>CM055744.1:13366533-13574033 GCA_029465975.1 Dallia pectoralis
CCTGACCAAACACCAGGTTCCACTTACAGGGAGGATGAGAAGGTTTCTAACGGTACTCTGACCATGCACATAGTCTCTGGTGAGATGACAGGTTGCTCCTGGGCTGACATTACAAACCGCCGGCTTTGAAGCTGTTCTGAGGAACCTGCAGAATATCAATTACCCATTAAGGGTTTGCTCAGGTATTAAAGGGATCAGAGGAGATGATAAAAGCCCAGTGGAGGGATGTGGAGACGGAGAAAAAAGCCCATAGTCAATGCAAAAGCCTGCTTCTCTGGCAGTCAAGCAACCTGCCCTGGTTAAAGGCAAGAGGAGAGACAACCTGCCCTGGTTAAAGCAAAGAGGAGAGACAACCTGCCCTGGTTAAAGTCAAGAGGAGAGACAACCTGCCCTGGTTAAAGGCAAGAGGAGAGACAACCTGCCCTGGTTAAAGTCAAGAGGAGAGACAACCTGCCCTGGTTAAAGTCAAGAGGAGAGACAACCTGCCCTGGTTAAAGACAAGGGGAGAGACAACCTGCCCTGGTTAAAGGCAAGAGGAGAGACAACCTACCCTGGTTAAAGACAAGGGGAGAGACAACCGGCCCTAGTTAAAGCCCAGAAGAGAAAAAACCTGCCTTTATTAAAGCGCAGAGGAGAGACAACCTGCTCTAGTTAAAGCCCAGAGGAGACACAACTTGCTCTAGTTCAAGGCCAGAGCAGGGCCATCTGGAGTCTGGTTTGCATTCCTTGGTCATTGGTCAGTGCAGGAGCAGTCAGGACTTATACAGTACGATGCAGATGGAACAAATGCCGCCCTGTGACCGACTGAGTCTGTCCAGCTGGAGACCAAAGAGAGCTTGTCAGACCTTACACACAAGCCAGAGCAGAATCAATGTCCTGTAGTGGCCTCTTCTCAATTCACATCACATCACCCTCGCAGAATCCCACGAGTATTGTCCCACTTCCATTGCTAATGGCGTGGACCGGACTATCCCAGCGAGTTTCGCAACTGGCCGACATTTCATATTACTTCCTTCAGTCCCTCCCTGGTTGCTTCAGCGTCCTCCCACTCCTTCTGAGCCGGCAGCAGTGACAGCTGCCAGTGCTAGTGACCACTCTGCTCTCTGACTCACTTCACCTATTCTCTCTAATGTGCCTTTCCAGTTCCACAAGAGTAATCCCCCCCCCCATACCACTCCATCAGGTCCTCGGAGCAGGACGACTAAGTCGGGTGGTGGTGGTGGTGTTGCTGGAGGGGGAAGTTAGCGAATGGAAGCCCTTCGATGAGCTTCAGTGATTACAACCAGAGACAGTTTTCTAATTATTCTGTCAAACATCAATCCGGTGGCTGATTCAGGTCGTCCTGGTGGATGATGGACAGTGTAATCACTGCTGGGGCTTTAAATGGGGAAGTTCTTCCTCTCTCCCTTTCCTTTTCCCTCCCTCTCTCCCTTTCCCTCCCTCCCTCCCTCTCTCTCCATCTCTCTCTCTCTCTCTCTCTCTCTCTTTCCTGCTTCCTGGCAGACAGGGCCATGACAGCAGGCCTGAGAAATGTAAAAAAAATAACTCTATAAACTGATACAGTCAGTGTTCTGGCAGGGCCGAAGAGCTGGAAGGGGCGAGAGAAGGGGAGCAAACACTGCCTATGAAATATGTAGAGGAGTGGTCGTATTTGAAAACCACACCAGGGTGATGGAGAGGAGATGCAACATGCATCTGGATCGATCAAGCAAATCCCCTTATCATGAAAGATGAACAAGTTAAACAGATAGTCTGTACGACACGGCACCACACAGACCAAATCACGCTGATACAGAGCATCTAGACAGTGCCTTTAATATGCGTTAGCAGCTGATCCTTCAAAGCCTGTATAATGCGAGATGGAGCAGCCAGGGATCAGAGTTGTGAGTCCAGAACAACTGACAGACGCTTAAACCGGGTATTTGAAGGCCAGGGCAACGCCTTGAACTCTTCATCATGTTCCTCAAACCATTCCCAAGAAACGCGTGCAGTGCGGCAGGGCACATTATCCAGCTGAACGTGGCCCCTGCCATCTTGGAATACCATCGCCATGAAGGAGTGCACCTGGTCTGCAACAGCGCTTGGCTAGGCGGAACGTGTGAAATTGACGTCATGAATTCCCAAACCCTGGGTTTCCCGGGGACAGCCTTCGTTGCTTGCGCACATCGATGAGGCTCGGCAACAAACTCCCTGTCGCCTGTGATTTGTCCCTCAGGCCACCCAACGCTGCTTTCACTCAGCACTGCTGACCAGGAGCAGAACACAAGACCTGCCGGTACAGTGATGCACTTTAAAAAGTCGCTCAGGACATGACTTCAGCCCTTCTCTCCTGTTGACTACGGGAACGTGTTGACATGTGCCCAACCCTATTTGCTGTGAGCGATCACAATGTGTTGGCTCATCCGTGTATTCGATACACTCGGAATTAGTGGATGGTCGGCCATGTTGAAGCTGCTGTACTACGAACTGTTCGAGATGGATTAGACAGCGGGCATATGATGGGTGTTAGAGCTCAGCCACATCCACCTCTGCTCCGTAGCAGTAGATACTGTAGGAGATAGGAGGATAAGAGTAGCCCTTGGTATTGGCTTTAGTGTGGAGCAGCTGCAGCTGGAGGCCAGGTCAGCCACACCACAGCAGTGGGAATCAAGTAGGTAACATTTGTCAGATTACACCTGGTGTATGTCATGCAGAAGTAGCAGTGCCAGTTCTGGCAGTGGAAGCGACGATGTGATGCGAGTAATAATCCCTGCTGTGAAATTAATTCAATAATTATCATGACACATTCCAGGTTCACCTTCCGAGTTCCACAAGCGATTCGACTAAACGGTCCTTTCTGACAGAGTTCAAAATGTACCGCTGTCCTCCCTCGACTGCACGACGGGGATAAGGGAAGGCGGACAATTTCACCGGCGATCCGGGCAGACAGACATTTCACGTGGATCTCGTCGTATTTCCGTTGCCGCGGTAAAGAGGTGTACAGATCAGAGGAGAGGTTCATATCAAATCAGGCCCTGGGAAAAGCCAATTACAGTGACAATAATCTCTGTGAACTGCTGCCAGTGGGGATCAGCATAACAAACTGAAGCACGAATGCAGAGGAGAGAGGCTGCATGGCTGCCGTACAGGTGACAGGCATAGAGGAACGCAGGCACACGGCAACCCAAATAAACAGCGCCGCCCTGATAACGCGTATCCTTTAAGTTTGTTATCAGGTGCTCGTTTAGTTGGGAGTTCGCTGACGTGCGAAATTCAAATCTCTAAGAGACGGGCAGGGTTCATATCCAGTAGGGGTTCCCAGATGTTGTTTTCCAGGGCTCCATCAAAGTGACCTTCTCTCTTGTGGTTCCCCAGCGAGGACAAACCTGATGTGACACACAGAGCAGGAGAGGCCTGTAGGAGAGGAGCCAGGGATTCGGTTCCAACTCATCGCATTCATTACGGCGCGGCCTCCTGCTCGCACAAAACCAGTGCTGGATGCTGGAAGGACTGAGGAGTGGCCCCTTCAGGTAGCACAGGGCTTCTAAGAGATCAGTGCCAGGAGGAACTCCGTACTAATCACCTCAATACAGCCACAGAAACATACAGTACACGCAGACCATCACCAACTGGATAGACATACACACACACACACACACGTGCTAACTAACCTAATCTCCTGCTGTATCCGGCTGAGTGATGCAAATTACCAACAGTGTTCCCCCCCTCTCCCTCCCCCCTCTCCCTCCCTCCCGCAGATGACGTCACAGGTCGTTTTGTGTGTAGCACCTTTTGTCCGTTTTTCATTAGTAGAGGTATAGAAGCAGCAATTACTATTGCGATCCGCGTTAATTGCAATCAATATGTAAAACACATGGTTAGTCTATTAAGGTACATGGTTAATGTTAAAATTGCTAGTTTACTACTAGAGATTGATAGGGATACGTCTTTGCGGATTAAATGAATGAGTCTAGTTAATAAAAAATGTGGCCTTTTCGAATAACCTAATCTGATCTGTAAGGGACAATTTACAGTAAAAAAATTCTGATTACTTATGATTACAAACGGTGGCGTCAATCAGAGTATGTCCAGATTTAGTGGAAAGTAACCGAAATTATCAAAGGATAATGTTAGTGTTAATGTTACTGTTTGTTAATAAACACACATTTGCTGTTTACCAGTGAGATCTGTTGTAGGTACTTATGGGTGCATAACTGGCACCAAAAATAAAAATAACTGTTGTCAAACTCTGGCCACCATTCTGTCAGGGAGGTGGTATCTTTATCAAACCAGAAATTTGTGGTATTTTATGAACAGACCAAAAATGGTCTTAGACTGGATTGCATCCAGACAATCTTGTTTTTAGGACGCAAAAGTGTCATTGCTAACATCAATGATTAGTAAATTAAGTATAAGCGATATGGTGAAATGCATCTCTAAACACGATGTCTGCTCTAACGACAAGAGTAGTATGTAAAGCTGCATTAAAACGTAGCGATTTACCCATTATCGACCGACCTTATTCTGTATCCCCAAGGCATCCGGGCCCGTGAACGCGGCGTCAGACGGCGACACGGAGCACGGAAAACGCAACGCAGCACGGCGGACCACGGCTCATAAATCAGGCCTGATCTCATCATCTCCATCTCTGTGTCCGGGTGGCCCGGAGTCAGATGAGTCCACAGCAGCATGTGTACATCAAAGCCAAGAGGCGTGAAATGAGTGCGGCCACGGCCACACTATCAGCTCAATGTTTCGGAACACGCCGGATGCCCCGGTGACGCTCGCTCGTTCCCGCCTCGGCCAGACGGACGCCTGGCACTAACGGCTGTCTGTCCGGATGAAGGGAACCGTCATCTGTTAAATTGTGCAGGGTGGACGGGGAGAAGCACTTATTGCTGGACACGCCATTGAACGCCCCGTCAAGGGCCGCGATGAAGGGCGTTGCCCTGGGTTACTGCCACACTAATAATCGGTGGGGGGTGAAATGGTGTTTGTCACAGGATTCCGGGTGCATTCCCCGGGAAGTGAGATTGGGATCCCCGGGCTGTGCCCGGAAAAGTGTGAAAGAACGATCGTCTTGCATTTCTCCTAAACATGCCGAAGAGGAGAAATCTACCTCGTGTTGCTGAATAACAGTCTGTGACTGAGGAGGGATTTAATTCTTTAATACCACAAGGTGGTGGAGTTGCTGCAAGGGATGTGTGGAGTTGTACAACGTGACAATACATGGATTTGTCAAGTCCCGGACTATAGAAAGAGCACAGCTTGAGCACAGCTTGAGCACAGCACAGGTTTTGTGGCCCAACGTCATTTGGAGGCCTTTCTAAAGCCCCTTCGTCGCCGTGTTTGGTGCCGGCCGTTCCGACGACAAAACACTTGCTGTGGACATAAGGGAGAGTGTAGAGCTCAATTAGTCCAGGTCCAATTTGGAATCATTGATTATTCATTGATTTCAGCCGGGTGAGAAATGAACAGAAAATGGTCGGACAAGGCCACAGAAGAACGGGGGAACAATGGCATCGTCCGTATAGTGACGATGTAAAGAAAAGGTAGATATATTTAAAGGATCGTTAACAGATTTTGGCAAAGGTGCTGTTTATCTTTTTGACGTTGGCTTATTGTCATCTAGAAAGGTGAACTTGCGTCACAGTTGCTAGGACAGAAGACCCCCCAGTATCTGGATTGGTCGATTCTATTTACCTCCTAACCGCACAAGTGCCCCAGTACCCGACCATAACAAATATTCAAATATTTGTACACCTATCCCATTATCTGTCTTTACATACATTTGTTCTGCTTTGTGGCAGATGTACCTCAGCTTTGGCTTGGAAATTCACTACTCAAAAAGGAACCTACGGAAACACCTTAATCTGAAAATCATATTCATCACAATGTAACACAAAGGGAGGATAATTAACTTGAGCTGTGCTTTTGGAGGTCATTGGTTAAACCTGAGCTAATCTGGAGTAGGTAATATAAGTGAGGTGGACTTCTCAATTACGATATTTCATCTTATTACACACAAAAAAACGAATCCCATTAAAAGAGTGCAGTGTGATAAGGGAGTTGCAGATTACTAAGAAAAGATTCTTGTATTTTATCATCCCGGAGGTACTAAGTGAAAACACCCTTAAAACGAACTTAACAAACCCTGCGGTACCTGCCAGTGACATGCATAGATATAACATTAAGCTGCCATATCACTGGATAATAGGAAGGGTTGAATAATGCCAATGTTGCTCCCAAAAAGTACTAACTCTATTACGATTTATTCATTTGGTAAAAATGAAACATTTCCTTACTGAAATAATCAAATATAATGTTGTTTAAATGACATTGCGAGGGAATCTGTGACGACGATGAGTTCAATCAGCACTACATACGTTTCACATATTGAGCGGACCTCATTTACTTGCTCTGTTTTTGTCCAGTGAGATAAAGGCAAAGTGCTGTTTGTGAACATCATATTCATGTGATCAATATTTAGTGACCTGGACAGACAGTGGAGTGGGTGTGTCATTCTGGGGCAATCTAAGCTCCTCTAAGTTCACTGCCTGCATTACAGCGTGGTAATAAACAAGTATGTGTTTTAGAGTTATTCATGCAATATAGATTAGTATTGCCCTGGGTTGACTCCAACCAAACAAAAACCAAATGCGCCAGGAGTATGTTGCATGCGCCAGGAGTATGTTGCATGCGCCAGGAGTATTTTGCATGCGCCAGGAGTATGTTGCATGCGCCAGGAGTATGTTGCATGCGCCAGGAGTATGTTGCATGCGCCAGGAGTATGTTGCATGCGCCAGGAGTATGTTGCATGCGCCAGGAGTATGTTGCATGCGCCAGGAGTATGTTGCATGCGCCAGGAGTATGTTGCATGCGCCAGGAGTATGTTGCATGCGCCAGGAGTATGTTGCATGCGTCAGGAGTATGTTGCATGGGTCAGGAGTATGTTGCATGGGTCAGGAGTATGTTGCATGCGTCAGGAGTATGTTGCATGCGTCAGGAGTATGTTGCATGCGCCAGGAGTATGTTGCATGCGCCAGGAGTATGTTGCATGCGCCAGGAGTATGTTGCATGCGCCAGGAGTATGTTGCATGCGCCAGGAGTATTTTGCATGCGCCAGGAGTATGTTGCATGCGCCAGGAGTATGTTGCATGCGCCAGGAGTATGTTGCATGCGCCAGGAGTATGTTGCATGGGTCAGGAGTATGTTGCATGCGTCAGGAGTATGTTGCATGCGTCAGGAGTATGTTGCATGCGTCAGGAGTATGTTGCATGCGTCAGGAGTATGTTGCATGCGTCAGGAGTATGTTGCATGCGTCAGGAGTATGTTGCATGCGTCAGGAGTATATTGCATGCGTCAGGAGTATATTGCATGCGTCAGGAGTATATTGCATGCGTCAGGAGTATATTGCATGCGTCAGGAGTATATTGCATGCGTCAGGAGTATATTGCATGCGTCAGGAGTATATTGCATGCGTCAGGAGTATATTGCATGCGTCAGGAGTATATTGCATGCGTCAGGAGTATATTGCATGCGTCAGGAGTATATTGCATGCGTCAGGAGTATGTTGCATGCGTCAGGAAAATGTTGCATGCGTCAGGAGTATGTTGCATGCGTCAGGAGTATGTTGCATGCGTCAGGAGTATGTTGCATGCGTCAGGAGTATATTCCATATGTCAGGACGTATAGCCCAGTCCCAGCCCTCATTGAACAGGGCCGAAACAATGTTCAACAATTGTTCATTGACCTTATAATCTGAAAGGTGAAACAGCCAGCGACTATGTGCAGATTTAACCGCAGTAGGCCAATAAACAGTCTCAGTATATTGGGTCAACGAGACCTTGACCTTCTAATGAGCGATGCTGTGACAGAAACCGCGGAGATCCCTGATCAGCAGTGAGTGCGTTGGAGATATCAGCGCCTGAGTGCGTTGGAGAAATCAGCGCGTGAGGGCGTTGGAGATATCAGCGCGTGAGGGCGTTGGAGATATCAGCGCGTGAGGGCGTTGGAGATATCAGCGCGTGAGAGCGTTGGAGATATCAGCGCGTGAGTGCGTTGGAGATATCAGCGCGTGAGTGCGTTGGAGATATCAGCGAGTGAGGGCGTTGGAGATATCAGCGCGTGAGGGCGTTGGAGATATCAGCGCGTGAGGGCGTTGGAGATATCAGCGCGTGAGTGCGTTGGAGATATCAGCGCGTGAGTGCGTTGGAGATATCAGCGCGTGAGTGCGTTGGAGATATCAGCGCGTGAGTGCGTTGGAGATATCAGCGCGTGAGGGCGTTGGAGATATCAGCGCGTGAGGGCGTTGGAGATATCAGCGCGTGAGGGCGTTGGAGATATCAGCGCGTGAGGGCGTTGGAGATATCAGCGCGTGAGGGCGTTGGAGATATCAGCGCGTGAGGGCGTTGGAGATATCAGCGCGTGAGGGCGTTGGAGATATCAGCGCGTGAGGGCGTTGGAGATATCAGCGCGTGAGGGCGTTGGAGATATCAGCGCGTGAGGGCGTTGGAGATATCTGCGCGTTAAGGCGTTGGAGATATCTGCGCGTTAAGGCGTTGGAGATATCAGCGTGTATTGTACACTTAGGGAACATTTAAAGCCTTCATGAATTCCTCGTGATATAATAATTTGATGATTCCTGTTCATTAAATCTAATTGAATAAAACAAATAATACCAAACTTGTTTTCATCCTTTATGTATACCTCAGCCTCATGTAACCCTAGAAATGCTCTGATATGACAATATTACACAACACCAATCGGCTAATAAGATGATGTGGGTTGGACGGTGCTTGCGAGGGATATATTATCGACCAATAGTAATTCTGCTCACAGGGACGGAGCGGAGCCGTGCCTTTATATTTGAGTGATTTAGCAGACGCACTTATTCAGTGGGACTGAGAGGACCAATACGTTTTCAGATTATGGGCAAAACGACATTTTTCACCTTCAATACGACTACGCGAACCAGCAACATTTATGTTACTGACCCAAACCTCAAAACACTACAATATGGACGAAACAGCCTTTACGAGACTTAAGCAAGCTCCCAATGCTCTGAGGTTCACCAGCGCCGTACGATTCAACTCTCAACGTCAATATGTGCTTTGCGATGCACAATGTCTTTTAAACCACCACAACGCCATCGAAAAGCAATCATCAATCGGAGCTTTCGCCTGCCCAGAAAGCCATCGCTACTCTTAGGAGGTTTTCTATGTGGCGCGACCTGCTTGTCATTCTAATTCCCTCCTCGTTGCCCCAGTCTGATGTTTACCGGTCCCAGAGTACACATCTCAGGTGCTGGTTCCTATAGCCCTCCCTCTGTAATACCAGACCCGATGCACAACGCAGAGGGGAGTTAACTCCATTACCAGTGGGGTTCTGGTTCTGGGCATACTCGCTGGCTTATCATCATTGCTTGTGTTTACGACACAAGGAACCGGCAGTTCCCAGAGGCCTAGCCTGCAGACCGGCAGACTATTTGTTCCCAGAGAGAACCCAAATATCTAAGGTAACAGCCTGCCTCGTGATGACTAAGCTAAGCGGGTCATTTAGAAGAAAATGAAAAATAATTATAGACGTGTAGAAGAGTAAGATCTCACTGAAGAAAATAGGCACACCCCACAATGCAGCATTCTCCTAACCGAAGCAGTTAGGTCAGGATAAAAACAAATGACGAATGTCCACGGAAAGTTTTTATTAAATGAATATTATAGGTGTTCGTAGACTTTGCATTAGCATCGCATTTATGTAATTTATCAACACACTATAGATCAGAAAATACTTTCTGATCTATTCAAAATAGTTAATATTTTCACAGGCGAATAATGTGTGTTGTGCACATAACATCAGTAAACAAGTAAACATCTGTACATGCTAAATAACCAACATTTGCAGAACACACGGGGAGCAGTGAATGCCAGTTAACTTTAGGTCCCGGTGGGCAGGTGGGCAGAAGATAAGTGCTGGCTGGCGATATGAACTTTGCAGGCCTGGAACTATTCAGTAATTGTCACGACCCCTCCCGAAGCTGTGCTCTCTCCATCTACGAGCGGGCTTCGCGTCATTACGCACACCTGGTGTCTATTCTCTTTGTGTGGTACTGTGACATGTGCCACTATCTGATATATATATATATATACACACATATAAATGTTCCCTCTGTCTGGTCGTGTCTTTGTGTGGTACTGTTACATGTTACGAGAGCTGTGTTCACGTGAGCCACTATCTGATATCTGACCGTGCTCCAAGACGCCCGTTTCCATTTCATTGTACTAAATGAGTACTATTAGTACAAACATGTTTTGAGCCAAGATGCTCCTTTATTTTGTACAAAGCATACATTGCCCCTATCTGTTTTTAAAGTGCAGTTCTTTGTGCCCACGGTTAATAAAGAACTGTATTCCGCTGGACTCCTGCACCTGGCTTCCTCCTTTATTCTTGCCTGACACAGCTGTGACAGCATTTCATTTTCACAAAAACACTCAAGCTCATTTTGTGATGACAGAACATAGTCTGGTTCTCCAAGTTAACGTTCCTGCATCTCATTTTTAACCGTGTGTATGTTTTCCAAAACCCATTGATTACCTATCCTATTTTGGTGCAGCCGCTATAGCGGACAGGCAACATGAAAGCTTAGCGGTAGAAAATACACAGCAGGCACCACTGACTACAGGAGCGTCTATCCACTCTGTGTATTTCTGTTAATTATATTTGACCAACAACCTGTCCTAGTGACGAGGCTGAGATCGACCCAAGGACATCAATAGGGGTCATTCCCAACTGAGCCTCGAAGAACTGTGGCGCCATGAGAAGAGGACGATTTACCACTCTGGGTTGGGTCTTTGTGAAGCAGCGTGACGCTAACGGGAGTTCCCTCACAATTTCGCCATAACACGATATAGCAGATCAAAGTCTGAGGGAGGGATGAGCGCTCTCATCCACTGGGGTGTGTACACATATTCACCTTGTTATGTGGACAGCAACACATGGGATGAATAGAATAATCCTGCTACCGAGGTGAGTACTACTCTCCATGAGCTAAAGCATGACGCAAAACACGAGACAAACAACCCTTCTTGGCTGGCTGGGCGAGGAGATAATAGTTGGCGGCACGGGGGAGCCACAGGTGAGGCAGAGCAGAAACACCCCCACATAACACACCCACATAACACCCCCACATAACACCCCCACATAACACCCCCACATAACACACCCACATAACACCCCCACATAACACCCCCACATAACACCCCCACATAACACCCCCACATAACACACCCACATAACACCCCCACATAACACCCCCACATAACACCCCCACATAACACACCCTAAAAAGCAGAGATGGAGACACTGCCTCAAGGAACCCAAAAGGACCTAACGCCATCATCCACAAACACCCACCCACGCACATCACATACACTCACAGCACATCACATACACTCACAGCACATCACATACACTCACAGCACATCACATACACTCACAGCACATCACATCCACTCACAGCACATCACATCCACTCACAGCACATCACATCCACTCACAGCACATCACATCCACTCACAGCACATCACATACACTCACACATTCTCAAACCGGAGGGGAGGCGCAGGTGAAGACGGATTATCTGAGTGAGTACACACCTCCAGAGCGTACTCCAACCCCCACGCCCCACATTTGCTCGAGTGAAAATGACTTCTCATCAGCCAGAACAGAGAGAGCGAGTTCCAATGAGTCTGGGGCATTCTAGTTAAACCGCATACTCCTGTGAAAACAGCCCTACATGAGAATCACCCGGTCACTTCCTGATGTCACACAGCCCTACATGAGAATCACCCGGTCACTTCCTGATGTCACACAGCCCTACATGAGAATCACCTGGTCACTTCCTGATGTCACACAGCCCTACATGACAATCACCCGGTCACTTCCTGATGTCACACAGCCCTACATGACAATCACCCAGTCACTTCTTGATGTCAAACAGCCCTACATGACAATCACCCGGTCACTTCCTGATGTCACACAGCCCTACATGAGAATCACCCGGTCACTTCCTGATGTCACACAGCCCCACATGAGAATCACCCGGTCACTTCCTGATGTCACACAGCCCTACATGACAATCACCCGGTCACTTCCTGATGTCACACAGCCCTACATGACAATCACCCGGTCACTTCCTGATGTCACACAGCCCTACATGACAATCCCCGGTCACTTCCTGATGTCACACAGACAGGTCTTATACGAGCCATCATTCACCAACACATAAGCACTGCTGCATTTCAGAACAAATGGACCCATAAAGCAAACTCCATCTGCCAGTTCCTTTGAGGACTCTGCATCAGGCGATGCAATAAAGAGGTGATTTTGGTATTTGGGCACTGCCTGCCTTCAGGTGATGTGTGTGTGTGTGTGTGCTGGGGGGAGAGGACTTAACAACACAACTATTCTGTCAAAGTAAGCACGCCAGCGGACAGAATTTGAACACTATTGTACAGCCTTGCACTGGACGTCCAAAGAAATTAATGGACTTTACCCACATATACACCTGCACTCACTTCAGGTAGTGTTTTTTTTCCAAGAGCTTTCCTCTCTTCCATCTTATCGATAGCTTCCATATTCCTTAATATGTGGGCTTTATTATAATTTCACCCATTTCTTATTTAATCCTGTAAGCAAACTGAACAAAATAATAGATTTAATCGGGGCCTCAGATAAGTATTTTGCTCTTGGCATGATGAGTAACATCACACCCCCATTTAGTTAAGACCAAACCAGACCGAGTTTATAATCTTTACAAAAGACTATACACCCTCCAAAGTTACTCTAGTGATTTCCTAATCTGTTGCACTTGTGTTGGTGCAACGGATTCTTATTGTTAAGGTAAAAGTAAGGTAGTATTAACCTTTTTGGTTTAACAAAACTTCTGTTTCTGTAGTGGTGGTAATTTAGCCCATAAATAAGGGCCGAACATGTACAAAAACTCTAGGGGGTTAACTTACATTAAAAAAACATAGACAGAGGTGTCAGAGATCATGTGTTTTGACATGTTTACAAGAGCTATTCTGTTGCAACATATGTGCTGTTTTATTTATTAAATGTTGCTTCATGGAAGCGCGCTGTTAACATTTAGATGTTATGAAAAAATGCACAAATTCACATTAGATATACTATGTGTAACTGTGTAAATTGTTAGTTGCAAAAAACATCAATGGAGCTAAAATAAAAGTCTGTTAACAAGGATCAAATAGCTGCGAAATACTAGCACAGTGTTAGAAATAAAGTAATATAGATACCGTGGTATCAGTACTGTAGTGTAGTCGACACTAACTTCAAGGAGGAAACTTGTAGGTGTGAACACAATGCTTGTTTAGCTGCTATGTATTTAATACGACACAAAAAAACATTGCACTTAAAGACTACTCATACATTAGGATAAACATAAAATGGAAATGTGAGTGAAGTTACGCGAGTTAACATCTACAAACCCCAAACAATCGATTAACACAACTGAAAAAAAATGACTACTCCTTGCCAAAATCAACCTCTGAAATTAATTTAGGGAACCTGAATATCAACTAGCAACACAGGTCTGTATCTATGTCATTCCCAGCGGTTGGTGCTAACTCCCAACCCACCAGCCCCCCCCCCTCCCCAATTTGTTCTCAATTCCTAAATGGAACACGGACACAGAAAATCACATTTTAATTTATGAAAAGAAAAATGCTAATTAAGGTTTTTATCATGCCAAGAATCGAATAATTAACATTCCTTCCACAGATCTGACGAGTTTCCAACTCCCTGTATGAAATGCAAATCACAGTACAGAGGTTTAATGTCAGTCCCGTCTCACTTCTTTCCCACAAGGGTGGATCTGGGTCTCTGTCTGTCTTCAAACTGCTGGAGGATGGGGACAGCTAACTCATTGCTTTACTCTGGGGTTCAGGCTCGGGCCGGGCTTTTTGAAGCCGGAATAAAGAGAAAACGACTTCCTACCCAAGAGTAATTAGGGGTGTGTAATGTAGTCTTTAAAAGCTGGCTCAGTTCCCCCCTCCATAATGGACACTATAATGGATGAATGTGATCACATTGCCCCGTTGGAGTGAGAAACACTTCCGCCACCGTTTTCTTGGCTGTTATTTAATTTTTCATTTTTTAGGACACCTTGATAAATTCATGCAGAGCCAAAAAAATAAATACATCGTTGATATCTCAGCAGGACAATATCTCATCTACTGGAGCGATAGACTAGCAATTTCTTTTTTTTATGCATCTTCAAACTCGTGCCCTGAGTCTGAATGAAAAACAACAGACTGCTATAGGCTAGCCTCCGAAAGCTGATAGATTCGTACAGTATCAACAACATGAACGTTTAGTAATGCAAAGCGATTTTCTGTAAGTTAATTGTGTATTGCAGTGAGTAACATTCGAGAAGTATTAAAACTAATGTAGACACAAAATATTACACCGCAATACGCTTCATTTTAGATTCAGAAAAATACATGCATGATAAACTGGCCTGTATGACATTAAAAACACACACTGGGAGAAAAACAAGCCCTGACAAAAAAATGTCACTGATGTGTCGACAACTAGCACAAACCACTGACTGTTAGCTGCTCATTTATCTGAACAAAAACACTTCACTCAATTCAGGGATGTCATTAAAGCAGCATTAAACCAGGCCATTATAATTAGGAGACATGTGACTTCACATCTCCATGACAACCATGAATGCCTAACCCCCTAGTGATTGTGTTGCCATGGACCAGTGTAGACTAAAGAAAGCCATGAGAAAACGCTTTGACAGGACTCCTGTTCAAACAATCCAAACAGAAGCAGCAACAGTTACAAAATGGCACGGGTAAAGTGTTGAGCAGCTATGGTAAATCTATGCGTTGGCTCACTAAAT
Source organism: Dallia pectoralis (assembly GCA_029465975.1). Classification (NCBI taxonomy): domain Eukaryota; kingdom Metazoa; phylum Chordata; class Actinopteri; order Esociformes; family Umbridae; genus Dallia; species Dallia pectoralis. Next base: position 13,381,442 of record CM055744.1, read on the forward strand.
CAACTGACTGTTTGTCAGGGAACTAGGGAGAGTTGGAAGCTCAGTGCTAGAGTGCAGGCTATGTATGTACGATGTCCTGGATTCAATCCCAGCTTCTTCTCAGGACATCATTGCAAATGATAATTTGTTCTCAATCGGCCTACCCATTTAAATAGATTTGGTTTGAATTTGCTTAGAATTTCATCTACAGGTAATTTACTAAAACAAGGAGAAACAATCTAAACAGATGATGACTGTGTGTTTCTGCGCATCACGCCTAGTGAGAGCAATAGGCGCGGCTAAAACACAGACCCCACAGGAAGTTAGTTTGAAGGGGAAAGTGTTGACAGAGTATTAAGGAAGTTGGAGGGACGAAGTCAGGAGTGTGTTCGGCGTCTGTGTTTTGGACCCCTACGTGTGTCTTTTGAGGTGTCTTTTGAGGTGGCTTGAAGGATAAAGCGTCAACCTACCATGGGGTCAGCAGTGAGCAGCTTGAAGCTTAAGTCTTTTAAGGTGGTTTGAAGGATAACGCGTCAACCTACCTTGGGGTCAGCAGTGAGCAGCTTGAAGGCCTCGTACACCTGCTTTTCTTTGACCCCTCCACCCAGGTCCAGAAAGTTGGCTGGCTTTCCTCCATGGAGGTCAATAATGTCACACGTAGCCATGGCCAGACCAGCTCCGTTCACTGCAATGACAGGTCAATGGTGAAACCAAACCCAGGTATTTTAGCTCTTGATAGAGCTCTCAAAAAACTGTTCAGAAGGTTTCTCAAAAATATCTACTGTGCTCATAGCAAAGGTGGATGGCCATTGATGATACCTAAACTCTGATAATGTTTTTCTTTCTTACACTATTTCCACAATTTGAGTGCAGATAAAGCTGATAATTGAAACAAAATCCCGTAAGAGAAAACGGTGACAAGGAAAAGTAGTTGGATTTATTTAAAATAAACATTAGACAATAATGGCACCGAAACAATGAGTATAGTATAATAACGACGTGGGCACACACTTGGAAAGTTTTTAAGGCAGAGGGAAACGTGATTAGGACCAAATGCTCTTGCCTTGAGAGAGTGTGAACGCAGCACCAGATCTGGCTGTGTTCTCTGGCTACCTAATGAGTAGCCGTTGCTGCTCGGCTCGGACGCTGCAGTGGAGCCAAGCCATTCAGTGGGTTCCCGCCGAAGCCAACACGCCTCTCTACAAACGTCTCGTTCGGTTTAACAGCGCTGAGCCGGCATCCTGGCAAGCGCCTCCACAGAAGTCCCAATAAAAGGAAACTGGCTTTAACAGCTGTCACTTTGTTGGGTTACGGCGCTTTTAAGGAGCCCGGCGGCCCCGGAGCTGTCGGCCTGTCGACGGAGGCACTAACCTGGGCTCTTACTGCCGCAGACTTTTACGAGGCAGCAGGGCAAGCGGAGCAGACACTCAGGCAGCCCTGATTTACACTGTAAACGCTTTGATTTATGACAGCGGAGGCTTACTGCATAATGAGAACGCTAACAATCCGGCTCACTGGAGACTTTTTTGGCGGATTACGGCTAATTAGAAAGCATTGGTTACGGCGGCCTCCTTCTGGAGTCGTTAGAAAGCTGGTTGTTAATTTGGACTGGAGTGGAGCCCAGTCGGCTTTGCTATAGTTTTACCAAGTTTTCGCTCACCCGCCCGTCGGTGATCCGATACGAGAAACTCTGTTGCAGTTGGGGTGTGTTTACCATAGCTGAATTCATAACGCGTGTGTGTGTGTGTGTGTACAGCAATATGTAGAACTCACCGAAACAGGCGATGTTTCCATCCAAGCCGATGTACTTGAGATCCCATTTGGCCGCCTCGGTCTCGGTCGGGTCGCTCTCCGACATGTCGTCCATGGCGAAGATGGATTTTTGGCGAAACTCTGCGTTATCGTCGAAGTTGATCTTGGCGTCAAAGCAGACCACTGGCGAGGCACAGGAACGATCGCAAAGTCGGGAAAAAAGGAGAAAGAAAAAAATGAAATTCGAAAAGAGAAGGACGCGAGGTTTTGAGAGAAAAGAGGTTTAATTAACTCAATGAAATGCAGTATGTTAAATAAAATGTGTCAAGCGACTTCTCCCTATCAGAATGCATTGGTTTAGAGTTTGTAGGAGCTCAGCTCATGTTTATGCATCTGACAGTGTCTCCAAGGGGAATAGAGCGTCCATAATGAGCAATACTCTCACACTCCACAAGGTGCAGTTCAAAGAGACCGTCAACTGAATGTTACCTGGGAGCAAATTATTTGCTTTGAGTCTTTTCCTAAGAGCTAATAATCGGTGGATTGACTTTAGCGCTTCAGCAGAGATGCATAATGTGTTACAGATTAATGCGTAGTAAAGCTCATCACATACCAGAACCATTTACACGTCACCTGTCAGTATGTTGTAAAGGCCTGGATGACACAGGACTGACACCAACTGTAAATTCACTATGTGATTGGTTATCTCTGTGAAATACTACCAGCACTGAAGCTCCAAGGACCAATAAAAGTGATGCCACACACACACACACACACACACACACACACACACACACACCACACACACACACACACACACACACACAGGCCACACACACACACACACACAGGCCACACACACACACACACACACACAGGCCACACACACAGGCCACACCACACAGGCCACACACACAGGCCACACACACAGGCCACACACACACAGGCCACACACACACAGGCCACACACACACACAGGCCACACACACACACAGGCCACACACACACAGGCCACACACACAGGCCACACACACAGGCCACACACACAGGCCACACACACAGGCCACACACACAGGCCACACACACAGGCCACACACACAGGCCACACACACAGGCCACACAACGCCCCCTGTGCTTTACTACCAGGGATAACTTGGCACTATTACCAGAAAAATATCTATTTCTAATCCCTGTCCCTAAACCGAACCTGAATAATCAGAAGTTCCAGCCTCAACCTAACCACGCACACCAAAAAAACTGTTGCACTGATCAATCCAATCCAGTAATGTTGTTAAGAGAAGGATTTCTCCTTGGCTCTCTAACAAGTAAAAACAACTTGCTTACCGGATGGCAGAATCACAATAAATCTTGGATGTTTGTCCAGAACAAACACACATCTCAAGGCATTCAGCTAGATAGATATATTTAACTGTGCTATGCTCCAATATCGAATATCTAAAACCTAATAATACCCCCCATTGTGACAGCGAGAACATTAGAAAGAAAATCAACAAAATAGACAGACCCAGATAAACACACCTTCTGATGTGCAGACACCAAAACGGAGACGGAGAAGAAAGGAATTGTACCTTGTCCTTCGGGAGTCTCCCCGAACGGATTGACTTCGACTTGAGTGGCGTCGACTTTCAGGAACAGATCATAGAGCCTCTTAATCTGAGTTGCTGCCTGTGAGTTCCACAAGAGAACGGCAATTACCCAACAATACGCCCCCGAGACGCCGGCCCACTAAGGCCACTCGACGCCATGCAAAATCCCAGCAAAACAAGGCATATCGAACACATGACACACAGACACACACACACAGTGCATGCGTGTTTGCCTGCGAGTGACAATGTGCATGTGTGTGTGAGCAGGTGTCAAAACATAACATTTTAATGGCCACATTTGAATTTAACTCATATGTGTACATACATAGTGTGAATGAAGTATTATTTTATCTGCTCTGGGTGAAAATGGGTTTCTTGTGGCAAATTATCCAACAAGGAATAGTCCTGCTGTTGCAGTGGCTGTCATTGTAATAAATCATCTTTACAGAGGTAATCAGGGGTTCAAATGATGTTGCTGTCTGTCACTGCAGATAAGCTGCTCTTCTGATAAAGAAAACAGCCCGACAGAAAACATTGTAGCACCAGCCTCTGCCACACAATCACAGACACACAGACACAAACACAGACTTGTTGTCACCTAAAGGCTCTTCATCGCGGCAAAGATACTTAAAAACACATATTCCATTCCACACCTAGGAGCTCTGCAAGAGCCAGTGAAGAAAAACGACTGATGTGCTTTAAAGGACAGAGTTGGCAGAACTAACATGACAAGACAGACACTTAGCAAATAATGTTCATTCCCTCAAGGACGTTGAAATCAATGCCGATTCAATACGGAGACAGGCTAGTTTTATGCAGGGCGTACCTTCCTGTATGTCCGTTACATTTTCAAAAGACGATTCATTAAGTTGATTTATACTTTTTCGGCATTTTAACATTCTGAACTAATCCAATTGTTTACGCTGCCGTGCTCATGGATAGGAATACAAATTAGCAATATGATGCAATAGGACAACCGGCTCCAAGATAAACTAGAGTACAACTTTTAACATCATATCTGAAATACATTTTGTGTGTGTGTGTGTGTGTGTGTGTGTGTATTCCTGACTCAGTTTAAACTGGTCAGACGTGGGTAGGGCAGTATGTGCTATAACGGTATATACACAAAAAGATCTGCCAATGAGATTAATATCAGTATACAGCCCAGCTGACAGGCTGTGTCCGATCCAGTTTCAGTAGCTCGGAGCTTTCTACTGTGGGTCTTTGGTGCATGGGTGCTATTCTGCTTCTCTGCGCTGTGGTTCACAGGGCTTGGCGAGGCCCATTACCTGTCTCTCCAGAGGTCCTTTGAAACCCAAATTAGCTGCCATGCGGAGAGCCTGGTCATCGTGCACCCCTTCAAAAATATCTATGACTTCCTGTCATGGGTGGGAGAAAGAGAGAAGAATGAGAAAGAAATACAGACTCAAAAACTGTAATTTGACAAAGCGACTGTTTGTATTAAATCACAAAAAGCTGCAATTAGGTGCGGGCCACCTTCTGGACGAGAGGAAGGCAGATCCGGGCCAGAAACTATGGTGGTGTAATTATCAGGCCCTTAGAGATTGGATGTTCTCAAATGGAAGGGATCACTATGTCCTCAACCCCATAGGTAAGAGGGATCAATTAAATCACTATGCCACTCAGAAATTACATATAAGTACAGCAATAGAGCGCCAGGCAGAGAGCGCCAGGCAGAGAGCGCCAGGCAGAGAGCGCCAGGCAGAGAGCGCCAGGCAGAGAGCGCCAGGCAGAGAGCGCCAGGCAGAGAGCGCCAGGCAGAGAGCGCCAGGCAGAGAGCGCCAGGCAGAGAGCGCCAGGCATCAGTGAAAGGTGAGATTGACTACAAACATTAACGTAGTACATGTTGAGCTTACAGTACTGTACCTTAAAGATGAGCTCTGGGGTTTTTTCAGCCACCTCCTCTATGTCCATCCCACCCTGAGGACTGCCCACCATGACTGGTCCGTTACAAGCACGGTCCATAAGGATGGCAAAGTAGGTCTCCCTGGTGATGTCCAGGGCTTCGGCCACCATTACCTGGTCAGAAGGTGGAGCCCATGTAGATAATATATTAGTGCAACGCAGGCAGGACTGCTGAGATGGAGAGATCCAATACCAGTACAACAGACAACCTGGGAGTTATAGGCCCTACCATGAAAGCAGCTTACTGGGAAATGGCAAGGGAGAGGGGGAGAGAGAGGGGGGGAGAGAGAGGGGGGGAGATACCGGAGCAGATGGATAGAGGTTAGTTGGTTGTCAATCATCAGTTCCCTGCAGCCTTATGAGACAGTATTTATTATGCCATCCTTCTCTCAGCATAAAGTACTGATTCATCTCCACATTACCACCACCGTCCCTAGTTCATAAAGTACTGATTAATTTTCATATTACCGCCACAGTTCATAAAGTACTGATTAATTTCCACATTACCACCACCGTCCCTAGTTCATAAAGTACTGATTAATTTTCATATTACCGCCACAGTCCATAAAGTACTGATTAATTTCCACATTACCACCACCGTCCATACTTCATAAAGTACTGATTAATTTTCATATTACCGCCACAGTCCATAAAGTACTGATTAATTTTCATATTACCGCCACAGTCCATAAAGTACTGATTAATTTCCACATTACCACCACCGTCCATACTTCATAAAGTACTGATTAATTTCCACATTACCACCACCGTCCATACTTCATAACGTACTGATTAATTTCCACATTACCACCACCGTCCATACTTCATAAAGTACTGATTAATTTCCACATTACCACCACAGTCCATACTCCATAAAGTACTGATTAATTTCCACATTACCACCACAGTCCCTAGTTCATAAATTACTGATTAATTTTCATTTTACCGCCACAGTTCATAAAGTACTGATTAATTTCCACATTACCACCACAGTTCCTGGTTCTTAAATTCTGCAACAATATTCACATTATTACCGCTGATCATTACGGTCTTGATTCATCTCTACATTACCATTATCTGTTCCTTCTCTCTACCAGAAGCAAATGCCTTGTGGTGCTCCTTTGTCACAACTCCACTCCAATCTCCTCATCACCTTTCCTAGCCCTGGTCTGTATAGGCAGCATGGTTCTACTCTTTGTCCCTTCAGAGAGAATGTCTTTGTAATTGTAAAAGGACCTGGTACAATGCCAGGCTGACAGCTCACTCTCGATGCTCATTCAGGGAAACTGACCTTGACAACACAATTAGAGCTTGTTAAGCAGACCCACACTTACGTTTGTTCAATCCCTCCATCTCCCTTCTGATACTTTATTAATCAGAATCAGGTTTATTCCGACCCCTAGCTGCAGCATTTAGAACACGTACACGAACTGTGCGAACAGAGCAAAAGACACAACACGAACAGTCTGACAAGAGACCATGCCTAGTTGGCATATGTAATGGGTAAATATAGTGTTATACAGTAAAGGAAGAACGTATTTTGTACATTCTCTGCGGATATCTTGTCTTTCACAATTCAAATAAACGTAACATTAAAATTAGAGTGTGATCATGTCTTTGTAATGGGGCAAACGTGAAAATCAGCAGGGAATCAAATACTTCCTTCCTTCACTGTATGGATCTAGCAATGTCTAGATGTGTGAGTAGATTTAAAAAAAAAAAGAAAAAGAGCAATGCCCAGGATCTAGTTTCGAATTGTGCAAAAGTGCAACATCTAGTTGTATATACAGTTGTGCACAAGAAGATAAATGTGAAATTATAGTACAGGATGTCCACTGAGGTCTTTCGGATCAGAGACTGTAGTGTCCAGGGTGGGTAATGTGGGGGGCAGAGTTTATTCCAAGACAAAACCACCTGCAACCTGTCATGATGCATATTGTCCATTTTTTTCAAATGTTTGCAGTCTGTATCATTAGCTGTGAAATGAAGGCAAGGTGTCATATCCAAAATACTCTTCTGCAATAAATAGATTTTTATATTCCTAGTTTATAAGAGACTACAATATCCGAAATCTTACGTCATTAATGGAAAAATGACAAATGGACGGATAATGCCGAAAATGTTTCAATGTAAAATTACACCTCACAACAATGTTTTTGCAGTTAGTTTATTTTCGTGTTGATATTTTCTCCCTTTCCCCGGTGACTCAACCCTGGTGTCATGGTAAAATAATGTCCATCGCCGCCAGCACACTCTATAAAAATGGCAAATGTGACACTAATTATGGTCGAGCCAAATGTGAATACTTCTTCTAAACTTTGCAACAGGAGTAGACAGGTGTGTGTGTGTGTGTGTGTGTGTGTGTGTGTCCGGCTAGCAGAAATGAAAGGGAGCGTTAATGGGGAGCTCTAGGCCATATTTCACTGACGGGCAAACAAGAAAGAGAGAGAGAGAAAGCACTAGCTAAAGGCTAGGAGGCCTTCATTACCTGGAAACGTGTGCCTTTTGAGGGCTGCAGTGTGCGATTGAAAAAAAGGGAATATTCCTGCTTGTTAGTGACACTTGGAAAAGGGTTGTTTATGTGACGAACACTTTGGTCTCACAGAGGGCCTGGCTCGCATGTTTTATTTGGTCGCAATGAACCATGACATCAAATAGAAAATACAACACACCTCGCCGGCTTCAAACGGTATGTCACCACTGGAGCGACCTGTCCCCACCACTAGTGGAACAGAAACAATATACGATGTGGACTAATAGTAGCATATTACCAATGCCTGTGCGGTCATTAATATCGTAGAGCCACAATACTAGAGTGAAATTACCCTGAAATGAGAAGAACACAACGCTCGTTCACCTCGGCTCGTGACTTACCGTTTTCACTTTCACTCCCTCCTTTGGCGTTTGCTTGGTGGTCAGACTATAACCCAACATCCTACTGGCCAGTTCACCCACCACTGAAGGGCTAAGAAAGAGACAGGATTGGTTGAATTACATCTACTAATAATACATGTTTGGTTAGAGACCAAACAAGCACGAAAGCAGCGAGGACAAACATCTTTAACAAATAAAGGACTAGCACTGAGGCATATAACAGAAAGTCATTATCTCCAGCTTCTGAAAGCCCAGTACAACATGGAAATGCTTCAGCACATTTATAGCATGATTCTAATGTATTCTGACCGAGAGCTACCTTTTGAGAATCGTCAAAATGTCTACGCATCTCTTTAAATAAAGCTCTCCTGATTCCGGCTGCTCTTTAAAGGCAAACTCTCCTTCTGGCTCTCGCCTTGCTCTGGTTTTATAGAATACAAATGAAGCCCGAGGAGGTTGGCTTGGCTTTTTTGATAGATGGTCAGAGATTGAACTGTGTACCCACGCCGCCGTCTTTGCTCAAGTTCAGATGGCTCATATAGAAAAGTTTGGGCTACGGATAAAACAAATATTTTGTGCTGAACATCTGAAAAAGGGGCCTTATGTAACATAACGATAGCCGAGAGAACATGTTAGGTTTGAACGCCAAAGTATTGTATCTGAACTCCGATACAATGAGAGCATTTAACAAACAAATACAATACCAGCCGGGCCATGGTCACGCTTACTCAGGTCTTTTGACCCGTGAAATTAATAATTATTTCTCTAAAGTTGTTCAGAATTAAAGATTTAGGACAATAACCCACCATCTATTATCACTGGAGCAATACAAGAGTTTGTCTAATCTGATAATAAATATTTTTTTGCCACGATTCCAATAACCTGACAAAGTCAAGCAAAGGTACCTCAGCCCAAAGAGAGCAGAACTGTGAACAATGTGAAGATAAATATGAGAACATCTCTCTGACGCAATAGTTCGGGGAAACAAAACACTAAGGAGAACAGGTTTCTGAAGGCTCAATCGTACAAATCACACCCCAGTGAGTATAAGGGTTCACTATGGAGGTACTCACTCTCTAGTCAAGTGCACTCCGCCTTTAAGACCGCTGTCGAACGTGCCCTTCCCTCGTCCTCCAGCAAGAATCTGGGCTTTCAAAACGATCTCCTTGGCATCTGTGGAGAGGGATGAGACAGAAAGAGGAGAGAAGGGTACCGTCAGCTGGATAGAGAGATTAAGGCAAGTTGCAAGCGAGACCTCTCCAATCAGCACATCATCATGAAGACACATTAGAACTCTCCTTGTTTGAGTAGAATTTCATCTCACGCCTGAGTCTCATCTGTGTGTGTGTGTGTGTGTGTGCGTGCGTGCGTGCGTCTGTATGTGCACAGACACACAGGGCTAAAAGGCACTGCCAAAACTGTTCCGCTAACAACAGTAAGTAGGCCACATACCACTGTACAGTAACATTAAGTAGGCCACATACCACTGTACAGTAACACTATATAGGCCACATACTACTGTACAGTAACACTATATAGGCCACATACTACTGTACAGTAACATTAAGTAGGCCACATACTACTGTACAGTAACACTATATAGGCCACATACTACTGTACAGTAACATTAAGTAGGCCACATACTACTGTACAGTAACACTATATAGGCCACATACTACTGTACAGTAACATTAAGTAGGCCACATACTACTGTACAGTAACTCTATATAGGCCACATACTACTGTACAGTAACTCTATATAGGCCACATACCACTGTACAGTAACACTAAGTAGGCCACATACCACTGTACAGTAACACTATATAGGCCACATACTACTGTACAGTAACACTAAGTAGACCACATACTACTGTACAGTAACACTATATAGGCCACATACTACTGTACAGTAACACTAAGTAGACCACATACTACTGTACAGTAACACTATATAGGCCACATACTACTGTACAGTAACACTAAGTAGACCACATACTACTGTACAGTAACACTAAGTAGGCCACATACCACTGTACAGTAACACTAAGTAGGCCGCATACCACTGTACAGTAACACTATATAGGCCACATACTACTGTACAGTAACACTAAGTAGGCCGCATACCACTGTACAGTAACACTAAGTAGGCCACATACCACTGTACAGTAACACTAAGTAGACCACAAACCACTGTACAGTAACACTATATAGGCCACATACTACTGTACAGTAACACTAAGTAGGCCGCATACTACTGTACAGTAACAATAAGTAGGCCACATACCACTGTACAGTAACACTAAGTAGGCCACATACCACTGTACAGTAACACTATATAGGCCACATACCACTGTACAGTAACATTAAGTAGACCACAAACCACTGTACAGTAACACTATATAGGCCACATACTACTGTACAGTAACACTAAGTAGGCCGCATACTACTGTACAGTAACAATAAGTAGGCCACATACCACTGTACAGTAACACTAAGTAGGCCACATACCACTGTACAGTAACACTATATAGGCCACATACCACTGTACAGTAACACTAAGTAGACCACATACCACTGTATAGTAACACTAAGTAGACCACATACCACTGTATAGTAACACTAAGTAGACCACATACCACTGTACAGTAACACTAAGTAGACCACATACCACTGTACAGTAACACTAAGTAGGCCACATACCACTGTACAGTAACATTAAGTAGGCCGCATACCACTGTACAGTAACACTAAGTAGACCACATACTACTGTACAGTAACAATAAGTAGGCCACATACCACTGTACAGTAACACTAAGTAGGCCACATACCACTGTACAGTAACACTAAGTAGGCCACATACCACTGTACAGTAACACTAAGTAGGCCACATACTACTGTACAGTAACACTAAGTAGGCCACATACTACTGTACAGTAACACTATATAGGCCACATACTACTGTACAGTAACACTAAGTAGGCCACATACTACTGTACAGTAACACTATATAGGCCACATACTACTGTACAGTAACACTATATAGGCCACATACCACTGTACAGTAACACTAAGTAGGCCACATACCACTGTACAGTAACACTAAGTAGGCCACATACCACTGTACAGTAACACTAAGTAGGCCACATACCACTGTACAGTAACACTAAGTAGGCCACATACCACTGTACAGTAACACTAAGTAGGCCGCATACCACTGTACAGTAACACTAAGTAGGCCGCATACCACTGTACAGTAACACTAAGTAGGCCGCATACTACTGTACAGTAACACTATATAGGCCACATACTACTGTACAGTAACCCTAAGTAGGCCACATACTACTGTACAGTAACACTATATAGGCCACATACTACTGTACAGTAACACTAAGTAGGCCACATACTACTGTACAGTAACACTAAGTAGGCCACATACTACTGTACAGTAACACTATATAGGCCACATACTACTGTACAGTAACACTATATAGGCCACATACTATTGTACAGTAACTCTATATAGGCCACATACTACTGTACAGTAACACTAAGTAGGCCACATACTACTGTACAGTAACACTATATAGGCCACATACTACTGTACAGTAACACTATATAGGCCACATACTACTGTACAGTAACACTAAGTAGGCCACATACTGCCATACAGTAACACTAACACAGACAACACAGACACACACGTACATAAATCTTAACCCATGTCTTTGGCCAATTGGCACTATAATTTGCACGATGTTGCAGTGTAGTAGGACTTTAGCCATGATATAACCGACTTGCATCTTACCTCCAAGTCCTCCTCTCCACACTAGGAGGGTGCATTTCGGGTCGAGAGCACAGCGGTCAATACCACTGCCCCCCTGAACACAATCTCTCTATATTCAAATCGCGCGATACAAGGGCACAGGACGGGACGTGGTCTTCAGCTAACATTACCCAGGCAGGGAGTTCTGCCACGGGCCAACAACAGACCAACCAGGACACGCCAAGGAAGGCATGTTGACCTTGAGCCGGGAACAAAGCTTCCTCACACCCCAACTAGCCCGGCTCAGGCACAGTGGAGTGTGTGTCTAGACTGCGCAGACAAGGCTAAAAGCTCAGGCTGCTACAGTACGAACAAAATCCTGACAAAGTTGCCTCTGACAAGGTGGCCGGGATTAAACCAACACTGCATTAGTGAGCTCTGTCCTCCCTTGGGAGGAGCAGGAGAGAGAAAGGGAGAAAAAATAAAGGTGAGAACACAGAGCGGCTGTGAGCAGTCATAAATGAATAAATATCTCCATGAAGAAGAAACTGTGTGACCGCCTAAAATTAAAAAGAAGTTCAAAGCAAGATGAAATGGAGTTTCCTGCGGGCATGTGCAGCAGAGGGGGACCAGGGAGAAAATGAGAAGAACAAAATGTTAAAAGAAAATGGGGGGGAGATGTAGAGGAGGCCGGTGAGGAAGGTGTGTGCCGTGTAATAACGCAGAGAAATGTCATCACTTCCTTTGTAATGACGTGCATAATAAAGCCTGTACGTGTAAACCCAGAGCCGAAGCACATGTGGGTAAAGCAATATTTTGATTAAATTGATTGGTGGAAATGATAATACAGCTAATGACATCGTTTTGTGCCAAACCCCTAATTATGATGTTAGACCGACCTGAATGACTGTAAAAGAGTTAGACTGAAAACCAGTAAGACCTCCATTTGAGACATTTGTGTTGAACGTTGGGAAAAGTAGCCTGATTGGCATCTGAAAGAGAGAGATTGAAATGTATATTCTCATCACTAATTGCATTTTTTTTTTTACAATACAGCTAATTTTACAATACATCCATTTACATATTACCAACTCAACCAAAAAAAATTATGTGCAGTATGTAGCAAAAAAAAACAGTAGAAGATATTAAGTGGAAACATTAGAAAATGGACAGAAATAGAGGAATGGGTGACACATGAGTGGTCATTAAACAGTTAATTTTTCTGAAATACTGCATTGAATGCAAAACGCCAATTTCACCATGTGCGCAGATCAGATAAACGAGCTTCGACAACACACCAAAGAACGAATCTTAAAATATATTGATCACACAGAAAAGAGAACACCTTAGACCTGAGGTTCCCCTCTAGAACAGCATATCCTTAGTTACTGAAAGAAGGAAGGAGAGAAAAGCCCCTTAAACAAATGAACCATTACCTCACCAACCACTTGAGGGAAAGTTACGGCTTGTGTTACGCAACGTGCACAGTGTCTTGCAAAACCCACTGTTTTAAATTTCCACTTTTCCATGACCGCAGGAAAATTCTTATGCCGCCACCGCCAAGGACACAAAAAAGGCACTGTCCTTTAAAATGCACGGTGACATAATTACACCCCGTAAGATCACAGAGAACATGGCACTGTGAAAAGGCAGAGGGGATATTACTCATTAACCATCCAACCACACAACAGCACGTAACACAAGCAGCAATATACATCAACAAGGGTCGAGATGTGGACGATTTTGCATTGACATGAAGCCAGGAAAACAAGCAACAATATAACTGCATTAAACAAAGACACAGTACTTCCAGACAGGGGAGGTCAAACATCTAAAGCTGCATGGACACCGCGGGACACATCCCATTAATTTCCAATGAGAGACAAGCTCCAATTCATATCCAATGAGAGACAAGCTGCAATTCATATCCAATGAGAGACAAGCTGCAATTAACTTCCAACGAGAGACAAGCTGCAATTAACTTCCAATGAGAGACATGCTACTATTCATTTCCAATGAGAGACATGCTACTATTCATTTCCAATGAGAGACATGCTACTATTCATTTCCAATGAGAGACATGCTACTATTCATTTCCAATGAGAGACATGCTACTATTCATTTCCAATGAGAGACATGCTACTATTCATTTCCAATGAGAGACATGCTACTATTCATTTCCAATGAGAGACATGCTACTATTCATTTCCAATGAGGGACAGTGACTATTAGCAACTGTGGGTGGGGCTACACCCTGGGACAAAATCTCCCAGCGACATCTGAGAGTTGAGATGTTCAACTTAATGCCAATTTCTACCGAGCGAGCGGGAAAGAGTTTGGCACTACCAATTTCAGGGTAGATGTGCTCTGCATCTAGAAGCCCCTTCTCTTTCAACTTGCAGACTTAACACTCACTAGCTAGCTAAAAATATGGATGAGACAATTGCGGTGTGCGGTTTTCCTATTATATGTGGCTATGGCTTTGTACTGAGATTTATTTTAAAAGAAATGGATGTATGGAAATAATGTTTCAGAGATCGTTGGGATCACGGGAGTGAGTGATGCATAACGTAATACAAATTAAATCACATTAACAAATCGCTGAGTTGGCATTGTGTTGATACGTAACACATATGTGTAGAGTCAGAGTGTAGAGTGAAGTGGTCGTGTAACCGCAGGTGGCACAAGTAAGTCCGGGAGCCGAAACGGGGCTAGCGACATGTTTAGCGGAAGTAGCGGGGGACCGAAGAAATGGGACACAGTGAGAGTGGCCCTGGCACTGTAATGCACTAACATTTAACGGACACAAACAAGGCCAGCCGGGCCAGAACCACGCTTGCTCTCCCCGAGTTTATTTCACCAGTGAAACCGATAACCGGTTCTCTAAAGTCGTTCGAACGTAAAAGTTGTGGACGATCCCTGGTTTGAAAGCGAATGAAGGGACGACGACGCAGAACCGGCCATCCATTTCCATTGGAGCCATATAAGAGTTGGGCGAGTCGGGATATTTTCTTTTCCGTTTCGTTTTTCATAGGGACAGACATACAGGAGATTAACATGCAACTACATCTCCAGTGGCATCAAGCGTAATCTCGGTTACACAGCCGCCCCCGGGTCATCTCCTCTCACAGTAATGAACGCAAATGAACTCCCGGTTGGTTTATTTACTGATGACAGCAGTCTGAGTCCAGGCTGTTACTTCTGCCCCAACAACATCTCTGTATCCCCCCCCCCCCAGACGGAAACACACTTCACCAACACACCCAAACTCGAGGGTAAGGGACAGCCGACTTAGCACGATTAGCCATTAAATTAAGCTGTAAAAGGCTGTGCATTGGGGGGAATGTATAAATGGAGTGACGCAGGATACAAGCCGATCTGAAGAGGAGACTCACTAGCTGTGTGCATGCCATGGAAAGGCTAGAGGGAGACTAATACAATAGATGAAGCAGCTACAAGTAGACAGAACATACAGACACAGGACATACAGACACAGAACTGCTGTGACGGGAACATTCAAAGACTGAACAGATTCCGTGTGTCCAATGGATAACAACTGCCAAAGTGCAAACGCTGTTAGTAGGAAGTGCTGTAAAAGGCCAGCATCTGTCTATATATCATTATAACATAATACACGGCAGAAGAGTGTTAACGACTCCCAAGGGGAAACGACCTCGCCGCTAGTTCACCGCTCGGGTGAATCCGAAAAGATACTACTTCTTATAGCTAAATAATAATAATAACAACTAATGCCGGTCCGACATCGATCGTGATGGCCCAAGGCAGTTTTACAAAAAAATGTAGCTTCTAAAAAAATGGAAGTATAAAAAGAACGAAAAAAGTAATAAGAAATCTGTGTGCAAGAGAAATTCTGTTGAGGGGGCGATTTCTTCCTTCGTAGAATCACCCTTTCATGAGCACGCTGTTATAATATATAGAGTTGCTTCAGTTTCTAGCTTTTCAAGTGTAGTTCAGAAATTTTAAACTTTAAAACACTGTGATACCATTCCAAAAAAAATTACTCGAGACCTCTTTCTACAGCCATATTCTGGCACTTTCGTGACTGTTATAAAGGTATGATATTATACTTCACAAAGACAATATTTTTATGGGGCATGGCCTTAAGCTAATTTGCTGTGTGCAAATTATTACAATTATGTTCTGCCCCCCCTAACCATCTGCTTAATCAAAAAACCTCCTGCGGCTGAATGCAGTTGACTAGCCGTGCCTGAAGGCTTACATCTAATATGAGAAGTGGAATCCCAGAGGAATTAAACAATGCAATCGCCCATGTCCATTATTGTGCCCATGAATGAGTCCATGTTACCTTGAATACAAATAAGGGTTAAGGCTTTAGTCCACCTTCTTGAGTTGCCATATACTGAGAGGACAGTACAGTGTTAGCATCCTACTGAGAGGACAGTACAGTGTTAGCATCCTACTGAGAGGACAGTACAGTGTTAGCGCCCTACTGAGAGGACAGTACAGTGTTAGCATCATACTGAGAGGACAGTACAGTGTTAGCGTCCTACTGAGAGGACAGTACAGCGTTAGCATCATACTGAGAGGACAGTACAGTGTTAGCATCATACTGAGAGGACAGTACAGTGTTAGCATCCTACTGAGAGGACAGTACAGTGTTAGCATCCTACTGAGAGGACAGTACAGTGTTAGCGCCCTACTGAGAGGACAGTACAGTGTTAGCATCATACTGAGAGGACAGTACAGTGTTAGCATCATACTGAGAGGACAGTACAGTGTTAGCGTCCTACTGAGAGGACAGTACAGTGTTAGCGTCCTACTGAGAGGACAGTACAGTGTTAGCGTCCTACTGAGAGGACAGTACAGTGTTAGCGTCCTACTGAGAGGACAGTACAGCGTTAGCATCCTACTGAGACGACAGTACAGCGTTAGCATAATACTGAGACGACAGTACAGCGTTAGCATCCTACTGAGAGGACAGTACAGTGTTAGCATCATACTGAGAGGACAGTACAGTGTTAGCATCCTACTGAGAGGACAGTACAGTGTTAGCATCATACTGAGAGGACAGTACAGCGTTAGCATCCTACTGAGAGGACAGTACAGTGTTAGCATCATACTGAGAGGACAGTACAGTGTTAGCATCCTACTGAGAGGACAGTACAGTGTTAGCGCCCTACTGAGAGGACAGTACAGTGTTAGCATAATACTGAGACGACAGTACAGCGTTAGCATCCTACTGAGAGGACAGTACAGTGTTAGCGTCCTACTGAGAGGACAGTACAGTGTTAGCATCCTACTGAGAGGACAGTACAGCGTTAGCATCCTACTGAGACGACAGTACAGCGTTAGCATCCTACTGAGAGGACAGTACAGTGTTAGCATCATACTGAGAGGACAGTACAGTGTTAGCATCATACTGAGAGGACAGTACAGTGTTAGCATCATACTGAGAGGACAGTACAGTGTTAGCATCATACTGAGAGGACAGTACAGTGTTAGCATCCTACTGAGAGGACAGTACAGTGTTAGCATCATACTGAGAGGACAGTACAGCGTTAGCATAATACTGAGACGACAGTACAGCGTTAGCATCCTACTGAGAGGACAGTACAGTGTTAGCGTCCTACTGAGAGGACAGTACAGCGTTAGCATAATACTGAGGACATAAATGTCAAACAGAACTGCAGGGCAATTGTTAAATTAACCACACACAAATGTATCCTATTAAATTGTGTATCATACAGTAGTGTTAACTAGACTAATACATTCGGTTGCACGTTGACATTTTCCATGGCAGAATCTCAGATAAACTCCAATCAAGAGATGTATGTAGTTGAATAACATTCAGACACAACATATCAATACGAGCCACCTCACCAATGGTCTTTTCGCCATTTACAATGCAAGAAAATTATTTAACGTATTAAAATCGAACAATCCCTTGCCACTCCGGACTACCCCCCTAACGAAACAGAGTACTTTATTCAGCGTAGTGCTACATGGCTAACGGTAAGCCACCCGATACGCCGTGTTTGACCTCTCTGAGCTGTGCAACACCGCTGCTCTACACATCCTGCGCCTGTACCAGTCAGGTTAATCCCACTCTGAGGCAGAATCTAATGAGCTTGTCTCTGTGGAACTCCACGGGGGTTCACCCCTCAGCCCAGACCTCTGCTGCCTGCTACCACATCAAATCCGCCTGTCACTGCCCACATGACAGCTGACTCCTCGTTAGACTCGCGCACCTGGCTCCACACAGCGCTGCCGCTAATGATTCCGCGGCTGCAACTAGAGACACTAAATCACACGAGATGCAGAGTTCAAACCCCTGGACTAGGCCGGAGACCGCAAGTCCCTCCGGGAGAGAAATTCACAGACAACGGCCCTGATGTTGGTGACCAGTGTCTCTATAAATAGCAGCAATAATGTCAGTGGAAACCAACAGTAGAATCATTTGGAAAAGGTCCAAGTATGGAGAAGGGCTGGGGTCATGAAACCAAGCGTATTCAGGTTGGCTAACAACAACCCAGCAGAGGCGACCATGCAGCCGTCCTGTGGGCATCACGTGGCTTAGGGACAATAGTTACTACGGTGACTGGTCACCCACACGCGGTCACCCCCCACAACCCTGGGAGTACAGAGAGTCCGTCATAATCTTCAAGTGCGAAGCTAATGAAGCTCGTGACATTTACCACAATGATTTTAGCCACTATATTAGCGCGAGCCGTACACCATGCCGAACAGTCTGACAGAAGAATATATGTCAAATAGGGATAATTCCATACATCCCCACACATAATGAATATGTGGACAGCATAATGAGAAGGTGGATCGAACATAAGCTGCTTAGAGAAATCAGCTCCTTTCTGACAGCCTGACTTACCAAAGCCTATTTGCAACAGTTAAGAGAATTTCAGTGGGCATGTCATTATATATGTGTGTGAGGCCCCTATCAGCTATGACAACAGATTAAGCCCATTTAGAGAGAGCGGAGGTGCACAACGTGGCTTTGAGATACCACAATCATCACATAAATACGTGGCCGGCCTCACCCACGAGAGGTCATTGTGTTCTGGTCTAAACCGCTTAGTTAAAAAGAATTTTTATAGTCGTGGATGCATACAGACGAGTGACACAATACAGGAATCCATCTTAAACTACACAACATGGATGCATTGCCATATATAGAGTTTCAACTCAACCTATTTTAACAGTGTGGGGCGATTCCTTAGCTCATGCTTGTGCAACCAAGCATCCATGTTGTGTAGTCAGGTTTTTCAATTGATTAGTTCATGTTATAGGTCACACTAAAAGGTGGAAAAAGTTCGGATTCATCGTTTTCTATCACAAAAACCTGGCATTGTAGGGGTCTGTAGACTTTTTATATCCACTGTATATCGAATTAACCATTTGAAAATGATAGCATGTTGTGTACATACGCCATCTTTTTTTAAGCGGGACAAGATAAGTAAGTTTTCACAGCAGCTTTTGTATTAGACAAGCGTGTTTGTTTGCATCATTAATGCATTCACAAGAGAGCTGACGATGTCTAGTTTTGATTCCTTTGTATTCAGATTCTGCTGGCGGGTCTCTGACAACACAAACACCAAAGAATTGCCAATCAAAGTCAAGATGGCTATAATGAGGCAGATAAATCAGAAAAGTATTAAAAAAAGGCTAAATGGCAAATGACCTGGAATACCTCAGGAGTGGATGACCAATGAATTTAACTGCACGACAGATCAGAAAGACTCCAGCTGAACTACAAAGGCAAGACAACAAAATGCTAAAAAAAGTTGGTTAATCTCAACAACTGCACTATTAAAGTACTTTATGGAGCTTGCAGCGTTTTGGGATAAGTTGTAGTGTGGATAGATGAGACATAGGATAATCATGTAGCATAGTGATTGACAGAGGAAATTGTAAAAAGAAAAACATATCATACCATCCCTTGTGTAAAAGACGGAGGTGTTTGGGTGTGTTTGGGCGTGTATGGCTGCCACTAGAATTGGATAACTTGTCAAACAGCAGCATCAGAACAGATTCTGAAGTGTACATGTCTCAAATTTAGAAAGACCACTTTACTTTCATAAAGAATAAATTAATTTATTTTGTTGCATTTTTATTACCATTACTATTATTGCACCCATTTTACGACATGTTGCGTTTCAAACCCATAAATCCGTAAACAATGTGACCGTATCTTTCAAATATGTTAAATTATTGTGTTAGCACAAAATCTAAAATTAATAACTAAAATTATCAAAGATGTGTCCATCCTAAAACAATTCCATATGTTATTGTTTTTTTATTTTACAATCAGGTTGTTGGCTGCAAACAGTCAATTTTTACTAAGCAGCTTCTATCCAAAAAATAATCCAGCAAAAAAAAAAGCAATATAGAAGTAGAGAGCATCACAGAGCTGGTTTGCACCCTGGATACAATTGCAGCAGCTAGATAGTGGGTGTAACTTAACAACACTGTCGATAAACCACCAAACGCACCCCCCAATACGTTGCTTTTAAATTCAGAAAGAGGCGGAGTTTGACAGTTGTTCAAGCCACAAGGCAGAGGCTTTAAACAAGCTCTTCAGCCCGCCCGCTTCTCTCCCTAGGAGCATGTCCTCTTGGCAGGTAACAATACCAGGAAAACTCCTTACACCATCCGTCTTTCCGTGTGACAGGCCAGTTCTCGGGGGGGCTAAAACCATTCTGTCTGTCACCAGGAGGCATGCTGGGAAAAAGGTGGTGTGGCAGAGACACCTGCAGCTCCACGGACTAACTTGCCGCACTCATAATTCTGCCAGCTGCCTGAGCCGCTAGTAAACAGAGGCAGTGACGTTCTCCTGACTGTGGCAACTCAGTTGGTAACGAGAGAGAGCACAGAAGAAAGTGCTGTTGTTTTGACTTGACATGAACAATTATTTACAATGTAAATGCCCCAAGTTACCCATTGAACATCTGTCTTTACACTACGATATATTCTCCCAAATCAATTGAGGAACGCCGACTACGACAAATCGCCGCTAAAGAGGACAGCGGTATGAGAAGTAATATGCGCTACTTAAATGGCAAAACAATATGAAGACATTACAGTAAAAACTGCTGACAGAATAGACAGAATAAAAGACGAAAAAATTATATTTTTCCGGGCAGAATGAATCCAGATTATGTAGAATGGAAAAATCCATAAACCCGCTAATAGAGCTGGGTCGGTACTTGATGCGATCCACTTGCTCGCTGTAATGATCTCATTAACAGGAACAGGGTGCGTGTGGGAACCACTACAAACTTACCCATCTTGGGACCAGGAAGACATGATTGAGTCAATTCTGTGACCCAAGAGGACTGGCATCTTTTCCATCGGCCTTCTGTTAGCTGTCAACAACGTCAATCAAAACGCATCGCTCACTTCCCAGTGCTGCCTGTCGCCTTCTCTTATCTCCTCCACTTGGCTCCTTCCACGTCAATCGGAAATGCATCACATATGTACACCTAGCTAGTACTGGGTTTGACCCGCGTTTGCCTTCAGAACTGATGCAATTCTTTGTGGTATAGACTCAACAAGGTGCGAGAAAACATTCCTCCGAGGCTTTGGTCAAAAGCACAGCATCATGGAATGGAATAGCGGCAGATTTGTCGGTTGCACATCTACGATGAGAATCTCGCGTTCCGCCATATCGCCAAAAGTGCTTTATTGAGATCCGGTGACTGAGGACATACACGTACGGTGAATTCATAGTCATGTTGAAATAAACAGTTTGAGATTATGTGGGCAATGTGACAAGCCACATTATTCTGCTGGAACTAGCCTGCAACAATACACAGGTAAGCTGTGGCTTTTACACATTGCTCAACTGGCACTAAGTGTGCCAAGAAAATATTCTCCAAACCATTTCACCACCACCACCACCACCACGTAGAACAGCACATTCTGAAATCCTCAAAAACGCCACCAACAACCATGCCACTTTGATCACCTTTCTTCCCCATTCTGATGCTGGATTTATGCAGCAGATTGTCTCGAAGACCACATCAAATCCATGTTGCATCATCCAAACCCAGTAGATGAGAGCACCATGATGTATGTACCCAAAGTCAGGTACTGTCCACCGGTACCTACTAGAAAAGTCTGTGTAAGGTCCGAATTGGCCCGGGTCCCTAAGAGACAACACTTATACCAATCCCAATGTTCATGTTACCCTACGACAGCCACAGGCTTGTTTTCAATAGAGGGATGAAAAAAGGAGACTAACCAGTGCTTGAGAGGGTGAGGTGGAGATAAATTATGAGTAAGTCCACTCATGTCCAAATGCTTCACACGGCCCAGACATGTTTGAATCTGGCAGCTCGTTAGATACTAAAGTCAATCTTGTACCGTGGGATTTTAATTTAAAAAAAGCTACATCTACATTGAAAGACACACTTTTTTGTTTGAACCATTCATACTAAGCTAGGCCAACAACGAGAGCAGATCTAGTGCGTTTTAGCCTGGCCAGAATCTAGTCCGTGTCCCAAGCAATTTCCAGGCGTTGACGTGCCACATACCAGAACGGAGGAATCGGCCTCACAGTATGCAGGAATCTAGACGCATGCATTTCAAAAACAGGAGAGAATGCACCGCCGAGACAGAGGAAAGAACATTGCAGTTCCGCTAACAAATTTACTGCTCAATGGAGCAAGGAATAGCCCTAATAAAACATGCAATTTGGAGGGAACATTACCGGAATAATGGCGCCATACCTTCTGCCTGAACAAGTGTTCGGCGCGTTGGCAAGGCGACACAGCGAGACCTAATGCGTGAGTGACGGTAATGTGGCTCGTGCAATATCGGTACGGCCCAGACGTCACACCAGTGCAGAATTACATTTTGATTTGTGAGGTCCCCGAAACGCAGCTCATATCCCTTAGAATGTTTACAGAATCACTTCGGAGGCATTCTGATTGTTTTACCACCGAAACACAAATCAGAGACGCAATTATGAGCCTTTATGATCTATAAACTCACAGATTTTTGTATTAGCAGCGGAGCCTTTTTGCGCTGCGTTCCATATATTACGCTCAGTCACGAATTCCACCAGCGACACAGAGGCCTGTGTGGGATTGCTGATGGTAGCGAATTCAGAGCAGTGGACAGAACAGCAACATTCGCAAACAGGTGAATTTGCGAAGTGAACAAAAGTTGGTTGGCCATGTTAATTGCATGTTAACGCACTTGGCCATGCGTGTTAACGACCACAAATTGCAATTGTAAAACAAGTGAGATCATCACATCTACAAGATAGACTTATTCAGGGAGAAGATACCAAATAAAAGCTGTTGAGCATAGTATTTGTGTCTGCCGTTGTTTAACGATGAATGACTGAGGAGGCAGAGTCAGGCAAGACAGCGAGAGTCAGGCAAGACACAACGCCTGCATGGCTGCTGAAGATGGGGATTGGGGTGAGTCGGGAGTCCCGAGCTGACCGGCACCAGCCAGAAGTAAAAAGGCTGCTCTGCCCTTAGCCGACCAGCCAGGGACATGGGAGAAAAACCAGGAGAGGACCTGCCAAGAACATAGGAGAACCAGGAGAGAACCCGCCAAGGACATAGGAGAACCAGGAGAGAACCTGCCAAGGACATAGGAGAACCAGAAGGGGATCAGCTAGGGACATGGAAGAACCACCAAGGGACCAACCAAGAACATTGGGGGACAAGACAGTGACATAGAATACACTGGACCACTCTTGGGCCAGCGTAGAAGTGTACTTGGCCAGCGTAGAAGTGTACTGGGCCAGCGTAAAAGTGTACTGGACCAGTGTAGAAGTATACTGGACCAGATACTAAAAGCATGCAGGGCAGAATCTGACCACATAAAATGTGTTTTAAAATACATTAATTTATGAATTGAATTTGCAGAGTAAATAAATTAATAAGTAAATAAATAAACATTAGCGTGGGGCTTAATGGGCCCCGTTTTCTAATTAGCCGGCCTAAGATTTGTCACCAAGTCAAACGTTCAGCAGGTCTGAACATTTTTACAGTAAAAAACGAATTATTTTCTTTTGGACGAGATGAGTCATCTCTTCCATCTGCCGACATACGAGGCATATTGAGAAAGCGTCGGAAATCACTGACACCAATAAAATCAACGCGCCGGTGTGGCGGCGTCCCCTCACTCAATTTACAGGTCGAAGGCCCGAAACATGAGAGATGGGAGCCCCAACTGATTCCAGAGCAGACACAATAACATGGCCACACAATTCTGCCCTGATTGAAAAGCAAGTGGGAGGGACAGAACACGGTCTCCATGACAATTCAGACATACCGCGGACTGGTGAGCGGACATGATGGCACACGCACCGGGACCAAATCAAGTGCCGGTCCGAGTCAACGTTTGGTGGGCGGAACCAGGACACCCGACAGCAACGGATCGCAGATCGATGGATGTCACGAAAACGTATTTGAAAAGCACGGGGTCACGTTTCAATGTGAGCAGGTTTCTCGCCATCTGAAGACTGGCTAATATGCACTAGGCGTAATAAACAGCTGCTTGTCAGATCAGTGGATGAGTGTCTGCACTCATACCTGCCTTATCAAACAGTTCGACTAATGTCAAGTCATCTGAATATTATGCCGGGCTTGTGAGATATCAAACTAACTTCCCTCTAATAAAGCCTAATAAGCACACGGGAGATTTGACTGTCACGCATAAAGCCCCAGTGTTTACACTGAATATTCAGATCTGTGAGAAATGCATTAGTACACCCCGGCCTCAACTACTAATTTAGATTCTACCTGAATCTGAATAACTTAAAACATGACGCAACAGCCAAGGGAAGGGGAAATCGGCAAGATTAGAGAACGGAGAAAAGAAAGTGAGTGTGCTAAAACCGAGAGGAAAAGAGGAAGAAAAACAGATGGTTATAAGAGAAAAGAGGAAACAGGTCAGCGAGTGAGAGCACCTGAGGGAGCTTGCCTTCAGGTGGCAGGATATAGGTTTAGGAAAGAGGAGAATATGACCAATGCCGAAATGACAGATGGCCGTCTGTGGAGCTCATTTGAGTTCGTAAAGCAAACACACACACCCGAGAAAATCCCACGAGCTGTCTCAACCTGGGCCCGCCCAGGCACCATCATAAGAGCTTCAGCATAATATACCAAAGTTATGGATCCAGAATAATAAGAGCTTTAGCATAAAAGACCAACTGTGCGCGTGTGTGTGTGTGTGTGTGCACCATAGAGTAAATTGCCCTGCCTACTAAGCAACTGGCTGCCAATAATTTTGAATTCAAGATACAGTCTGCGGTGTGAGGCCAATATATGCAGGGAGGCGCCCGTCATAGATGAGACAGAGAAAGCGTCTGCTCCACATCGAATGGAATTGTAATGAAAACTGGAGCAAAACGTGATTTGTGGTAAGAAAAAGGCCGTGACCGTCTGTGCGTGCATGCGTGTCAAGAAACGCATGTCGCTCTCATTCATCAAACAAGCTTAACACGTGGAGAAAATAAAATCTAACAAAATGTTTTTCAATTTCTGGTCCGCTGATCAGTGCTCGGGGGACCAAAAGGCTGTGGCAGACGAAGGCACCCGGAGAAACATGAGGGGGAAAAGGCATTATAATACAGAATTTAGAATAAGAATCCATCAGGATTTACACAGCAGATGCATCTGTCAGCGGGGTTGTGATATAGGCTACAAAATGTCGGAAAATAATCATCCGCTCAATTGGCTGCTGGGTTCAGGTGGGTGCGTGTGTGTGGGGGGTTCAGGTGTGTGCGTGGGGGGTTCAGGTGTGTGTGTGTTTAATTTAAGGTGGCTGGAGGAGCTTGGGCTATGTTGAAAAAAAAATTCTAAAACCATCTTTATTCATTACATGAGTGGCTCTCATAACAAAATGGTCAGATGCCAGACAGTCTATATTGAAGAGCTGCAAATACATCCAGCATGTTTGATGGCCTCCCTGCAGAGAGCTGCTGCTCAGTCCGACTCGCTGACACTGAACCATCATCGATAAGGTGTTTAGACTGTTCAGAACTACAGGGGGAAAACGCTAAAGAAACAGACAGCCCTTCTAAATTTTAAAGGTCCGTTCTCTCAGCGTGTTGTGCGGCAACACATAGCTAGATGGTGTGTCACACCCCGCTGCCCGTCTGGGCGATTTATCGAAACATAAACTGAGAGGGTTCTCTCTGCATTAGCCAATCAGGGCACAGCCGCTGCATATAAGAATGCCACAGTCGTAGAGTTGGGATGAGGGTGAGAGCCAAGGAGTCAGGGCCTAGGCTGTGTACTAATAAAAAAGTGACACACACACACACACACACACACACACACGGGCCACTGCCTTCCTGCGACAGATCGATTACTAAACAGTGCAGAGGGCATTTTAAAAAATGTACAGTCCCCCTGCCTGCACAGACCGTAAAGTGCTGAACGTACACAGGGCTGGCCGCACACAGGGCTGACCGCACACAGGGCTGACCGCACACAGGGCTGACCGCACACAGGGCTGACCGCACACAGGGCTGACCGCACACAGGGCTGACCGCACACAGGGCAGCGATGGAGACTGGTGAAACAATGTCATTAGCTTTGAGCAAGCAAGCAGAAGACACTGTGTCTGCCTGCCTGCCTGCCGTCTACACAAATCCATGCAATCGCCGTCTCGTGAAAAGTTATATGGAGGTTCTTGATTGTTGAAATAAGGACAGGCTAAAGGACCAAACAGGTTCACTGTTAGTTAGTCCATCATGTGTAGGAAGGAGTAGCATGCAGCCTATTCTGGCCACGTCCACTTGTCGTAGTGCCGGTGTTCCTACAGACAACCACAGCTTTTTATAATGAGTCGGGAACAGTCGACGGACACAAATACACAGAGGCCTCCGGGTGAAAGAGAGACAAACGGAGATGGAGTGAGTGGGACAGAGTGAGAGGAAGACAAAGATAGATAAAATGACAAAGGAACAGAGAGAGAGACAGAGACAGTGGAGAGATATAGAGGTGAACATGGCCACTACAAGACAGCAGCAAAGCCCATTGTGTTGGTGGAGATCAGCAGAGATTACAGCAGCCTAGAGTCTGGGCAGAAGAGAGAAGAGGACTGCTGAGGGCCCAGTATCAGAGGGCCCAGTATCAGAGGGCCCAGTATCAGAGGGCCCAGTATCAGAGGGCCCAGTATCAGAGGGCCCAGTATCAGAGGGCCCAGTATCAGAGGGCCCAGTATCAGAGGGCCCAGTATCAGAGGGCCCAGTATCAGAGGGCCCAGTATCAGAGGGCCCAGTATCAGAGGGCCCAGTATCAGAGGGCCCAGTATCAGAGGGCCCAGTATCAGAGGGCCCAGTATCAGAGGGCCCAGTATCAGAGGGCCCAGTATCAGAGGGCCCAGTATCAGAGGGCCCAGTATCAGAGGGCCCAGTATCTGAGGGCTCAGTATCAGGTCCAGCTAACATTCCCTCCCAGCAACAAATGAAAGAGAGGACGGCTGGAACTGTCACCAAGTCATTACACGACACGTCCTCCTCCGTTTACCGGGACCTACAACACTTACCAGTCTCTGAGAAAAGCCACAGGCAGGCCCTTAGTGGCCAGCATCTCACTGGCCAAACACAAGGTGCTAGGGTTGCCTGTCTACAGCAAGACGCTGAATTAAACATGCAGGCAAGTGTGTGTGTGTGTGTGTGCGATTATAAACTTGAAACAGAGAGGGAATAAAAGCGAGAGCAACTGAACATAATTCATTTGGTTGAACGGGGCGACGAGAATCAAGCCAGTGTGATCAGTGAGCGGGAGGAACGTGGGCCGAGCTCCAGAACAAACACCCCTCTCTCTCGCACACAATCAGACTGAGGGAAAAAAAACACTTCAACCGGCATTATCCAAAGCCGTCTTCACATCTGGATAGGGGGCTGTTCTGGGACTTGGTAAACAGAGACACAGAGCGCGCTTCTCAAACAAACAGCGGCAGCGTGGAGACAAAAAACAATACGCAAGAGCGGTTCCGTTCGTCTCACGGAATCCGTTTGATGACCTGGGTCACGTGCGGGTCGTGAGCCCTGTGGGCGTAACGGTGTCCGTGTGAGCTAGGCCTACGTGTCGCTGTGACGTTCACGCACTGAGTTTCCTGGCGGCCTGCAGGGCGTCGGGGGCGTTGTCGGCCACGTAAAAGCGCTGGACCGTCACCCCGTTCTCCTGCATGAGCATCTTGCTCTGGTACTCCTGGAGGTTCAGCCATCGTCTGGAGCACAGTCGCGGACACTGCAGAGAGAGTGCAAGGGGAAAAGGATATAGCGGGTGAGGAAATGCCAGACAAAATGGTTTTATCAGACGTTTTTGCAAATGAAAAAAAAAAAAGTGATTTGAAATCAAGTAGAGCTGTTGGGTGGCTTGCGGGTTCCCTGAAGGATGCTACTAGGAGAAGTACATGTTAAACAGGTATTTATTGCTATACGTGTATTTGGCGGTAGCCGGAGATTTCCTGTAAGACAGGTTTTAAATAAGGACTATTCACAGCACACGCAGCAGTTTAAACTTAGGGTGATGTTTTTATAAGCTTCATTAAAAACTATTAGATTGGGGGAAATGACAAAACAAATATTAAATTGGGCCACAATTCAAAGTCAATGGTTTGCACTTTAAATGAAAACAATTTGTATACATGTAGTCTTTTCCTATCTGGGCAGAACCTTCATTTGGAAAAACAAGATACAGGACAAATCAACACAGCAGGAAAAGGTAAAAAAAACGATTGTCATTCTGTCCCCGAGCAATGCAGTTAAACACGATGGTAAATAAGATAAAAATAAAACAGACAAAAATACAATTATTTTATTTCCGTTCAGGGTTTGATCAGAAATCAGAATGTCAGATGAAGGCCTACTTAGATTCAGTTCTCCCGGGTGCGTTCCATCTCTCACCCTGTCCTCTTTCCCCATTCCCTGTCCCCCATAATGAGACAGTTAGACAAGCCTAGGCTGAGTCGGCTGTCAGCTCCAGCTGTTGGCACTATTAAAAAGACATTGGGTTTCAACGTGAGACACTTGTGTTTAAGGGTTAGACTCCCTAAACTTTGCTAGTTGGGTCCATTCCTCTGAATATCTTCATTCACTGTGCAGGCGGTTTAGTGTGGATAAGGAAAACAAAGTCATACCCGCGATAGAATTACCCGACG
Organism: Dallia pectoralis; assembly: GCA_029465975.1. Lineage (NCBI taxonomy): Eukaryota > Metazoa > Chordata > Actinopteri > Esociformes > Umbridae > Dallia > Dallia pectoralis. The sequence goes on from CM055744.1 coordinate 13,410,479, forward strand.
TTTAGTGAAAGGTAGGATAATCGGTTTCTACTTGTGGACGAGCTGAGGTATAAGTATGTAGAATGTCAACATTGAATTCTAATGACATAGCAAACAAATACATGTAACTGATCTCCATGGCTGTTTGTGGAACATTATAGATATTATAGAGGGGGACACTGGAACTATATATATATAGTCCATTCATCAGTCCATTCATCAGAGGAATAATCAAATTCATCAATCAATCAAATTGATTTTATAAGCCCTTTTTACAACAAAGTTGACACAAATCGCATTTACAAACACCCAGCCTGAACCCGACAGAGCACACATCAACAAGTTTATACACGGCGGCTAGGAAAAAAACTCCCTGCTGGGTCGAATTTTTGGAAGAAACCTAGAGAGGAACCAGGGGTGGCCAGTCCTCTTCTGGCTGTGCTGGGGGAACGAATAATAGTTTAGTTTAATAATTATTAAATTCCTTATTTATTCAGAGGGTCTCGTCAAATAACCGGGCCTATCGGCTACTAGCTTCAAGAGTTACAGAAAATCAAGTAGAGCTGCGAGAGATCCAGCGTCTCCAAGTCTTAAGGTTATTTGCCCAAATAAAAACTAGTTTCTCTTTTCCCATGTGGTCCCTGCATTAAACTTGTGTATGTGTATGTGTGTGTGTGTGTGTGACCCCAGCAGACATGATCCTATTCTGAGCCACCATCCAGCCCTGCTGATGAATAATGAAGACCTCCTCATGTGCAACAAAGTACGAGGGCCCGATTAAACAAGCCACACTTCAGACAGCCTGTTAAAAAATGGATCCGGGACAAGGGAAGGTTGACTGAAAGCTGATGCAGAGGAGGGGTGTGAGGGGAAGCGGTTGCTGTCATCGGAGTCAGCGGCGCGACTGGTCTGACAAGGCCCCGCCCTTAAAACTGACTTTCAACCAGAGCTGCCCGAGAGCCTCCATCATTCATGAAGAGGAAGGCGAGCCGAGAGCCCTGGACCACCTAGCTGACGAAGAGAGCTTTGACCCTGCTTAACCTCGCCGTCAACAAAGTGCCACCCAGTTTCTCTGGCAATTTAGAATCAACCAATACGCCATGAAGGGGTGTGATGTATATGTACACGGCAAATGTACCATGTCTGAGAGCTGTTCTTAGGCAGGCGGCATCACAGAATGCATGGACACGGGGCTTAGCCGCAGTGTATTGGCAAAATATCACCTCGAAACTGATTCTTTGCCATTACAAACGCGTTTCCAACGCAATTAATGCGGTGAGAAGTGATGCGATATAATACCTGTAGTATACACTCTCACTGCGATCAGATAATAAGCATTAAGGACTCCAAGCACCCGGTTTATAATGTGCTACATGCTACGTGACAGAGTGAACATCCAGTGCTAAGCCTCCGGCAAAGATCACGGAAATTAATGTTTGAATCCATCTATCCATTAAATCTGTTTTGAAGCCATTTTAAAGTAGTTTATAAAGTGAAGAAGAGGAGCTCCTGCATGCATTAGGAGAACGAAACGACCCAGAGCCCGTCTGTCCAACGCCATGACTCATCGATAAAGCACAAATCAGGGAGAAGCCTAGGAGGTCTGTGTGTAGCGTAGCATTGTATTAGCATGCATTGTCCACCGCGACGCCTTTTCAGGAAAAGAGCACTGGAGACTTCATTAGAGCTAAAAGGCCTAGCTTCTGCTGAAAGCATTGGAGTAGGCTGATTGGTCTCCCTCACGTCAGCGAATAACGAGGAGGGGCAAATGTGGGTCGTGTCCTCGGTTTCAGATGTAAACCCAGGTTTTGTTTATTTCAGAACTGCTCTAAAACAGTTTGGCACAAAACATGAACTCGTGACGGACCACAAGTCGTGACAGACCCCATGCACATTCATAACAGCCAGACTGTTTCTTTGGAGTATGACAGCTCTATTTAAATGTGTATATATATATATATAAATAAATATATAATAGCCACACAAAAACATTTACATCTAAACCTCTTATTCCTTACATGGAGTCCATTCAAAACCTTCCCGTTGCCCTACTTTACTCTGTGGATTCAACCACACTTATGGCCCTTTGATGTCACTTAAGGCTGGGTGATATGATCTAAGACCATATGACGCTATACAGAATATTAGCCAGTAACATTATAGACTGTATAATGTACTCGTTGTAAGCCAGTCACACACACACACGCACACACGCACACACACACACACACACGCTCCTCCAGGTCTGCCTTGCAGGAGAAATGCAGGCCCACACAGGCTCTAAACTTCACTGAATCTGCCTTGTTAGTTCGCATTATATAAAAGATAAACATAATACCCATTTCGATGCAACAAATCGGAATAAATGAGATTCAACTTGGCAAGCGAAGTCTGTAATGTTGTTGTAGGCAGAGCGAGACTGCATCAATATAAATGTGTCTGATGAGCCGGTATCGAAACCAGTTATTTTTAACGACAGTGTGTGTGTGAATAAATGGGCTTGGCGTGTGGATTTCTAGATATGGGTCTCTAGCCAAAATCTGTCACATCTCTATGATATTGTTGGGGTACACACACACACACACACACGAACTCGCTACCCGCATGTATTTCAGGGTCAGTGAGATCTTGACCCACTTTCACAGTCACATAGTCATGTCTGAGCCCACAGTAGAGCCACAGTTCATTACTACATTGAGCAAACCTCACGTTTTTCCCGAGGCTCAAGTTGTTTTTAACGTTTTCACAACCTACCTATACGTCAGCATGACTGTCCACTTAGGTAAACTTACACCCAAGTCCTTATTTAAAAGTAGCACAGTGATTTCCCTCTCTCCTGGCCTGGCCTCTTCACTTTAGATGTCTCAATACTCAGAGGCAAAGAAAACCGGTTTCCTGTCCTTTCCTAATTGGGTTAGAGTTGGTATGAGGTTATTTCAGGGACTCAATGCACTAACCCTCCTGTAACAGTCACCTTGAAGTCGGATGTCTGATCACTAGACTTACAGTGTGTGTGTGTGTGTGTGTGTGTGTGTGTGTGTGTGTGTGCGTGTGTGTGTGTGTGTATGGTTAGTTAGCGTGGAGTGAGTATGTGTGCGTGTGTTTGTGGTAAGTGAGTGTGGGGTGAGTGTGTGTTTGTGGGAAGTGAGCCTGGGGTGACAGTGTGAGTGTGTGTTTGTATGAGAGGTAAGGTGAGTGTGTGTGTGTGTGTGTATGTGTGCAGGAAGCCTTGACCATCAGTGCAACCTTGTGGTACAAACACTCAGAGGAGTCTAGAACATATGCTGGCTGTGCGTGGCCTTCAGACTGACATAAGCAGATAGTATGAGGCCTTGCTGTGGGGAAAAGTAGACGCCAGGGTTTCCTGCAGCAATATTCTACAACACCAGGGTGAAGCATTTGATATTGAGGTGCAAACGCAGTCCGCTGTAACATTACAAACTGAGGCGGAAAAACACATCGATACGGTACGTAAGCCGATCGGCTCAGCCTACAAACATTGATCTAGAATGTGTCACGATTGAAACATTCCTCCATACTGTTACACAGATATTGTTCAGTGCAGGTAAGCAAATCAAGAAGCACCAATGAGTGGTATATTGTATATTTATTTCTACAAATAATGGCAGCCTTTAAAGTGACGTTTGCGAAGTCAGGCTTGCTATTTATTACATTTCATTACACAAGATAATTAAATATGGTATTCAGTTTCTGATCAATCCACCGTAAGAAGTACACGTATAGGGATGGTATGACTGTACAACTTTAAAGTGCCACAATCACTGAGAGTTCTTCAAATCATCGAGTAGAACATCCGAAGGCTAGCGAGGGTTAGCGCTATAAAACCAATTGGGCTTAATATTAATCAGACCTGACCGGTTCCGACGACGTCTGATGAGGAAACGCACCAGCCTGGAGGACATTTGGCGAGGGAAGCAAAACACACTTCAGAGTGCTCAGGGATGACTCCTTTCTGTCAGCAAAAGCCAGGAGAAGATCCCAAAATAACAATGCAATGGAAGTAGGGCTGGCGGTGTCCCTCCAGGCACTGACAGCTACCTTGGGCCAAACAATGAAGGAGCGAAATACCCAGAGCACTTTATTTCCCAATACTGGAGGACCCACGCACCAGTTATACCAAGGAAGGACCAAAGCCACACATTTATCCTGTCACCCACAAATGGCCCTTTAATCCCATTGCTTGTTCTCTCCGTCCAAAGGCGGTGATTTCTGGGTCTTTCTTTTTCTCTGGGACACATGTAGCTTTAGTTTTCAATGACGCTCTTATATCCAACGTAGAAGTCGTACAACTCGACTGTGTGTTGGAGTGGCATCCTGGGCTCTGTGTTAAAGATTAACCTCCAGAAATTGGAGTTGCATCACCCCGAACAATTGTGTGTGCGTGTGTGTGTGTGTGGTTATATTGTCATATTCATGCTCCCAGACAAGCACATAGTGCTTCCTAGAAGCCACCTCAGAGTCGGCTGCCGTAAGCCCGTTCAAAATATTGGCTCTCCGCTCAGGGATGTGATTCCATTTGCCGATACAGTGTCATACAGAGTAAGGAACAGAGGGGGGATGTTTGTCTCATTGTACATAACTTATGACGCAACAAGGACGTGTTGTCAAGTGGAGAGATAGAGTGGACCCCGGTAAATGTGACTGGGGTGGGGGCCTAGAGGGTGGGGGGGGGTCCTTCAGGTTGACAGGAACCGGTTCTAGCATTAAAACATGATCATTAATTACATATTCAGGTTATGTTCATGTGAAAGCCATTTTCCTTTATTATCTCCGGGATATTATATATGCATATAAAGTAATGGTTTATAGTATTTTATACTACATTTAGCAGTATAAAATACCCTGACACTTGGTTACAATACATTTCCAACGTTTAAGTCAACATCCATGCTAAATCTTTACACTGACGTTAAAGCACTTATTCAGTATGCATGATGATTAGTCATTTCAAGAGAATATTCTATGGAATTTGATGCTCTTCTAACTTGCCATTAGCCAAAAAACACTAAATACTAATGAGTGGATACAGATGTAAATTGTACACATATTGGAGGAACAGGCTGCTAGACGTATTGTCATGTTGTTCTCCAAGTACACTTTGGCATTGTCATAGGGAAAAAAGAACTTCCGGGTGGTTTCTTGTTTTTATGCATGGCATTTTTATGTCAAAATAATTATATCGTAATAAGCCTAGAAAAAACATAGTTGATCGACCTATAGTGGGGAAAGTCTCGAAATGTCTGACTTACAAGTACGCACTGGAAAATAAAAAAGTCATACATGTTTTATAACAATACGTTTAATCTAAGTTCAGCATAATGACAGATTTATGTATGTGTTATAAATCACCAATAGTGTCGCACTTTAGAGAACGTGGCGTACCATGTGACCTAGTCTACGGGAACGTGTCATGAATCACAGATGTCTCACTTCAAAGCATCACAAGAAACTACGGAGTGTCAACACAAGGTATCATTCTGCTGATACAGGTTCCCAAGTTATCGAGACGAGTTGCTAGGCCTTGGAAATGTGTGCGTGTGTGTGTGTGTGTGTGTGTGTACGGCATGTGTGTTAGAGCCCTAGCCGAAAGCTAGGTATTCAGAAAGCACGCTGAAACCAGAGCTCGAACACAACCTGTTACAATGGTGTAAACACTCGACGGGGGGCGAGTTAAAGTGTTTCCAAGAGCATTAAAGACCTGAGTGAGACGAGCGCCACATGGTGTACAGTGTTAAAACCAGTGCACAGGTGTCTGGGTTTCTAATGGTGAGTGCTATTATAATTGGGTAGCAATGTTCTGTCATGAGCGAAACCATTCTGCAGAACAACATGACCTCGTGTCTAAGGACAGACCCGAGCTCTGGTGTATCGGCCGTCTAGCACAGATTTGTCATTTCTGACATAATGGGTCATATCACACCTATGACATTGGCACTTGTGGCACACAGTAATGCCATGCTTATGAACCATTTATAAAGCAAGACATAGAAATATAACATAATATGTAGATAGACACTTTGTAACCAATGTATTTACTACTACGAAAGCATAAATGCATCATCAACCACTTACATGCCCAAAACCGTATCAAATAAAGGTTTGTAACATAGTTGCGTTATGTAAAGTGTACAAGATAATTCATCCTTCTAAAGTATTGTTTTTTTAAGTCCCTAATAGGATCTATTTTGGTATCAAATGCTAGATTAAAATAATGATTAAAAGATGACGAACTAGAGGAAACTTTAATCTAGCTCTGCTAGCTCCGTCACAGGACTTCTAATCAACATTTATAAGAAGTTTCAAGCAATAAATTGACATTAATAACCCTTTTAGGGTTTGTCTAAAATAACGTGACTCCTCTATATTCACATTTAAAGGTCACAAGTCAAGGTCACTTGTGCACTCACTCATATGAGTCAGTGGTAGTAAGTGTTAGTAGGTGTGTGTGTGTGTTTGCATATATACAGACCTCCCCAGGAGAGGGAGCAGTAAGTGTTAGTAGGTGTGTGTGTGTGTTTGCATATATACAGACCTCCCCAGGAGAGGGAGCAGTAAGTGTTAGTAGGTGTGTGTGTGTGTGTGTTTGCATATATACAGACCTCCCCAGGAGAGGTAGCAGAACGTGGAGAATGGCAGACTGCTACCCACCCAGGAGACCATCTCTCTACAGTAATTAAGATCATCAGCGCTCTGGAGTTACCCAGTGATAATAAATAACCAAAACCTCCAACACACACAAACAAACACACAGAGGGAAGTCACACTGGACATTGTTGAACACAGTGCTATCCTCTCAGGCTTCATGTTGAACCACATCACAGGCCACCCCTCAAGCACTGATGACATCAACAAACACAATATTACGTCGGTTGTTTTTTTTATGCTGGCGATAATCAATTTGGCTCAAGCTAATCGTACTTAGGCAAGGTGGATTTCTAAGGACGCTTCCCTGAATAATTACAACGTTGATGTCTCCCTTGGGGTGAGTGACTACCATGCAATTAATAAATCAGCTTTTTGGGCCAAGGTGCTAAAATAAAAGTTTAGTCATGTTCTAAACTTCTCAAACATGTGTAACAGTGTGGTTTTACCCGGGAAAGTATCAAAAACCAATCCTCTTTCCATTGAACACGTCATTATGGTCTCACCTTTCCAAAATTGTGATGTCAGCTTTTGGGCAGGTTTTTGGTCTTCTCATTGCTAGAAATGAACCAAGCTCCGCAAACTGGGTTACAAATTTGGGCTGAGCCGGTACAGCAAGAATTGATGATAAAATGTCATTCATGTTTATTAGCTGGATCTTAAACTCAAAAGATTCAATTTTTCAGCCATGACTATGATCTTCACAAAATCTAACATACAGTGGATATAAAAAGTCTACACCCCTAAAATTCCAGGTTTTTGTGATATGAAAGATTGAGACAAAGATAAATCATGTGAGAACTTTTCCTACCTTTAATGTGACCTACAACATGGACAATTCAATTTAAAAACAAACCAAAATCTTTGAGGGAAAAATAAAAAAAGTGTGAGCACAACCTTAAACTAATACTGCGTTGAAGCACTTTTTGATTTTATTACAGGACTCAGTCTTTCTGAATTGTTCACATTATAAGTCAAATTAAAGGTGGAAAAAGAGGGGTGTGAGCTTTTTCTATCCACTATACGTAGTATTTCAACAGAAACCGTGCAAAGAAAGAAAGAAAAATGCAAAGACCTAACATGAAAAAGATTTCCTAACATTGGCGTATCGGCTCCACGTTCTGCTCTGTGCCAAAAGAGCAGACGGAGAGAGAAGCCAACGCAACTACAACAATAGACAAGTTACCAAAGTCATCGAAACAAATTAACAATCAAAATGAATATACAATTAAGCAAATTAATGCAAAGGGCACAAAAATGTGCCGAGTCAAGTGCGCGTTCCGGTCCATACGGCACCTCCATCAGCATTCGGAGTGACGGTCTGCCCTCAGACAAAGGCAGAACGGAGGACAGTGCTGTGGCAGCAAGTGCATGTGACGGCACAGATGCACCAAAAGGATCTGTGTGGCACGGAAGGACAAAGTCAGAGTCCTGAGGGTAATAGCTCACTGGTTCTAAAGATACATGCCTTTCCTCCACCTCTCTCCATGTGGTATAACGCACTCACAAGCACTCCTAAATTACTCTTTCAAGTGGCACAGAATGAGAGTGGCGAGGCCTACAATGTTTTTTGTAAGAGCCTTAATGTCATCTGGGAGGTGGGAGGAGGCCGTTGACACCTGCCAGCCGGAAAGTCAATCCCAAACACCGGATATATTTCTCGGAGACTCGTCGCATTGTTGCCAGGATTTGTTCAACCTCGACACTCCTGTCAAGGATTAAAAGGAAAAGCATATTCAGAACTATGACAGCAAAGGAAAGCCAATGGTTGAGAGACCTCGGGGAATTACGAGACCAAAGATGACAACAAATCGGGTGATACAATTAAAACGATATTTTGCGACAGATTGACGTTGCGACCAGAAAATACTTTGGATAAAAAGTATTCTGGGACATGCGAGGTTGAGGTGAAAAGCAAACACAGCAAAAAAAGATGATGACCAGTGATGAAGGTGCGCTATGCGACTAGCTGGCGACATGTTTTGAGTGATGACATTGTCAAGCTTTATGATGCTGTCTGGGTCACCGTTCACAGTTCATACACCCTGAAGGAGAACGCAGAAAGCTTCGGTGACAGGAAGTTCCCACACAATCTGTCAGAGGAGTACAGTCTGCGTATCGCTGTACTGACATAATGAATGTGTTAAGTTTAAATTGTGTTTTATGGCATTGTACTAACTCGTTTGATTTCCCTTGAAGAAGTAAATAGTTTCATTTATTTCCTTCGTCATGTAGCGGTAATTGATTCATGTTGCACGTACATAGATTTTGTGTTCACCAGTAGGCAGGCAGAAAATGTGGGAGCAACACAATGGGAAGGTCGATGTCCAAATGTGTCACCAGTAGTACGTACTTCTCATCCCACTTCTCGCTCAACTAGGACACACAACAGAATCCTCGCTAGCACAAAGGAACCGACTAACCACCGACCAGACCTTCCAAATCCCACAAGGGGGCCAAAACACACACTGATCGTTATCGGCATATAATTTCAAAAAATAGTGGCAGTATAGTTTCCCAAAAATGGTGGCAGCCAAAGAAAATGTTAAAAGTATTGACATTTTGTAATTTCTAAAAGCCTTAGGGAGGAGAGGCGTAATACCTTGTGTTAGCCTACCGTAGAAAACCATTGTACAAGGTCATAAGGTCAAGATGAGGAGTAGCCAGGCAATTCGCAGGTTACATGAAAAGGGAATATCGATTGCACTAAACATGCCAGGTGGCAAATTAGGTGGTGCGTGCCAGTGTCTTTCTAAGATTTCTAAAGCAATAAGATGCTATTCAATAAAACTGCCAGAGGGAGACAAGGGTATTTTTGTGCATAATAAAGAACATACTAATTTCACATGACATGGTGTATTGAAGGGGGAGCAAGACCTGAAAAATAAATGCAGTCATGTTTGGTTCAACCTTGTGATTGTACATCAATCTAGTGGTTTTGCGGTGGTTGTCTCTCTTTCGTAGTAAATAGAGATGGTTAATCCAGTTAGTGTAGTCCAGCGACTCCCAAAGATCACCTGGGGATCACCAGTCGGTCCAGATGTAGTTCTAGAGCTAGCACACCTGAATCCACTTGTCAGGTAATCAGCAATCCGCTTCAATGAGGTGAACAAGTTCAGGGCACAAACATAACCGTGAGACGACTTGGGGTCCGCAGGAACAGGTTTGAGAACCACTGGTGTGGTCAGGAAGGTTTGCCAAGTGATGTGCGTTCAGTAAGACTTAATCCAGTTTAGCCTTGAGAGCCCCTTTTCCCCTGACAGAGAATGGTTTATTCTGCACATGTGGCATATTGGGACATTTAGTCCGAAACTGTAGGTTTACAAAATAACAAGCTCGTTAAGAATACTTTGAAACACAATCAAAAGGGGGAAAATGCAAAAACCCGGAGAAACGCGTATAAACACAACAGCAGCAGGGCATTTTCGTGACAGAACTCCGGTGATCGATGGGTTGAAGAGCCCGCGCCAACAGCGCAGAGAGATATCAATGCTTTACGGAACACCTGGACACAGGCCAGCGTCATCACTCATTCGCTCTTCAGATGCAAAATCCAGAGGTATTATTTCTAGGAGTGATTAGATTTAACTATAATGTATGAATGAAAGAGCCTCTGGCTACATAAAGGGCCAGCGGCTGCATTGATGGAGAAGAATGGATGTGGCAGTACAATGGGAATATCCCTCTCAGGAAAGGCTATCATCATTTGCATGGCTCAGAGGCCGGACAGAGCGTCGCTCTATTAGGAGCAAAGAAAAAGAGACTAAATATGTTGATATGGGATTTATTGCTAAATGGGGTTTTGCAGAAAACAAAAACACACAGCTGTTACCCACAGCACGGGAATACAGATATTATTTTAAATATGTTCATGAGCAAATCTGTTTCGAGCCAGACTAGCGTTGGGAATTGGATGCGGAGCATATGGGAGTCCAGTCAAGGGCTTTCTATTCTCCAAAAGACACTTTGAAATTTTAAACACTTTCAAGGTCTCCTAAATTACTTTCTATGGTCGGGGGGGGGGGGGATGGCCTAGTTGTACATCATTGAAGCTCTAGCTTTACCACAACACCTGAGAGGAATGAGAAGGACATGTAGCAACAACTGGATGGTTTCTAGGCAACAGTATTTAGATTGTGTTGCGTGTTAATTACTGTCAACTAAAAACGGACCAACCCAAAAGTAGCACTTCTCCAGCCTAGTCTGACAAGACACAATGTCCCTCTGGTTTCAACCAGGACTCTATGTTCAACACATTGGCCTACATGCATCACAAGGGCTCATAGTGTTTTCAGATATTTGTTTACACCAAGCAGTAAATCTCTGTGTGTGTGCGCATGCGTGTGGCGAGCATCCGACCGTGATATATAGCCCTACAGCTTACCGAAGGCACGTCGACAGCTCCAAACCTCTGCCGATACAACGTCGTCCACAGACGTCTCTGAGGGTTCAAATCCTCATTGCTAGTCACGGACAGGCCCTAAGCCTTTGAAATGACTCGGGCTAATTAGCACCAACGGATGGCATCCCAGTTAATTAACCGGAATGCTCCTTAAGGGGCATTATCAAATGTTTAAGAAATGAACACATTGCCTGTTTGCCAATTGCACATAATTGATTTGTTCCCATTCAGGTTTTGAACTCGGGCCCTTTGCCTCCATTTAGTTAACCATCCGGGCCGAGTTTGAAGAGGATTAGAACCCAGAATCAACGCACAGCCTGAAACGTGTACTGACACTGCACTTTGACTTGTTAATAGAAATTGCTTGAACTGATTGCAGTTTAATGTTTTCCAGCTAATAACGAGGCAGTTTGCTATTAGTTCTGACTCATAAACAGGCGCTGTACTGTAATTATACAGCAGTCGGCGCATTAGTTAGCAGTGAAGGCGAAACAGACAATTAAGGAAACGATGAAGAAGATTGAATTGAAGAAATGTGGAAAGTCTTAAATTCAAAGTATTAACAGGCCAATGGTAATAGTCTGTAAATCCCTGCATTCAGGTTTTACTGACCATGTTGCAATATCAAGCACAATGACACATTAGTAGCCTTATTCAGATAAACATTACCTCCATTTCATTTAAATTAATTGAGTAAATCAATGTTGATGACAGAAGTCCACTCATCCACCCAATAACACACCCAATGTCGTTTCAACTATCACAGTAGTTTTCCTGTTTTAATTCAAACGCTGCTAGAACTGAATGGACCCAGGTAAACCTCTGACTCAAGGTTTGGGCGTAGTGAGGCAACATCAGTAGCCGTACCAGCAGTACACCATCTATCAAACAACATTAACTTTTTCCCGGCAAACTTAACGAAAGTGCACGAAGCACAGTGGCTTTCACAGTATCATAACATAACTGCGGCAATGTTACTGGGACATCTGCAGCATCAGCAGACCGTTTAATGTCTGGGGTACCCTACTACCCTTGCCACCAGTCGCACCTTCCCTCCAACTGGGTGAAGCGGGCAGTGTACCCCCAACAGAATAATGCGACAGGAGAAAACTTGTTAACACTGGAACACAAAAAAACTACAATTCCCTAGCTTATAGCAATAGTGACCCAACCTGCCTACTCTACCAAACTTTTCTTAACTCTCCTAATACAAAGCAACGTGACAAACGCCCTTAAGCTAATTGGCTTGTGTGGCTAAACATGTGTGTATACCCACGGGCAGCTCACCTAAACCCAATTCCCCTGCTGCACATACACAAAATCATCTACCACACAGCAAAACTCCACAATGAAAAACAAAAAGGAAAAAACCCTGCCACGCAGATGCAGTAGTCCGATTGGCCGAGAACTGGAACAGCAACGACGGGCGAGAAAACTGGCACCCAATCACTTGCTTGCAACTGTAGGCAATTAAAACACATATCTGTGAAGTCAGGATTAATGTGGAATGTATTCAAACCAAGGGTGCAAGGGCCCGTAACAGTTCGGAACAAAAATAGACAGTCAGCCCCTTTTCAAAGTCATCCCTTAATACATAGTTTTCCCCATCCCCAGAATTACCACTGATGTGCAATGCGTAACCCATTCTTATGTACCATAATATTGTTTTCCACTCCAACATAACACTGATCCATTGTTCGTGGAAATTCTCTTTCCCTCTGTTTATGGTTAAAATTTGAACACCTCACAGTATTTGATCACCTTCTCCTACATTTCAAAGACGTGCTCTCCTTTTACTGCCGCTCCACATCAGTGCTCTGGCGCTCAATATGCTAGCTAGCCACAATGTTGACAACTGCACTAATAGTCACATAATACCGTACGTTGCAAATTCAACACACAGCATGTTCGGGTCTCCTGCTACATACCTGACTAAGGGATGGGAATGGGGTTACCCAATGGTTGGATTTATCTATTTTTTTCAACCTTTGACATTCTGAGACTCATGTATCCATGTCAATAGTGGGCCCAGAATATTTGAATAAGATAGCGTAAATAGGCCCAGACTGATATCAGATGCCCATAAAATAAAACACTTTTTGCACACAGGCCGCATTCCCTTTGCCAAATAGGCCCTCATGCCCTCTAGACCCGTTCAAAAATAACCGATATTTCACGATACACACATGAATCAATATAGGCTAACTGTACTAATCACTCCAACCCAACGTTCTAGCAATCTGCCTCTGACCTCCGCTTTCAGCTCAATCAAACAATATTCAGTGAAAACAAACTGAATTGACTGGGTTGATTCGGGTGGAATCGTTTATTACATTCTGTCATCGGAGGCTGCCAAATTCAGAGCGATCGTAGGCCCTCCTAAATTATTGAGAAAGCCTAAACACCCCTTACGAAGACAGAAATGGCTATTAACCTTGGCCAAATTTTATTCAAATCCAGTTATAGTTAACTTGGTCTACTGTATCCCTTGCGGGGAGGAAATGTAAATGTGTTCTTGCTGTAGACAGATGGGTAAGCCGCCTGGCGTTTGAAGTTTTAGCAAGCGGAGTCGTCCCAGCCGCCTACCCCCGCATTAAAATATTCAGGACCGAGTTCTAGTGAGCTCCCCTCCCTGCTGTTTCCTGCTCACTATGCTGGCGCCGGGCTGCAACACTACGGACCAGAGAGACACCTCAAGAAACGTAGCAAACGTTTACAAATTCGGCACGGCGCGGCAGCACTGGAAATCAGCCAGGGGATTATCTCGCCGTGCAGACAAGAATTCTGGGAATTTGATTCATCAGGGTGGAGACCCATCTCTCTGCCCATACGCCATCGTGCAGTGGTGCATACATCTGAAATATTGTGATCTCCCGCACATTGTCATGGACAAATCATCGCAAATTGAATTCCCCCGTGGCGCAGTCGCCTGCCATAGCAGATGAGACTCCATTGTGACGCCACCTGTCAATCCAGTCAGTCATCCCGCACCGGCCCGATACCGTGGCAACAGACAACGGGATCCCGGATCTTTACTTTTATCACTTTGGCAGTACGCCCAAATAGGGGAGAAAAGGTATCAAAACCAGGGGCTGCAGCCAGAAAACTTAGATTAGAAGTCATGCACGAGTTTACAACGAGGGGGTGAGTGGCGGCTCAAAAGTCAATGCGTGCCGTCACTGAGTAAAACAATCAATCGTTCGTAGCACCGGCAGACGTCCGGGCGTCTGCAGATTGAACAGAAGCTCGCGTGTTGATTCTGAGAGAATACAAAAGGAGAGAGGCAAAATACATGAAGGGTCGGTGCTTTATCCCCTGAGTGATTAAAATTATTAATATGCCTGTCTAAAATAGAACAGAATGCACATCAAAAGATAGGTGCTATCAAGAATACAACAGAGGCGCCAATAAATTATCTAGACAATGATATCACATGAAAACACACAGCTTACAGGACCAAGCAGTCCATACCTATATGGACAGGGGCTAATGTTTTATCTTTTCAGTACTTGTACTCCCACAATTTGGATAAATACAAAAACACTGACTAAGACGTGAAAGTGCAGACTGTCAGCTTTCCCAATTGAGAAATCCCCAGACTGTCAGTGTTTCAAGTTGAGAAATCCCCAGACACTCAGTGTTCCAAATTGAGAAATCCCCAGACTGTCAGTATTTCAAATTGAGAAATCCCCAGACTGTCAATGTTCCCAATAGAGATCTATAAACTGTGAAGGAATCGCGTCACCATCGGAAGTAGTGGACGACCGACACTTGCATTCAATTATTGAGACCAAAACATTTTCAAAAGAGTTAAATACTACAAGGACTACTCTAAGGATTTACCACAAGAGGCAAACCACTGGCAAGTGACAAGATCAGAGCATGAAACATAAAACAACCTGTAGAGTTCTGGATCAAAGTTTAATCAACACGATGAGACATCAACCTGCAGAGTGAAAGTGGCAAGTGTGGAGACAGGAACTTCTCATGATCTAAATCATACCACCTCCTATCAGTGAAACCAGGTGTGAAACCTTGTAAGCTTGTATGGCTGCTACTGGAACTGAATAACTTTTTACTGATGTTGACTTATTGCCAGAAACATCTTATCTGCTCAAAAAAATATCACATCCCCTTGCAACAGGACAATGACCTTACACACATACTGCTAAACATACTCGCTTTTTTATGGTTCAAAATACAGGCCATTCGGTGCATCCCTCAAGAAGCTATAGTGTCTGGTGAGGTCTGTTTCGCAGAAGTCAGGTAGTTATCAAGAGCAAAGGATATGTAACCAGGTAGTAGATATATTTTTGAATAGCCGCCCCGTAAATGAACACTGACAATCTGCATTTTTCACTTTTCGTTTCATTTCAATTCTAATGTGCTGGACTACTGAGCCAAATTAACGAAAATGGGGTGACTGTTTAAATACTTATGGACTGCGCTGTACATAAAGACGTGCAAAACACCCTAATACAACTTGGCAGTGTGTATTTTTTCATTATCCCCAGAGTCTACCAGACAGATGAAGACAGTCCCTAGCTACTAGCCTACAGCTTGGCCAATGACTCATTATACCAACAAGATGAAAATGGTTACTTAGCATAATACACAGAATGCCAAATTAGCATTCAAGTAGCAAGTACCCACATACAAGTGTGTGTGTGTGTGTGTTTGTGTGTGTGCGTGTGTTTGTGTTTGTGTGTGTGCGTGCTCAGGCTGAACTGCACAGTGATACGGTTGTCTGTCTTCTGCGCTTGCCAAGAGTAGTGTTAGCGTTAGTCTAGTAATGCGAGGGATATTGATTCAGTAATGTTCGGGGCGTCTGGCAGAAAGTACACTGAGGGCATTTGCAGGCCTTAGTACTAGTAGGCCTTGGTGGCCTCCATGTTAGTTAGGCTGAGGTTGAAAAACTCACAAACATTTTTCAGTAATTTCACTTTGGAAGAGACAAAGCGACTTCAGTGCTATATTTAGTCTACATTAACTAGGCATACACATCAGACTTTTCACTATAGACATCAGTGGTCCATAAGTACTCTTATTATGTACTCAACTACATTTGAAAATACAGCCCCAAATATCCCACTGTCTTCGTAAAAATTAATTCCTTACAAATATGTAATTGTTGGAGTACGAAGGACATTAGCTGCTCTAATTGTGTCAGTCTATTCTCATTTCTTAGAAGTTTGTATAATGGATACATCAACACTAACTGAAGATATTAAGCCATATCCACTTCCAAGTTTCACTGACAAACTAGTACTACTGTGAAAACTACAGAACACCTGCACCAAATGCAAATGCATTGGAGTAGGGAGGACTGTCACGATGATGACATTTTAGGTGTTGATTAATTGTCTCACAAATAATTTAGATTAACGATTTAATAATCTATATTGTTATTTTTGTTACACTATTAGTGTCCTTAGCCTAATTAATAATATTGTAATAATAAACATCCGCCTTATGAAGAAGTTGTTTATTGACAATGAACATTGGAACTGTATTAACTGAATTAAGCTCTCTTTTGGAAACTTGAAATAGTTTAAAAGTTTTTGCCATAAAATAAATTGCGATCTGGGTAAATAATCACGATCAGGCGATTATGTAATAATTGTGACAACCTTATATGTAGGCTGCTAATGCTTCTAACTGATGTTTTTAGTAAGTTTAACTACAGTGACAAAAACAATGCCTGCTTCAAATGTTAGAAATCTTATGAAAGCCTCAAAATTATAACATAATTTAAAGTGCTTTTGGCACAACAGTCCAAAAGTACCCAACTTGTCATTTACCTTGAGATCACGCCAATTTGTTAACACTTAACAAGCTAGTTATCTACCACATGTTCTTGTCAGCTTGTCATAGCAGCTAGTAAGGGGTAATGTATAGAAAACTATTTTAGAACAAAATAATCTTATTTTACTTTATAGCCTGAGAACAGAAAATGAGATTTAATGGAATAATCTCCACCACCAGTGGATGTGCCTTAAAACAGTAGGTCAACTCTGATTTAGCAGTGCCATACTGTCATAGCAGTGCCAACTGCCATAATTGCCCAAAAAGGAAAAAACAAGCATAGTTATTTTGATAAACATTGCTCTGTACATTCCCTCCTTTATCATATGTGATTCTACATGACATAAAGCCAATAGTAATGTTGTGTTAAGTGTATCTGTTAAGCACACAAGCCTCTATAGTCCACTTCCAAATATGGATTAAAATAAAGAAAACGTGAAATCAACAATTTCTAAACCAATATCTGCTTAATAAGCACTGCACACAGGTCACATCTACTTAATTTTTATGGAATCAAAAAATAAAATAGATTTTATTTCATTTATCAACACAATTAAGTCAGGCTTAAAAAACAGCAAAAGTTGCAGGCCTTCATTCATAGAACGTTTATTATGACTATAACTCAAAGTGACTAAACTTATGTTAACACAGAAAATACTCTCTTTAGCAACAGCTAAACTAAAAGCAATCACAATGACCTTTGCACCAATTGCCCAACAACTCAGCAGAAATCAGGTTCAAGGTGCACATTCACATGCGAGTCCCTCAAGGTGACCTACAATTAAAACTCTCAAAACAACCACATCAACTGTTTCAAAATCAGCATATATAGTAATTATCAAGCGACAATTAAACACTGCACATGTTAACCATTACACAATTAGTAATCCATTAAAATGACAAAAAAATCAACATATCAGAACGGTCCAATGCGTTATTCAACTCACTGGACAAAACCACTTTAACTCTATTACCCAAACTACCATAACACTTACAATGTTGATTATGAAAGTCAAATGACATGTGTTATTGTGTTTTAATGAAACATGTTACAATGAAATATGATCACTGTTAATACATTTCTCTCAATAACATTGCTGGTTAGGTAACATCGGACTCAACACTGTGACACTGTCACGTCAGCTATCTGTTTTTAAACTTTGATCAGTCTACAAGAGAGTTGAACTATGTACAGTAGAAAGGCTGGCGATGTCAAAAAGCACTCAGAGACACCGACAGCCACTACACTACACATTATAACCCCGGAAGCATATTGCCAAGCTTTAAAAATCATGTTAGTACCTTGAATTTCTCGAGAAACAAGTGTTTAGCACTCGCTCCACGTAGTCCTCTCGCTACAGCCTGGGATGCCATGGATGCCGCCATGTTGACGCGGAAGTGAATGATGTGAAAGCCCATGTGCACGCAATCTGACCGATGATAGGCTGGCGAAAGTGGGCGTGGCGATGGTTGCGAGTAAACTGTCACTTCATCAGATATACTTTTGGGGAGAGATGGGAAAACAACTGTATCTTGTAAAGGAACATTAGAGGCTTTTAACATTAACTCAACTACTAAATGTACTAATTACTAATATAATTGATGTTAGTGTACATTTCTGCAATAAAAACACATCTCAACACAATCTAGAACGAGCAACTGAGAATGTTGTGTTCGGTAGTACCACAATATCCTAGGGAATGCAATCCCAATTTGCCTAAGCCCTGAACCCTCATAGCAGGGGTGGGCAAACTAAGGCTGGTGTTTAAAGAAAGTAAAAACTAATTGCCAGTCCAATTGATATACTAAATCTGAATTAAACGGATCTAGATAAAATAATAGACCTACAGTATAAATGTTGTACACATTTTAATCATTGCTTTTTTTCTGGCCCATGAAATTGTATAATTCACAAATTACAAAACAAATGTGGCCCTCCATTTAATTTTGAAGTCGTGATGTGGACCCTGAGCTGAAAGGTTTTCCCACCAGTGTCTTATAGACTAATATGATGTCACATTGTAAATGATTGAACGCAGGAGGCAGCAAGGACTCAAAATACTGTAAACAGGAATAGGACTGCAGTTTGTGACATTATCACGTTACCTTGACGACGCTGAATTGTGGGTTTGGGACTTTTTTATTTTACGTTTATTACATTCTTCATCATGCCATCATAGGACAAACCACACGCAGGTCTGGCTATATGAACCATAGTGAGCTTTGTGTTTATACATACATGTAAACTTTTTTTCTAATGTTGACGTCAAGGTTAGTCGCTTTTAAGAGGCAGTTTTGCCAGGATTCTTCTCTTGTTTCTGGTCTTCCCTTGGTAACCCCCGTGTTTCACGTCACAACGCAGTGAACTCGGGGCAATTCCCTCATGCAAAGTCTGTGGAAATCCGGACTTACGGAGAGGGTGCATGAAGAGCTCAAAATGTCTGCCACAGGGCTCTTGTATACTTTACTGACTGATTTGACAGTGTGAGAGTGTGGGAGTGTGAGAGTGTAGGAGTGTAAGAGTGTAAGAGTGTAAGAGTGTGAGAGTGTGGGAGTGTGAGAGTGTAAGAGCTGTGTCCGACAGGAGGGGCTCACCAGGGCACCAGGTCAGCGGGGAGGATCGTGCCTGATGTGTAAAAATACCTCACCTAAATCAGAATATAAAATACCTCACCTAAATCAGAATGTAAGAATACCTCACCTAAATCAGAATGTAAGAATACCTCACCTAAATCAGAATGTAAGAATACCTCACCTAAATCAGAATGTAAGAATACCTCACCTAAATCAGAATGTAAGAATACCTCACCTAAATAAGAATGTAAAAATACCTCACCTAAATCAGAATATAAAATACCTCACCTAAATCAGAATGTAAGAATACCTCACCTAAATCAGAATGTAAAAATACCTCACCTAAATAAGAATATAAAAATACCTCACCTAAATCAGAATATAAAATACCTCACCTAAATCAGAATATAAATGCATTTGGGATCTGAAATTGGAATAACTCTATTTGCTCAGGTATTCTCAGATGCTCTTTCCCCCATAACCTCCGTCATATAATCCATGCACTCAAATGACCTACCTGCTAGACACACTTTAATCTTTGTACATCCTGTATATAGATACTCATTGTATTTTTTTATATTTTTGTTATTGCCTTATTAATGCTGCTCAACTGAATTAGATATACCTCATCCTATTGCCTTATTGTGTCCCATTGCTATTTGCACTTGTGTGCTCTGTGTATACATTTTATGTTGTCCTGCAAATTTTTTCGCCAGGTCGCCGTTGCAAATGAGAATTTGTTGTCAATCAGCCTACCTGGTTAAATAAAGGTTAAATAAAAAAATGTAATGAATAAATCAACTTGAGATAACATTTGACCAAAATCAACTAGAGTGATTGGCAGAGGATCCATTTTTCTCCCGCCTAGTTCGACATACCTACCAAAATAGCAATGTGTCTGACAAACGCAATTAAACCTTTTTCATGTAAGACATTGTTCTTCCCTGAAGAAGCCAATCTTTGTTTTGAAACATGACATTCTATAATGCTGAATAAAAACATCTGTTGACATTTTTGCTCAGGATTTCCAGAAACATTGGTGCCAAATGTGTTACCAGTTATCATTACACATTGGGCCACTTTTCGTGTCTCTTTGCATACAGGCTTACTTGCCATCACCACAGAGCAAATCCCTTGGTTCCTGGGGAGTAACAAGAGAGCATTAAAAATGCACTATGTCACTGTCAACTGTCAACTGATTATGTGACTGTCA
Source organism: Dallia pectoralis (assembly GCA_029465975.1). Taxonomy (NCBI): domain Eukaryota; kingdom Metazoa; phylum Chordata; class Actinopteri; order Esociformes; family Umbridae; genus Dallia; species Dallia pectoralis. The sequence continues at coordinate 13,431,115 of CM055744.1, forward strand.
ACCTTCCTGAGTTTTCCTCTCATAGTGCATTTTAACTGACATAATATTTAGTTGGATTCTTATGAAAAACGTATTATCCCATGATAAAGCAGATGGTGGTCACTCCAGCTTTAATGTCATGTTTGAGCACCTGTTTATGTCCAATCCCAACAACAACTCTGGCCTCTCTTACTACTACAATCATGTAAACTGCATATCTGATGTGAGGTAAGATTGTCGCACATCGGATCTCTGTGTCAGACGAGGGATGGAGGCGTCACAACTGTTTCATGGTTTCTCACCATAATCCAGGCAGTAAGCACTCAGTAGCCAGTGGGCGTGGACAGCCAGCCAGAAGGGAGATCAACTGATCCTGGTTTGCTGTGTGGTCTGTTTTCCCCTTCCTTACACTTTTTGTAACAGCATGGGGCTTCACTGACAACCCACAGGGTTAACTGCGTAGGTTTGTGAAAAGGCTCTGGTCCGGGAGAGTGTGGACTTTCTTGCTTCTTTCTGTCTTCCTATCCCTGAATTTTTTACTGTCTCCGTTTGTCTGACTGTTAACCTTTTTCCCACCAGTGAGATAACAACCTAGTTACATAGTGAGATTTCCCTCCCAGGGCCCTCTGCAGAAGTTACGTTCCACGTTTTGTCTGGGTGTAGTGTAGGGTGTGTTTGTGTGTGTTTGTTTCACAGGTGCCGAGAATTGGTGCTAATGAGAGGAGAGGCGTGGCTTCCCGGCCTTTGAAACGGCCGCACCTGCGGAAAATTGCGGCGCCTATAATGCGCAGTTCGATTGGGCAGAGCGAGAGAACCCGATTAAGAGAACTCGATTAAGAGAACCTCTTTGAGCTGTATGTTGTGTTGTTTTCTTTTGTTTCCCTACCCTGTCGACCTGATATTTGTATTACTTTCCCTTAGGAGTAGGGTCAGGTAAGACACCGGGGGTGTTACATACGCATGTAGATAACCACTGTTAAACACATTAGGTTAGATACGAGCGGGTGGCCTTCCTGGTTTATGGAGCAGGTGGTAGAGTCCAGTAGTTGAGTAGGTGATAGGCAGGGAAGAAGCAGGGAAATGTTGGGATCTTTTTGTTCCCTTCTCTCCCCCCCGTTAGGCTATATGTTAAGTGTGTGTATTTGTATTATTATTATATATACTATTATTTTTAACAAAAAATACAAATAGACTGTCTTTGTGTTTGGTCCCGTTTGTCCAAGCACACACACACACACACACACACACACACACACACACACACACCCCTCCAGCACATTGGCTTGGGCTGTTGCATCCTCCCACCTCTAACAAGCTCTTGGTACCATGGCGGGGGTGGGAGCGTAACAGACATTGAGGGGGTGTCCATCTCATTAGCTGTCCAGGTTGTCTTGGAGTAACAAAGAGTAACAACGACAGAGGGGTCAACTGAATGTCTATCGGCCTATATAGCCCTGTACTCTCTGGGCATCCCAGGCAAAGCTTTATACTGAGGAAGAAAATATTCTCCTCATATTTTCCCAACCGACATTAAAAGCAACCTTCACTCTTTTCTGACACAATGCAAATAGGCCCATTTCATTATATTCACTCACCACTCATGCTGCTCTCAGTGTCCTGAAGTGAAAAGAGACACACCATAAAGCATACACAGCATTTTAGATGTGCTACTTTGTCTATTTAAATGACTTATATAGTGTAGTATATAATGCACTCAGGTATGAAAGTTCTTAAATGGCTCCCAGCTATGTTACTGTACTGTTATCCCAGTCAAAGTATATTTTTTCCAACCATAGTTGATCATATCTTTGCTTACAGCTTTTTGTGGCATTTGCTGTCTGCCTGAATACCAAATTAGTCAGAGAAATGGGGAATTAATTAACTAAACTGTGTAGTCCACAGACAAGGAATCCAGAAGCTTAGTCACAGAGAAAGTAAACCTGCCGCCAGAAGGGGAAATTAAAATGAGTAAAAGATGCCCCCAAGACCTTGATGTAGATCGGAGTGCATGGTCAATCTGTGGTCAGAACATCATTTTATTACAGAATGCAAAGATTGTCAGCCATCTATTGCATCCCATTTAGGTGGTCCTTTTTGAAAGAGAACATTTTATTTATTAAAAAAAGGTTCTATATGCACAGGCTCCATTGACGTTCATGCTAGTATTTTCTCTGAGCACTCCAATCTTGTAATGCTGTTTTGTCAATACAACCGTATTCTATTGTAACCAGGTGGTGGTTACGACCAATATAAATTGTTTTAGGTTGGTACAACGGGAGCAGTATCTGTCCTGTCAGTGCGTGATTTAGGTGCGTAGTGACGTCAGCACGGCAGGAAGAAAGAGACAGGAGAAAAGTAGCCTTATCAGGAGACACGTTAGTTGATGGGGTAGGATTATTAACAACGCGAATGTTAAATTAAGAATAGCATTCAAGTGTTAAATGTTGATATTAAGACTCAAGGTCGTTAGATGTAAATAGTTATAAACAAGTTTGATGTAAATGATGCGAGATTTATGGAAGATAACCAACGATGGTTAAGGATACGGGGAAGTCTGTGGTCCACGTGTGAGGAGTTGCTCCGGTGAAAGTAACGTGGGTAAGAGGATGTTAATGTTTCTCATGTTAAGAGAAATTGTGATTTATTGTCAAGGTGGTTTCACTAACATAATAAATGGTTATGATCATTTTTGTGCAGGAGTGCCACTACCGTTTGTTATGTACATAGAAAAGTTTTATGGTTACTGAAAAGTGTGATAAGTACCGGAACGATTTATGTTTATAGATAGGTTTTATTTATACCAGTTGTAAATGTACCATTTGTAATTTTATTTTTGTTTAAAACTAGTTTCACCTACTCGAATTAATAAATCCAAGAACCCCATATTTATTTGTCTCACTGTGTGTATTTGCCCCGGTGACACTATGTTAAGGAAAAACATAAAAACTGTTCTGAACTCTGGGACTTAAAACCCATTAATGATGACAGAACATTATGCTTGACATTTTATGTTGAATACTTTATTTACAGTTACCTTGATTGTACTATCACTTCCTTGTTTCAGAACACATATTTTAACACGTACACAAACAGTGCAAATAGAGCAGAACACACAGTACGAACAGGACCTGCCTAGTTGACATATGCACTGGGTAAACATAAAATGTATAATATGTATCTGAATACTGCAAATGAGCTGTGTGTAGAAAGGAGAAATGTCCAGGTTCAAGTATCAAATTCAGCAAAAAAGCAATATCTAGTTGTATACAGTTGTGCCAAAGAAGAGCAAGAAGAGCAGTTATAGTACAGCAGTAGATATAGTACAGGAGTAGATATAGTACAGGAGTAGATATAGTACAGCAGTAGATATAGTACAGGAGTAGATATAGTACAGGAGTAGATATAGTACAGCAGTAGATATAGTACAGGAGTAGATATAGTACAGTAATCCAGTGATATTACCACTGTGATGGTCTGAGGAAAATTCTATTTAGTTTTTCTCTATTTATATTTTTTATTTGAAGATAATACCAACCCTAAATCTGTGGAAAAAATACACAGAAAAATAAATTATATATATATATATATATAACAAAAGCAAATCTAATTGAATTAAAGTGAATTTTCAAATACGAATGAACTACAAATGAGTTATGGGATGTGCAATACTAGCAGACTATGGAATATTCGAAGTATGTACAGTAATTACATGTTGTATTTGGACTGAAGGTTAGGTCAATGCACAACCTACAGAGTCACAAATTCCCTACCCACTACCCAGTTCACTTAGTTCTTGGTTTGTTTGTTTTTTATATCAGGAATAGCATGCTCTAGGCTGTGGTCAAAAGGGAATGGAAGCACCATGACGCCTGACGGTTTTATGTGTGTCGTGTATACTCTAGGATTTATGTGTGAACAAATAGTATTGGATCAAATATGTCACAAAATGGTTAAAATGCAATTGTTAATAATGCCCAAAGTTGTTTTATGAGGTATTGTTGAATTCATTATATCCAGAAAAAAGCGTTTGGAGGTGAGTCAAATGCACTTTTTAATTTTACGTTTAACTTTTATTAATTGAATAAAAGCCTAGACCTATATTTATTGACGCCTCAACCTCTGCAGATATTTCAAGAATCTACATGATATACGATCACATTTCAGGTCGATCTGTTGCAGAAATAGTCGTAACCCACACGTAGGTGTCTTCCCTCTGACATTGTGCTTCACCCACGCACAAAACAGCCATGACAAAAAACACTACGTGTTCCAGTAGCTGTGTCAGAAAAATGGACATCTGAAGCTCGACCTCAAAGTAAAGGTGGCCCGTGTTTCATTGCCGTCTTGAGTATCACACGTTGCCTCGCTGCACTGTCCCGGGGGTCAGGAGCTCATAGCTAACACCAAACACAACACCTGCTGTATGCATTGACTGCCAAGCCAGGCCAGGTCAGCAGAGACCGAAACAAGCTTAGATGTGCATATGAGACTGTCAGATTCCTTCTAAAGTTCCTCATTGCGTGCTGTGCCACCTTCATTTCCAGCATGAGGCTGGGTCAATTCTTAGCTGCTCCCCTTTTCCTTTCCAAACCCGTACAATATTGTGCCACGTCTGTTCCACTTCTGCCGGTGACCTCTGAGAAGCAGCTGGATTCCTCTTATATACCTTGGAGGTCTGAGGCTGACCCGCTGCGCGTATGAGGAGATGAGACCAGCTGGTAACCTAAAAAAGGCACCTAATACACCGGGCAAACGCAAGTGGTGGATTCTTTTTCTTCATCATGACTCCTGTCATCGGCGATCTACGTAGTCCGTAGAAGTAGCCAGGCAGACAGGTGTGTGGCGTTTGTCTGATAAATCACGGTACCTGCTGAGATCCCAGTGGATGAAGCGAAGGGGAAAGTTGACGCGGACGCACGTTATCTTGTAATAGGAAAAATACCTGTTGTTATTTCCAGAATGACATTTCAAACCTCTCAAACAGCACAAACCTCTCAGAGACTGATGAGAACCATGGCCGTTAATTAATTATGGACTGTGTCTATAGTGTACCGATGCTAGTTTCAAAAGAGCAAACCACTTATTGTCACGGTTCAATACACAGAGACAAAATGCATAAGGGACGCTGTAATGACCACGTTCAATTCAAGATCTGTCTGAACTTCCCAGCGTTGCTAAGCATTAGCGGCCTGTCCACCTGAACAAGCATAGAAGCGAGAAGGAAGATTGCTCGTGATGCTGCAGCCCACAGAGTTGTAGCCCCTGTACCGCCAGATTCTGAAATTCACTAAGGTACAAAAATACAAAAATACCTGTACCCACTTTTACACCTGTCATCAACCTATGTTTCCACCTCTTTACATTTGTAAAAATGTATATATAACGCAAAGTTGGGTAAATTTATCGTTTACCAACGAAATTAGCATAGTATGAATTATCGACTGATTTAAACAACGAGAGACAATAAAGTTGGAGATAAATCTGTTTCCATTTCCACAATTATTTTTATTACATTTGTATTTACGTTCTGGCAGCCAGCCGTGCCCGTGAATTAATGTCGTCTCTCCCTCGTTTCATGATTTCCCGCACCTGTGTTCCCTGTAATGTTCCATAATTTTGTTTCGGTTTCGGTTTATTTCAGTGTGTTTATAAAACGTCCTTGTTCGCTTTGCGCTTGTGTCATGCCTCCGTGTCTGCAGACGTTACAGCCAGCCAGGCCACAATAAGATTTGAGTGCATAACTTAGTTTATAGCGTAATTGCACTGATTTCATACTGAACGTAATATTTCCATAGCGTAGTTTCGATCAGTGATGTCTTAGGGCAAACATAGGCCAGAAATAATTGCATTGCAATTACCATGACCTTTACAGAAACAACACTGGCTCTATGCATTAAATAAATAACAGAAATTAACTAAGTATATGCAATTGGAAAGTATTAAATATGCAATATGAAAGTACTTCCCGCGGTTCTCAATTCCAATTATTTTTGCTATTTTATTTTGTACCCTAATGGGTTTTAATATTAAAGCATTTGCTGATAAATTATGTCACTTTCACGTCAGTCAGCAACCGTCAAGCTCAGACTTTTGTTCTTCCTGTTTGAAAATCCTGGAGGGTTCCTTCAAGAATATTGGTTCCCTCTTGCCTCGGCAGGTGGTGACTTGAGCATACGTTTTAATCAAATTTACAGTACATAAAAACATTTGCAGCTTGAATATTCTTAGATACCTCTTAGGAAAATATATTGTAGTGTAATTAGGGTCTGAGTACCTTTCCTGTTCAGTCAGTTCTCGAGTTTATTGCCTTGTGGAGCGGTTAATTAGATTGTTTATTAAGACCCCTTTTAAGATAGAGGGTACATTAATAATACTTTTACAAACAATACCCAGTGAGATCAAACAGGGTTTTAAACATTGTGCCAATTTATTTAAAATAAAAAACTGAAATATTTTATGTGTCTGAGTATTGAGATCATGTATTTGGTACCTTGCTCAAGCATCTTTGGCTCGGCTCTTGGTATCAGTCTACCAGCTTTGCATACCTGGATTTGTGCAGTTTGTTCCAGTCTTCCCTACAAATCCTCTCAAGCTGTGTCAGATTGGAGGAAACCTTGGTGAACTGGGATCTTCAGGTTTCCCCACAGATGTCCAATCAGGAAACTAAATGTCATTGTTTTAAGATTTTCCAGTAGACCCGGGAGAGTTCCTTTTTTTGGTTAGCTTATCGAAAAGATATACTAATTGAATTGGCATTATAAACCCTACCCAAAATATTAGTAAAAAGTAAATTAGAGAGTAAATTAAATTATTAATGATCAAGTTAGTGTTTCACAGTAGCCTACCTGTAACTGTATGGCAGTGAGATCCTCGCTTCAGTTCCTGTTTTGGTAAGCTCTCTGAAAAATATTTAACTGAAGTAAAATCTAAGATGATGTTTAATACAATTATCAAACCCTTTAGTCAAATCTGAATTTTCTGTAAAAAGTAGCATCATCCTCCAGCCAAACTCGCCTGATTCAGCCGACCTTTAATATACACGTTTGATCACCAATCAACAGTGAACAATGCACAAACAAACAATGCAAACAAGCTAAATGGAAGAAAATATATATATTTGAGGTCAGGATTATTGTCACCGTATCTTTCTATACAGTAATGACCGAGACTAGTTATAAATAACACACTTAAAGTTAAGTATTCGAGACCCATTAACCGTGTTGGCAAGTGTTGTGTGCAGGTATCTCCTCTGCTATCGGAAGCCCTCACTGCTTTGGTGATCTGAAAGGATCCACTACTAATTAACCTTGTAGAGACACCCTGTGTTGCAGTAGACTGGGGGGAGAATATTAAGGAGACGTTCAGAAGGCCATTAGCAAGAAGATTAACAGATCCAACTTTCGAGGGGCTTTTTGACACAAAACCAATATTTGTCTGAACTCTCTGTACTCATTGGGAGGAGAATTCTAAGTGACATTTGTTTTTCCCTCTATAAACTCTCATCTGTCTGTATCCTGACAGAGCCACTAGGATGCGTGATCCATATTAGATTTATGTTTCCAGCTATAAAGATTTGTAACACTGGTCATTTGGACTCTGGATACAAAGCATATTGTATTGTCTGCCACAGTCACACCTAATGATAATTCCATGTAAAAATGACCACTGTGCCTCCATAAAAATCACACTCACGTTGCTGTCGGAATCATCTACTGTGTTTCATCCTTTCCACATGTTATCTCCTTGTTTCTAGCCTAGCATCATTGTGTGTATTGTGACGTTACTGGGCATTTTAAACACACATTTTGTCTGATATGTGAACTACCTGTGTACTACATGCAGACAACAGAAAACATTTTTATGCACCGTTTTCTAAGCATCACAATGGATACATGCAAATAAACACAAAGGAAGCTACTGATTGTCATTACATTTCCATGTTAGAAGATTACTAAGTTTGGCATTTCGAAACAATGTGTGCAGTGTGACCGGTTGCATTATCATGTTGAAAGAGGACACTGTCATAGTCAGATTCAGTTGTCTTTCGAATTGTCGGTCGGTACTCACCACTGTCGATCGGTACTCACCACTTCTGACTGGGAGCAGACCACAAGCTTTGCCGTTTCTTCGATTATTTGACCAAATTGTCTGGCCATAACACTTTAGCCCTTGTACAGCAAGCTGGAAAACTGAACAGGACATTTAATTGATTATCCTGCAAAAGATAGTCAGTCATTCTCCTACCATTTCTTTAGCAGAGATTCTTTTTTTACCCAGACATGGACATTTTTTTCTTCTTAGATGTGAAAATTAATTGTCAGTTTTTTTGTACTTGATGAACATTTGTTTCCACTTTGGGAGTTTAGTCGGGAGCATTTCCTGTTTTCCGATGTGTCTGTTTTGATTTAGCACAGCTGGGTTCACTTAGTTGTTAGCAGGGAGATTTTAGTCACTGGGGAATGTTACTAGTTGCTTCTCATTATTTCAAAGTTACGTTTCATCAGTAGGTGTGTGGTACATGTAACTGTTTGTTTGTTATTTATAGGTCGTTATTGCACATTTTAATTTCATACAGTTTATATGTTTTTCCGTTCAGCGTTTTCTATTTATAATAAAATGCCACAAACGTATATCCTGTCTCCCGCATTTTGCTTCCCTGCACCACACTTGAGTAGAATACAGTAATGTTCACGGTCATTTCAAGTATTTTCAAACAATACTTTCGGGATTAAAGGATGATCCAAGTTTACTCTTACCAAATTACTTGTTTGCTTGGTAATACATCTAAATGAAAGGCGAATAATTCAGTTATACTAAGACAAAAGGCTATCACATCTTAGAGGTAACTTGCTGTTTATCGCAGCTCAAATATCACGTCGTTAGCTGGCGAATCATACGTATTCAACTGTGATCTGCTGCATCGTGTGGCTTGTTCCCATACACCCTGACTGGGGGACAGTGTGTAGGGAGGAATAGGGTGACAGCACGACGTGTACTCAGAGACCTTCTGGGCCTCATGCATAATGCTCTTTGTGTTCCCTGGGAGAGAAGGTTGAGTGGAGGAGAGACCTTTCCAGAATCCCAAACGGATCACCCTCGCTCTTATGCCTTTTTTAATTCTGGAAACAGTGGACTTCATTGATGTGCTCTTTTTCAGTGTGGCAGAAGAACAAAGGAATATCTCTTCCCCAGGGTGCTATTCATGCCCTGTTGTCTCTCTCGCTCTCTTTGTCTCTCTCTTTCTTTAACGCATTAATATATACGTGCACTACTGTATAAAAGTTTAGGGTCATTAAGAAATGTCCTTGTTTTTCAAATGACTATTGTGGCTGGAAACTGTGGATATTTAATGGAATATCTCCATAGGCGAACGTTATCAGCAACCACTTCACCACCATGATGCTGACCTTCTAGGCTGAGGTCTTCCTCCGTCTAGTGTCAGTGTTCTGTTGCCCATTTTAATCTTTTCTTTGTATTTGCCCAGTCGGAGATATGGAATTTTCTTTGCAACTCTGCCTAGAAGGCCAGTATCCCAGAGTCGCCTATTCACAAATAATCAATTAAACTCTGCAATGAAATGAAGCCAGTTTTTGGGTTAAGAGTGTCCAATCCCTTGTAGTGCTCTAGCAGTTTGTTTCTCTGCAATGTTTGGTTACAGACCAGGGATTTTATGCATAAGGAAATGAGGACATCAACTTTCTACACGTATAAATTAATTGAGAATGTATTAGAAACGCTGAGTCGCTATTAAAGTGTGATAAAATATTCTTGAATATCATTCGGCTGTATTTCATTACATAACACCACGTAGGCCATTAGACTGTGTGTTCGCATTTAAACCTTCATGAATTATGAATTACTTCCGTTTCATCGCAGCCTGGGTCCTCTCTGTGACATGCAAATTATACGCTGAAACCACAACTGAAACATGGATATATTATCTCATTGGAGATACTCAACCAGACTGTTGCCAGTGGTGGACAACCGCAATGGGTACGCGTAATCTAGAAGCAGAATCACTGTAATACCTCAGTCAGCCTTGAGAGTCTGTCTTTGATAGTGAGTCGTTTTGACGACGTGAGGCACACGGGCACACATGACATGTGTTTCTAATACATACAAAACATGACAAAGTACTCGAATGGCATGGTTGCGTTTTGGTTCGACAGCGCCATTTTGACACATTTTAGTGGAATATTCCAGAACGCAAAACGCAAACATCCAACTCAGTTTCCAAAATTCCAAACTTTAAACCAATGTTGACTGTAGGTGTGTCCAAGAGGGGAATGTGGATTTTGGAGTGATGTAAAGACCAGCCAAGATGGTTCCCCCCAGCGGGGGGAGGCATAAAGAATAGAGATGCTCTCTCCTTAGCCCAAATATACATTCATAGTGGAGCTGTTCCTGTGTTGTTTTTTTGGGTTTTGCATCAACATACACACACTATAGGAGTATCCTCCCGGGAGAATAGTTTAACATAAATCAAAGAAATAAAAGAGTAATGGCCTCCTGGTTTAAAACAGAGACAATGAACACAAATGTGCACTCTGTCCAATAACAATGTGAAATATGACCTGGCTTGGGGAGTCGCAGACTCGCATAGACATTAATAGGAATTTCAGGAATCGTCCCTGGAGGCGAGTGCCGGGGTACAGTTAGATGACAGTGATGCCAATGTAGTAGACCTGGCGCCAGGGACAATCAAGGAACGACAGTAATGATTATAGATCGAGAATGGAAGACGATATGTTCCACGTATATATTTTGACGAGGAACACTGTAGAATCCCCCGTCTCTAACGTTAACGGGGTTGAATTTAAAAAATGACACGACTGTTACCCTTTTTTATGAAATGAGAGTGTAGTATTGAACGCTGAAGTCCAGGGGGGTTTGGGTTGAAGGGGTAATACTGTGTGTTTCCTAATTGAATAAATGGCGAATACAACGTTTAGAACGTTTCAATAGAAAATGTCTTAGGTATTTGAATCAATTTTGTAATGTAGTCAGGTCACGTTCATGCTTGTATTAATGCCAGAAGTACAGTACAAATTCTACATATGGCCCTTTTAAGCAATACATTGCGATCTATATCGGACCTAACAAGACCAGAATGAGCTCATTTAAATTATATCCTTGCAATGAACCTGCCTAATTCTTATCTTCAATTTCACTAATTGCTCTATTGACCAATCAGATCGGTTCAGATTAGACTACTTAGCGGAGAAGGAACAGAATTGGACTGCCCGTGGTAAATAACAATCTAACATTCTTTGATTTCCTAATCTTAATCTTCTCCACAGAACTCGCTGAATCAGATCCGACACACGGTTCCACTTCACCTCTGGTCCTGGGTGCTGTGGTGCGGCTCCGATTATCTATCTAAATTGGATTCCTGTTCGACTCTGCCTCTCGTTCTCTTCTCCCTCCATAGAAACCGTGCATTTGTGCCACACACAGAAGGTTTGACATTTAACCAAGCACACAATTCTTAGACCATGTTATTAAATACAGTTTAGTTGACACGAGAATAGAAAGACTTGCGTATCTTGGTGTGATAGTGGAGTCTCCTTCAACTCAGAATTTAATAACCTTCAGTGCTTGAATGCTATTATTCTATACAACTACCACCTGCGGATATTCAGCTATGAATGTCTTTATAAATCATGTATTTTTTTCTAGTCACGTGTTAGCCTACCAACTGATTGTAAATCATCTTCAGTTAGTCACGCCAATGTCTACACCTGTCAAAACATAGGCACCAAAAAACTCGAATTTTAAGCAAATTTCCACGCTTTCATGGTCAGTCAGATGAAGGTGCATAAACATTGTAAAAATAAACACCACAACATTCCAGCATTGGCAATATGATCGGGCTGGCAAACATTTACACCTCATGAGTGCATATTGTTTTAAATCTCTATATTTCCTTGATATGTGCCAGATCACACACACGTAAGTGCCTTTCGTTTCTGGAGCGATATTTGGCCATGTGTCCAGAAAATTAGGTGCTGTGTATATTTCTCATTCTGTGCCAAAGGAGGTGTGTTTTAAGTGTTTTTCACAAAATTCCAAAAAGCAGAAAAACTGTGTGACCGTTTTTTTTTTAAAGTGTATTTTTTTAACTGTTACAGTGCCAATATGAAAACATTAAGTATCATGTGGAAAAATCCGGATCTAGAAGGCAATATGCATTATTTACCCGAGACAGGCCAGTTATTTCTGAGCTGTATTTGGTGTACAGACTGATACACACGTGTTTGTGTAATTGTAGGTTATACAGTAATATAGGTACAGTATGGTGCATGAATCATATTGTTATAAAGACTGTATCAGCATTCTACCTGAATGGTATTTACTGTCTGTAGATGCCTGCTGGCTATTCTCTGATATCTGTTCTGAATAACAATAACCACTTTAAAATCATCATTAATCTAAAAACAAGGGTTGTTGAATAGGTGAAGTGAAACCTTTGAAAAAATCCACACACATTTGTCTCGTAATGTACACAGGTTTCAGTAACACAAACACACAAAATAGGGCAACTGTTTTCCGAAAACAGAGTCGTCAGCTGGCAGTCTGGTGAGAGAGTTTATTTTCTGAGAGGAGCAGGAGTCTGGAGGGTGGGTGGTGTGTGGGCAGAGGATGTCCAGTAGTCATAATGTTATCACATGACTCCACCGGCCTCTGATATGGAACAGCATATGTCACCCACACCCAACACACACACACACAAACACACACATATACACACACACACATACATGTGGCGCACGTTGGGAAATTAAGTGGGCGTCAGATGTGGATGAGCAATCGTGTCGTCACAGCCCGGCCAAGCAGGTATTCTGAATATCGATAAAAGACTGTGTTGTTCAGTGTTCTCGGGTTAATTGTGTTGATTGGACTCTCAGCATATTTACAGTAGTGCTCTATTCGTTGCTCGTTTTTAATTGAACACGACCAGGAAGAAGACCTCATCTCAAATGGACAACAAGGTATAAAATCAATGTCATGTAGATCCACCACCTCAGATACACCCTGCGTGTCTGTAAAATAACTCTTTCATCGATGAGATTCTATATCATGGAGAATTTAATCAGTGTTTTAATGATATTTACTGATTGATGTTGGAGAATTGCCCAAGTGTGTAATTGCCATTCTTCGTCTTTCAGACAGAAAAGGCAGTTCGAGGGGGTGTTCGGATGAGAACGGAATCGTTTTAATATTTAACAAAATGCAAGCGAGAAACCTGATAAATTCCCCATGTTTAATCATTCATAATTCACATCCACCTGCAGTCATTATATTTCGTTTTTGTCACGACTCGTCGGGTGTAGTGTGGATGAAGCCATGTGCAGGAGCCGTATATCCGTTTCGATCAGGTTTATTACAGGACAGCAAACTCAAAACAAACCGTAAACGGCGACAAAAACACGTACTGGTCGAATGAAAGGAAAATGCGCATATAGCGACTTAAAACAAGCACCTTCAAACAACAATTCTAACGTGTTACAAAAACACTCACCTCTACAAACAATGTGACATGTAACAATGCGAAGCAATGAGTGCACTGCTCGCGACCCTCTTATATCCCATTGATTAAAAGTGCAAACAGCCGTGAGACAAACGTAAACACGGAAGTGAAACAAGGAAGTGCATCACCGAAATGTAAGTGTAGCAACGCCACCACACCAATCGTGACAGTATCCCCCACTAAAAGGCTAGCTCCCCAGATAGCCGAACGGAAACACAAAACCAAAACAAGGGAGCAACAGGGAGAGAACCCGCAGTCAAACCCAAAAGGGTCAGTCCAGGACCGCAGGTCCAGCCCTGAAAAGGCCTCGGTGGCTGAGAGGCCGCCATCTAGTGCGGCAGAGAGACCGCCATCTAGTGCGGCTGAGAGTCCGCCATCTTGTGCGGCTCAGAGTCCGCCGTCTTGTGCGGCCCAGAGTCCGCCGTCTTGTGCGGCTCAGAGTCCGCCGTCGTGTGCAGCTCAGAGTCCGCCGTCGTGGGCGACGTGGTGGCGGAGGCCATCGTGGGCGCCGTCGTGGCGGCGGCCATCGGGGGCACAGCCGTGGCGGCGGCCATCGTGGGCGGTGTCGTGGCGGCGGCCATCGTGAGCGTAGTCGTGGCGGCGGCCATCGTGAGCGTAGTCGTGGCGGCGGCCATCGTGAGCGTAGTCGTGGCGGCGGCCATCGTGAGCGTAGTCGTGGCGGCGGCCATCGTGAGCGTAGTCGTGGCGCGGCCTTCGTGGTCGGCGATGCGGCAGCCATTGTGGGCGGCGATGCGGCAGCCGTTGTGGGCGGCGATGCGGCAGCCATTGTGGGCGGCGATGCGGCAGCCATTGTGGGCGGCGATGCGGCAGCCATTGTGGGCGGCGATGCGGCAGCCAGTGTGGGCGGCGATGCGGCAGCCATTGTGGGCGGCGATGCGGCAGCCATTGTGGGCGGCGATGCGGCAGCCATTGTGGGCGGCGATGCGGCAGCCATTGTGGGCGGCGATGCGGCAGCCATTGTGGGCGGCGATGCGGCAGCCAGTGTGGGCGGCGATGCGGCAGCCATTGTGGGCGGCGATGCAACAGCCATCTTGAGCGCTGGCGGCACGGCGGGAGCCATCGTGGACGCTGGCGTGACGGCGGCAGCCATCTTGGGCGCTGGCGGGACGACGGTAGCCATCTTGGACGCTGGCGTGACGGCGGGAGCCATCGTGGGCGCTGGCGTGACGGCAACAGCCATCTTGAGCGCCGGCGGGACGACGGCAGCCATCTTGAGCGCTGGCGTGGCGGCAACAGCCATCTTGAGCGCTGGCGGCACGGCGGGAGCCATCGTGGACGCTGGCGTGACGGCGGCAGCCATCTTGGGCGCTGGCGGGACGACGGTAGCCATCTTGGACGCTGGCGTGACGGCGGGAGCCATCGTGGGCGCTGGCGTGACGGCAACAGCCATCTTGAGCGCCGGCGGGACGACGGCAGCCATCTTGAGCGCTGGCGTGCCGGCAACAGCCATCTTGAGCGCTGGCGGGACGGCGGGAGCCATCGTGGACGCTGGCGTGACGGCGGCAGCCATCTTGGGCGCTGGCGGGACGACGGTAGCCATCTTGGGCGCTGGCGGACGGCGGGAGCCATCGTGGACGCTGGCGTGACGGCGGGAGCCATCGTGGGCGCTGGCGTGACGGCAACAGCCATCTTGAGCGCCGGCGGGACGACGGCAGCCATCTTGAGCGCTGGCGTGACGGCAGCAGCCATCTTGGGCGCTGGCGGGACGGCAACAGCCATCTTGAGCGCTGGCGGGACGACGGTAGCCATCTTGGGCGCTGGCGGGACGGCAGGAACCATCGTGAACGCTGGCGTGACGGCGACCATCTCAGGCGCAAGCGTGGTGGCGACCATCTCAGGCGCTGGCTCCTGTAAATCCAGCCATGTCCTCCACCACGTCCTAATAACAGCCGAGGGCTGATCATCCAACCCCTCCGGGGGTTTTTCTGTCCCTGACGTCGGTGGCCGAAAAGGGTCTTCCCACTGCGGGGTTTGTGGCTGTAGCTCCAGCCATGTCCTCCACCACGTCCTAATAACAGCTGAGGGCTGTTCATCCAACCCCTCCGGGGTTTTTCTGTCCCTGTCGTCGGCGGCAGAAAAGGGTCTTCCCACAGCGGGGGTAGTGGCTGTAGCTCCAGGGGTTTCCCTCCCCCTGTCTGCAGCCCCGGAGCAGTGGGGGGCCGTTCCTGCAGCACCAGGACCGTGGGTGCTCTCTCCGCGGTCCTCCCGGAACACCTCCTTAGCTCCCCCCCAAAAACCTTCTTGGGACGCCTTCGGGGTGCCCTCTTGCCTTCCTCCGGGAGGGACCGCGGACCCGATGTAATCGGCCCTGATAGCTGCATCGGTGGCTCATACCCGAAGTAAGCACGGAGGCGCCTATACTCCTCTTCGGGCGTCTCCGGCTTACCCCAGTCCCACTGCTCCGTGGTGCGACGGTGAGCTTCATCCTTCGGGGCGCTATAGCTTGCCCCCCCGAGGAATCCACTCACCGTCTGCTGGCTCCGCTGGCTTCTTTGTGGGCTTCGCATTCTGTCACGACTCGTCGGGTGTAGTGTGGATGAAGCCATGTGCAGGAGCCGTATATCCGTTTCGATCAGGTTTATTACAGGACAGCAAACTCAAAACAAACCGTAAACGGCGACAAAAACACGTACTGGTCGAATGAAAGGAAAATGCGCATATAGCGACTTAAAACAAGCACCTTCAAACAACAATTCTAACGTGTTACAAAAACACTCACCTCTACAAACAATGTGACATGTAACAATGCGAAGCAATGAGTGCACTGCTCGCGACCCTCTTATATCCCATTGATTAAAAGTGCAAACAGCCGTGAGACAAACGTAAACACGGAAGTGAAACAAGGAAGTGCATCACCGAAATGTAAGTGTAGCAACGCCACCACACCAATCGTGACAGTTTTCGCTACTTCTATAACACTTGTTGGCCACCTGCTCCACAAACCGTTTTTTTTTATTTCTTTATTTTCACACGATTCCAGGACTGTGCTCCTCGGGACTTCAGGCATAGCATGGCTCTTTTCCAGCCTGTTCATGACAGCTCCTCTCTGGGGGATAAGAACTCGTTTCAGTGTAGTGCAGCGGAGAGATGTGGCTGGAACGCCACACACCCATTGAACCCACACAGCATTGTGGACTGTTCACCCGGGCCTAGGAGGCAAGAGTCTCACCTCCAACCGACCTCAGTGGGCTGAGATACACTCGCCTGGCACCACCGTGTGAACACTACAGCGGGGAAGCCTAAGTGACAGCTAGAGTACGCTACAAGGGAGATTAAGCGGATGTGTCGTACTCACTGCTATGATGTCATGGTCGGGGTGAGTTCCCGACTGGGAAGAGACCTTTGGTGGAACAGGTGCTCAAAGGGCACACCCAATGTCGAGAGCTTGAACGAAGACAACAAGGAGTTATTCACGCAAGCTATCTCAAATAGAACCGTTACCAGGATTGGGTTCCAGTACATGATTATTGTGAATGCAGGCCGTATGAATTATGTAGCTAACTAGGCTATCCTGTCAAAACAAGATCATCCTCGCTGTACTTGTTCAGAACCCGGTCTTCTGCTCAAGTGGCTTGGCTGAATGCAGCGACCAAACTGCAATGCGTATAAAATAAATCGTCTATGTCTTTTTGATCAGCAATTCTATTATGTATAATATTTGAATTATTAGGTATTAAATACACCTATTAAATACACCTGTTTTGCTTTGGTCTAACTTTATTAAAATCTGACGTTTGACAGTTGTTTAGGTCAGCGGTTTCAAACAAGGATTTGCAGAATGGATCCATTAATATGTTTATTATTTGTGATATGATTTGTACTCATTTATTTTTTATTTAAGTATATTCCAAATCATTGAAATGTTCGTCAAATCTTGATGAATCGTACTCTTTTCTTTCTCCGAAATGGTAACGGCATTTTCCCACCGGTATCCAAATGGTACACCCCCCTGTATGCATGATGCATGAAAGGCTAGTTTACAGTGAGCTTAATACCCACAAAAGGACCAGCGCAAAAAAGGACAACAAACGCATTCACTCGGCCGCTCCGGAAAATGACAACAACCACAAATTGCCTCACTCAGACGACAAAATGGACCCATGACCCCATGACCCCATGACCCCAACAGGATATCTAGTCATTCCTGCTCAGCATATGAATGATGCATCGAATGGCAATTATCTGAGAAATGTTTTCATCCTCATATCCACTCGGTGCGAGGAGAGACAGGACAGACACTCTCGCTTAACTCACCTACTGACAGAGACACAAAACACACAAACAAAAATGCATAATGATCGGCGGGTATTTGTTGATTCGTTGTGTATAAAAATGTCTGGTATAATGTGTGTAATTATAATTATAATAATGTTAGCAACCATATAATGGATATTCAGTATGATGGCATTTCCTTCTATTTAATGGAATTACTATCAACTAATGCTAGAGATATTCGTCAAGGGCGTGACATTTACCCGGTGATGAGCTAATAAGAAACAGCTGTGCTCCCAACTAAACACCCCGTGTGGAACACAACTTACCAAAACCATGAACATTTCTCACTCCCTTTTCTCCAATCCCACACTGTTTTCTCCATTCATCCACCCTTCTGCTATCTCCCTCTCTTTGCATTCGTCTCTCTTCCATTTCTGTCTTTCCATCTTCCTTCCTCTTGAACGTTCCACCTTCTCCGCGCTCTCTCCAGTTCTCTACAACCTCTCTCCAGTTCTCTACAACCTCTCTCCAGCGCTCTCTTGTGCTTGACTTCAGAAGAAGCTCATCGAAGCTGAGTACAGACACTTCAAAAGTTCTGCTGATCAGACTTCTGCACTTTTTATCTAATATTCGCTCGAAAGTAAATGCGGACCAACAGCACCTGGCTAAATACATAGAAACAAGTACCAACACCAATTTCAATTCACGTCAAGCCCCACAGCCGTCTCCCCCCCTCGCTCTCTCTCTCTCTCTCTCTCTCTCTCTCTTTCACACTATTTTAGTCTCCACCTTTCCATTGTCTCCATTTCTCCCTCCTCCGGCTTTAGAGATTGGGTTTCATAGAATGTTGACTCTTCCATTTGCTTTTAACTATTTCACTTCTTCCTGATTATTTTTTCTAGTTCTAATTTTCTTATTTCTCTTCTATTTTTTCCCCAGAGTCAACATGAGCCACTGTCAAATTGATTTCACGAGTTGACTGACTGCTAATTAATGGTCCACCACTCCTGTATTTGATTTATTCATTAAGGTCACCAATTAGCTACCAACTCCCTCACCTGATCTTTATGTTCTTAATTGAACACCAATTAAAAAGAAAACCTCCATTAAGTGAACCTGACATCGACTTTTGTAGGATATAAGAAGGTTGGTGGTACAGTGACGTGTGGTGTTCGCCTTTTCTAAATACATTTCGCTGCACTGCAACCAACATTTCGACAGGTAATGTACATTTACACTCAATTTCTGCTCAAAAGACCAATTAAATCCAGCCAATACCCTAGACCCCATCTACTATAGGAGGTCATAGTGCAATTCATTACAATATTCACTTGCTTTCTCTCGCCAAAACCATCATTGAGATATTGCCATAATACGGTACCACGCATATTGATATCATATGTCTATAAAATGTGTCAATTTAGTCGTCTATATCATCTGATTTCGGTTGGTCAATTATCCCAAAACGTTTCATTTAGAACAACATCCAGTATCAAGACAACCAGCCTTGAAGTGTTCATGTGAAAGGTGCCCTTGTTGGATACAAAGCCATCCATGTTTCATCCGGTAAAGTCACTTCTTGCATACAGTGCACCAATGTGGACACGCAAACTGAATAATGGAAAGAGACGTCCCCAGTAGGTTTCCTGCCTACTGATATTTCTCAGGCGCCTCAGGACACAGACCGACGTGATAACGTTCGACTGCTAGTCTTTCAGTTCGTTCACTTTCCCACTTTACCGAAGCAGGGCGTATGCGTGCAAATGAAAAATAGTACTTATCACAGGGTTATAGGTTAGACTGGCCGGGGAAAATAGTGCCAGTTGTGTCTGAATTGGATCGGCCAGTGGAAGTACCAGAGCTCATGTTCGCCCCGGTCTCATTTTGACCCTATGCGTCGGAGCTCGGTTCCAGACCAATTCTTTCTCACCTTTTACACGTTCCTTCTTTCTACTTACCATCATCCCCCCATTCTATCTCCCACCTTCCCCTCTCACCTTTCCTCTCTTATAACTCTCTAATAACTCGTTATTGTCATTCATTTTCAAAAAGTGCATTGGAACATTTTAGGCAAGAAAATCTGTGCAGCAAGGAGGAAAGGGAGGACAGAAATACTCTCTCAAAGACACCCAGACAGACTGACAGAAGGCATGTCTACAGACTGAGAGATGCTGGGGCGTTGGGACAGACCCACAGACTGACAGACTGACAGTAGGTATGTCTACAGACTGAGAGATACTGGGGCCTTGGGACAGACAGACTGACAGAAGGTATGTCTACAGACAGAGAGATGCTGGGGTGTTGGGACAGACCGATAGACAGACAGAAGGCATGTCCACAGACTGAGAGATGCTGGAGCATTGAGACAGACGACAGACAGACTGAAAGTAGGCATGTCTACAGACTGAGAGATACTGGGGCGTTGGGACAGACCGACATACAGGTAGGTGAAAATGCCTTGACCTTACCAAAGGTATCTAAGCAGCAATTGCATAGATACTATCTTGATTTGTGTGACACAGCATATTGCGTTTAAATAGAGTTTATGCGTATAATATGTATATGAGTACGGACCTGGTATTTGAAAGAAGGCACAGTTAAAGGAATGCACTTGAAATGTATAAACTGTCGATACTTGTATTTCCTCAAAGGCCTGTTCAGGCAGCATTCCCAAGTAGATCAATTGAAGCCATTTTCCAAAGGAACTGAAGCAAAATTCAGTGTCAATATTTCTATTGTTCTGCTACTTTAAATGCTGACCATGCTCTTCTGTATGCAAACATGTTGTGTCAGGGAGTAAACAAGTATGTAAAATCATCCTAAATCCTAATGCAATACAATACATTGTTTTTTTTTCTTCTAGATACATATTGTTTATATTAGTAAAACTGTATGTAGCGCAAGCTTGTTGTTTTCCAGTTAAATGCCTTTATATGACCTCTGTAGTATCAAGACAAATGCCTTAATATGACCTCCGTAGTATCAAGCCAATTGCCTTAATATGTGCATTTTTTTGATATATACTGTATCTTTAGAAGGGATACCGACGATTTCTGCCAAACAAGTTTCTTCTTTTAAATAATCACTAGTTAAATATGTTTTTATGAACAGACTTAAGTACAAAAAATAATGTGTGAATATTGATGGTGGAAACAATTCATAATGGCAAATTGTAAAGAAAGTAAATTACATTTGGTACTTTAAAATATTGTTCCGTTACATATTTTATGCAAAACTGAGAAACTTAAAGTTAAATGTTGGTAATCTTTTGGGAAAAAACGGAAATACGTGGCTTTGACTGAAAAACAATTGGGAATTTATTTTAATTGGTCAGGGTTTTGTGTTTTTTTGCCTAGCACTGCATAATAAAGTCTGTTCAATGGATACAATTTTACCATTTCGGTCACATTCGATGAGGGTGTTGTGCATGGAATTAGCCATTTGCAGAGTCAGAATATCACGTTCGAGAGTCTTTAATAAAATAAACACGACAAATACTAAACGGAAAAACTATAGCCTACAGTGATGAAATAAAAGTGTGCTTACTGTAGCGACACATTCAAAACAGCAATATGAAAAACACAACAGACTTATCCTACATGTCATTGCAATGTCTATATCCCCAGTGAACTAAAATAGCCTAGCTAATCACCCAACTGAAAACAAGACGTGCACCCCACTAAAAGACCCGGAGTGGGAACAAAAGGTTCCCACTCGTGACAATTTTAAACGTGACATTATTTGACCTGCTTGCACTGTTTAAAACCTCTCATGTGCATCATTACGCATCATTACAATAGTTTTCCTTCATAAATTGTTCACATGTGCTGTACGCAGGTGTATCTTCACAAAGTCCTTTAGCCATTTCTATTTATAAATCAACTTCTTTCTTTACTTCACATTTGAGCACTGTGGCATTGCCGTGGGAGAAAGGTGGAACTGTTGGGCTTACATTGCATGCAGCGAAAACATCACAACGACCTAATATGGCAGATGTGTCTTTTGCAGCGTGATATTCCACACACCGCTGTGTCTTTGTCTTGATTAGCCAAAGGGATACTCAACTGCTGAGAAGAAACAGCAACATGAATAATTATTAGGGGTGTGACACTTAGCTCACGAGACGAGATCCCGTCACGACATTGGGTTCACGGGATCGGTCCCAACGCAATTTTTGAAAAATGGTTGCCATTCCATAATAAATTTAAAAAACAAGTACTAAGTAGTTGTCTTTGATCCGACTATTTTTCAGAAAATGCGATACAATGCAGGTGCATACTTTCTGAGATTACCATATGCAGTAAAAGACAGATCAATATGCAAAAGGATTTGCGGTGGGTTATATCAGTATGCACAGTGGGTTATATCAGTATGCACGGTGGGTTAAATCAGTATGCACGGTGGGTTACATCAGTATGCACGGTGGGTTAAATCAGTATGCACGGTGGGTTAAATCAATATATACGGTGGGTTATATCAGTATGCACGGTGGGTTAAATCAGTATGCACGGTGGGTTAAATCAATATATACGGTGGGTTATATCAGTATGCACGGTGGGTTAAATCAGTATGCACGGTGGGTTAAATCAGTATGCACGGTGGGTTACATCAGTATGCACGGTGGGTTACATCAGTATGCACGGTGGGTTATATCAGTATGCACGGTGGGTTAAATCAGTATGCACGGTGGGTTATATCAGTATGCACAGTGGGTTACATCAGTTTGCACAGTGGGTTACATCAGTATGCACGGTGGGTTAAATCAGTATGCACGGTGGGTTACATCAGTATGCATGGTGGGTTAAATCAGTATGCACGGTGGGTTATATCAGTATGCACGGTGGGTTAAATCAGTATGCACGGTGGGTTACATCAGTATGCACGGTGGGTTAAATCAGTATGCACGGTGGGTTAAATCAGTATGCACGGTGGGTTATATCAGTATGCACAGTGGGTTAAATCAGTATGCACGGTGGGTTAAATCAGTATGCACGGTGGGTTAAATCAGTATGCACGGTGGGTTAAATCAGTATGCACGGTGGGTTATATCAGTATGCACAGTGGGTTATATGGTGTGGAGTATAGCTATAAGCGTGCACAGTTGGTCATATCAATGAGCCTAGAATGCAAACATTAGTGACAGGGTCAATAAAAAAGGGGCCAACTTGAAAACTAATTTGGGCAGATGCTCGGCTCCAAAATGTGCTAGGAGTGATTGACATTGGGAGGGAAGGAGAAGAGATCAAGTGTGTGTTCTGGCGGTAAGCTGGGTAATTCAGCTAGAAATCTACGCTCTGGCCAGTCTGTTCTCAGCCTGCCTGTACCCCCAACGGTCCAATCAGAAGCGAGGGAGAAACAGTCGTTGTCAGACTGACTCAGGGATAAGTGGTTCTGAGTGTCTACAATGGATGTCATTTCATGAAGAGGAAAGAGCCATGTCTCTTTATTCAGCTAACCTGATTACAGCTATTTCACCGCTCGTGTGAGTACACACTGTAATCTAAAAGCAACACCTGGGCAGCTCTGTGATGCAAATAGACACTGTGTGAAAGCCCTGGCACACCACCAAAAAGAATTAAAGAGGGGTATTCAGGTCTGTGGCGACCTTGGGGAGTCCCAGGTTCCATCTCTACTCAGAAAGCCCCGAAAAAACGGTATTTCGTTACAGAACCACTGTGGAATTTGTAATGTATGTTAATCCTTTAGAGGGGGTTTAAAAGGACAGACAAGAACAATGGAGAAAGATATTGAATAAAGAATGATAGGTAAATGGTGCAGTGAGAAGAGAAAGAGTGAACGATACGGGGAGACAGACAGACAGGTAGAAATAGTGAGAGATACAGACAGAGAGACGGACAGAGCAGGGAGATCTCAATTCCTAGGCGGCAATCAGCAAATTGCAGCCTTCCACTCAGTCCTTCTCCTCTTATTGAATGGGTGAATTGGGGGGCGCCTCGGCTTCTTCAGATGACTGGGGATCAGATAGCTTCATCCCAGGACCCGGGCCAGCTGATCCCGTCTCGCCAAGGCCACTTTCCTGGCCTGATCGCGCCACACCAGCAGGCTGCCCGGAGGAACAGACGAGGGGAAATGCATGTATTCCGTGTCTGCCGCGATGACTTTGAAGAGCAGAGTCACTGCCTCCATCCTCAGCCTCACCTCCTCCTCACACCCATAACCGTGGAGCCGTCTGGATAGATGAGTTATACCCTGACTGGTCCGGGTCCACTTTGTCATACAGATGAACAGAGTGGAGCGGGAGCGTGCGCGTGAGTGCGCTATAAACGTGTTTTATTACAGAGAGGCACTTCTCCCGAGCACATGGTTTTAATTAATGATAGCCGGACCGGTGCAATACATCCTTTCAGAAGGCTAGCCCGCTCAAGTCCGTAGTGGAGTGCCCGTACGCCACGAGAAAGACTAGAGAAACCCGG
Source organism: Dallia pectoralis (assembly GCA_029465975.1). Taxonomy (NCBI): domain Eukaryota; kingdom Metazoa; phylum Chordata; class Actinopteri; order Esociformes; family Umbridae; genus Dallia; species Dallia pectoralis. The sequence goes on from CM055744.1 coordinate 13,455,295, forward strand.
TGTAAGCCTGGATATCACAGGGAGAACACTTGGAGACAACAGGAGAAAGACCACACACAACAGGAGACATCTGGATGTTTCGTGTGAACATCTGGATGTTTTAGGAGAACATCTGGATGTTTTAGGAGAACATCTGGAGACAACAGGAGAACAACTGGATACAACAGGAGAGACTCTAGATACAACACGAGAAAGACTGGATATAACAGACGAGACCGAAGACAACAGGAGAAGGACTGGATACGAAACGAGAAAGACTGGAGACAACAGGAGAGACTGGAGACAACAGGAGAGACTGGAGACAACAGGAGAGACTGGAGACAACAGGAGAGACTGGAGACAACAGGAGAAAGACTGGATATAACAGGAGAGACTGGAGACAACAGGAGAGACTGGAGACAACAGGAGAAAGACTGGATATAACAGGAGAGACTGGAGACAACAGGAGAAAGACTGGATATAACAGGAGAGACTGGAGACAACAGGAGAAAGACTGGATATAACAGGAGAGACTGGAGACAACAGGAGAGACTGGAGACAACAGGAGAAAGACTGGATATAACAGGAGAGACTGGAGACAACAGGAGAAAGACTGGATATAACAGGAGAGACTGGAAACAACTGGAGAAAGACTTGAGACAACAGGAAAAAGACGGGAGCCAACAGTAGAAAGACTGGATACAACATGAGACAATTTGGATACAACAGGATAAAGACTGGAGATAACTAGAGAGAGACTTGAGACAACAAGAAAAAGATTGGAGACAACAGACAATAGATTGTATACAACAGTTGCAATCCTGGAAAATACTGGATGGTGACTGGAAAGAACAGGAGAAAGACTATAAACAAGCACAGCTACCGTGGAACAGAGGGCCAAATAGAGCCAGACTGAAGACAACAGAAGAAAGACGGAAAACAACAAGAAAAAGACAATTGAACTCTGGGTCAAAGACAAAGACTGGAAATAACATGAGAAAGATTGAAAATAACTGAAGATAGCTCAAAGACAACATGTGAAAGACTGCAGACAAGAGGAAAAACAGATAATTAGACTGAGGGCCAAATTTGAACTGATGTGAATCTGACGTGAAAAAAAGACATGAAAAACATGAGGAAAGACTGAAAATAAGAGGATCAAGACTGGAAATAACAAGGAAACAACATGAGAAAGTTTGCAGACAACCGGAGTGTCACCTCCTCCACCTCCTCCCTCTGCTCCAGCGCTCGACGTCACCGGTCTTCTAGCTGTCACCGCCCACTTCCATATCATTCAACCCCGGACTGTCCTTGTCTTATCGTTACACACACCTGTTTCCTATTCCATAATCATAATGTGTATATCTGTTCTCTCTGCTCCCCCTGGCTTTGTGCGTTATTGTCTGTATGTACCGTGGAATGTGAAAGCTCCACTGCTTCAGGACTGTCTCTTAATCATTCTATGTCATTTAGAAAGACATTAACCCGAAACTCCAATTTTCCTGCGCCTGGCTCTTCTTTCTTCCTCAGAATTGTCCTCGCAAGGAGAAAGACTGTAAATAACAGGAGAAAGAGTGGAAATAACTGAAGACAGACTACAGATAACAGGAGAAAGAGTGGAAATAACTGGACAGACTGTAAATTACAGGAGAAATAGTGGAAATACCTGGAAACAGACTGTAAATAACAGGAGACAGACTGTAAATAACAGGAGAAAGAGTGGAAATAACTGGAAAAAGAGTGGAAATAAGTAAAGACAGACTGTATATAACAGTAGAAAGAGTGGAAATAATGGAAGAAGGACAGTAAATTACAGGAAAAATAGAGGAAATACCTGAAGACAGAGTGGAAATAACAGGAGACAGACTGTAAATAACTGGAGACAGACTGTAAATAACTGGAGACAGACTGTAAATAACTGGAGACAGACTGTAAATAACGAGACAGACTGTAAATAACTGGAGAAAGAGTGGAAATAACTGGAGACAGACTGTAAATAACTGGAGACAGACTGTAAATAACTGGAGACAGACTGTAAATAACTGGAGAACGAGTGGAAATAACTGGAGACAGACTGTAAATAACTGGAGAAAGAGTGTAATTATTTAAAGACAGACTGTAAATAAGAGGAGAAAGCTGAATGGTTGAAGGGTTATTACCATATTATGGATATTTCTTTCTTTTTTTCTTTACTTATTTAACCTGTGATTTACTAATATCCTGCTGTCCTGAAACGGTTAAGCATTACAGTTGTGAGTCAGTTATGTGAAAACGAAATAGATTAATATTACTGCAATAGTGTATCCCTATAACACAAGCAATCCCGTGTGCATATTGCGATTTCAAAACGCACATCAACAACGCAAAGGTGATGTGAGTTTTTGAGGATTTCCAGGTTTAAGAGAAAATGAAAGATACATGAGCGTCAGGTAGTGGAAGAGCGGGCTGGAGAGACATCAAAGCCATCACACAAAGACGGCCCGCATGAAAGATTGATAAGGCGCTTAAAACGTAGATTAAAAAAGTAGCAGGAAAACAAAAAGAATCCGTAAGATGGATAACTCTTCGCACAGAACAGAGGGCCGCACTTTTGCAGGAAAACTGTTGAAATATAGATGACCAGATTACGTCCCGACCAGACAGTGTGTCTTCTTCCCTGCCTTCCTTGCCTGTCCCTCTTAGCCGTGGCAGGCCGTCATACCGAGTCATGCATTTTGAATGACGAAACACAAGATGGGGAAAGGGTGATGTTCCCTGTGTTATTTTATGAATTCTCTGTTCTAGTTCTGCAGACTGAGATGCTGGGGATTGGTCCAGGGATATATCGGCATGTATTGGACATATTGGTACCCAGATGGCGTCACAGACAATAGCTTTGCACCTGGAAGTGATGCGGCAAAGCTTTTTGAACCATTGATTGGGAGTGCGGGCGTCTCTGGTGGTCTTAGGCAAAGGCTTAATTGCTGCTAAGGGGTTATTCTTAAAATGTTCAGACATTTTGGTGCCAGAGGTGATTCTCTGAGATATCAATACTGAAATCAGAGAGCGTGAGTGCCTCGTTCATCCCCACTATGGACGGAATTTCGCAATTGAGGACCTAGACTACAGGAAATGTTCAAGTTTTGTTGTTTTAAAGTGGCCACAAAAACATTTTGCTTAAGAGCACAGACTAGTTTAAAGTAGCGCCATGTAAAGAGTGACTTTTTAACACCTTTTTATAAGCTGACACACTGAAAGTGAAAGTGAGTAAGTGTGTACGTGCATACAATTTAAAAATAGTTTTATAATGAAGCTTTTGTCAATATTTATTTTTCCATATAAAATTAGACATTGCTGGTTTCTGGAGACGACATTCAATTATGCAGATTATGTAAAGTAGTACGGTATATATGAAATCCTAATGATTTTTTTTATAAACTTTAATTGTTTTATATTTCACATGAAATTCTACATTTTGCCTAAAACCTAGGTGACTTTATGGTTTTTCAACAATGGTGGTTAGATCGCTGTTTGCATATTGATGTGCTGTTTACAGACAAATAGTGACTTGTAATTAATTTGCACAAGGGCTGGCGTCCTACAGTATGCATATGTAAAGCTGGTTTGAGGGAAGCATAGTCACATTATTAGCAGACACGGTGTTTTTATTCCAACTAATGAAATCGTATAATGACCCCAAAGCCTAAAACCCGATCATACATTTTTTATGCACATTTGGTAAGATCAGAAGTTGAAAGGCTAAACATCTCAAGGACATTTGGTTCTCATAAACTGCAGACATGTTTTAGGTGGCGCAAACAATATTTTGACGGCAGTGGGTGAATCAGTATGCATGAGGCATGTGTATTGTTTATTCTCATATTGTAGTAGCTTTGACCTTTGGGCGGAATTCATCCGATTTGATATAGATGCTCTACTCCATTGGAGTTACCTGGACTGGTAAACAAGCGAACAAGCGAACAAGCGAACAAGCGAACCAACGAGCCAACGAGCCAACGAGCCAACGAGCCAACGAACCAACGAACCAACGAACCAACGAACCAACGAACCAACGAACAAACGAACAAACGAACAAACGAACAAACGAACAAACGAACAAACGAACAAACGAACAAACGAACCGATGGGCAGTCAATGGGAAGTACTACATTCATTTATTACAGTTAACCAAAGTACCAGAGATTTAACCGTTTTAACGTTGTGGAAATACAATCTCCTCTACAGAAATGTAATGATGGAAGAAGTGTCAGATTCATATCAATATCAGTAAGCAATGTTTAACCTAAAGCAAACACAGTAATTTCTCACGTGTCTTAATATCTTCTGTCGATATCTGTCACACTATTTTGATATTTGGACGGACGGGCTTCATCGTTGGAGCACATTTTCGGAGACCTCATGTGGAGTCAATGATTTGAGTGATTGCCTTGGAAATGGAACGAGGCTGCCTCCTGTTAAGAACTAAAGTGATTTATGTTAGTTTATAACACACATATTTGACTACTTGTGTGTATCTGGTTGATGACCTGGTAACTGAGAAAGACTATAGTCCCAAAATGAATACTAATACTATTTAAACGGGAAAACGAAGGGCAAGTGTTGCAGAACCGCTTGAGATGTCAGTCAAAAATACACATCAAGCAATGTTAACAGTCGCCCCTGTAACTCGAAACAGAATATCAATGTTTGCTCTTGACTAGCAGGTGGGCTTGTGGTTACCAAGCTTCAGTACGGTTAATGGGAAGTTTCAACATCGTTTATTTCTCTCCTCCTGCCTGTCGGTTTGTATGGACGAATAAATGTTTGGACACACACACACACACACACACCATGACTCCTGTATAACGAGCCGTTGGCTGCTTATCCGCACATCTGAGGCTTCAATCAGAGATACAGGGACGCCCAGTAGCAACCCCTCAAACTAAAGAGAGCTCCATGATGCGTATCCACAAACATCCATTCCCACAGCCAGGAACGGTTTCCCTTGTCTGTTCCGATGCATCACGGATCTATGTGATTCCCGGGCTGATTTATGAGCCGTGCATGTGTTCCAGTTACGTTTGTGAAGTCGAAGAACGATCGTCTTTGATTGGCTTATTTCACAGAGGGACGAGATGGGCCAATCGGCGTTGTCTTAGGTCGGTCGTATACGTTTATTATAATGTCCGGGTGGTATAGTTAAACAAATGGACGGCTTCCCGTTTGATTTGGGAAACTAAGCGAGTTACTGAAATAATTCACCAACTCGTTACTGTGACACTGATGCTATTAACATTGTCAAGCTGTTCAAGGTTCTAAATTGTGTTCAGCAGAAGGCTTGACATTGTGCTGCTATTGAAAAGATTTCAAACAATTGCCAGGCTGTTCGGCTTGTAATTCTTCTTGTAAAGGCATGCTTCCAAAGGAATAACCTTTTAAACAAAGACACACTTTCTATGCCCCAGGCAACACCTGCGTGTTGCATTATTTGTAAACAAAGACAATGAAACAATTCAAAAGCCACACGGTGCAACGATGAAAAGCATGAGTGATGAGGCAAACGTTTGACAGACAGCTCGTGGCTAATCTCATTGGATTTCCATTTTCTAATGTCTATTTCTACTTAAATGTTGTCCCTGTTTAACAGCCCTGCAGACAAAAGCGTACACCAGTCTCACCTACACACATGCACACACACACACACGCATGTATACACTGACACAAAGACATTTGCCCAAACACACAAACAAAAACACAAAAAAAGACCCAAAAAATGAAATAATTTCAAAAATCTTCAGACTTGGAAGAAATGGATGTTGGGTTTTGATATCCCATAACCCACTTTGTGCTTTGATATCCCATAACCCACTTTGTGCTTTGATATCCCATAACCCACTTTGTGCTTTGATATCCCATAACCCACTTTGTGCTTTGATATCCCATAACCCACTTTGTGCTTTGATATCCCATAACCCACTTTGTGCTTCACTATCCCATTACCCACTTTGTGCTTTGATATCTGATAACCCACTTCGTGCTTCACTATCCCATAACCCACTTTGTGCTTCAATTTCCCATAACCCACTCTGTGCTTCACTATCCCATAACCCACTTTGTGCTTTGATATCCCATTACCCACTTTGTGCTTTGATATCTGATAACCCACTTCGTGCTTCACTATCCCACATTTTTACTGGCCAGCTTTAACGCCCGTGATGTGTTCACAATACAATAAGCTTAGGTAAACGACTTGTTTCCTGGTCTTGGAGTATCCAGATGCTGTTAGCGTTACAGATAACCATGAAATAGCACAAACCTTCCATAAAGTCACTCCCTAATGTTTATGCTGCTCATCTATTCTCTCTCAATGGTTAGTTTTGCCAGCGTAGACAGAAACTGCCCCATACTCGAGACCGATCGCCCCCTTAAGAGCAGTTGAGGAATGTCCAGAGTCCATCTAAACGGCCAGCGTCCGACCCTTATCCTGTTTCTTATGGATTCACTGCTTCCTGATAAACAGATGTAGCGTCTTAACATTTGGTTCGTTGGACGGCGAACGAGACGCGATAAGGACTAAAGTAACGGCAGTCCTCCGACAGATATGATGACAAGTTTCACGTTGAGTGTCAATTTTATCCATTGAAATTCTGACAGTGCCAAAGCTTTACCCTGTTCGGTTAATGTCACCGCTGTTCAGCAAAGCGCTTGCCAAACTTCGGAACTCGTTAGAACAATCCAGCGCTTTGGAGGAAATCGGCTGCTTAATTGGGAAAACGTTTCCCCGTGTGCTGGATGAGTTGGGTCTTTTAAACGATTCACCTGGTCGCTAATAACCAGAAGATCCGATTCAGTTTCAGCGTGACCTGTGCTACAATCAGATGTCAAAGCTCCAGTATCGGTGTCTGATTGAATCATAATCTCTAATAACTTGCCGAATAACATGGGCAGACAATTCCTAGTGAATAATTGCCGCTGGCTTTAGCCCGGCGTTTGCTACGCTTATATACATACATTACAGGAGAACATGCCTGAAGACCATTGATTTCATCCTTCCGGAGCAGAAATGTCCTCATTGTGTTTCGTGTTAAGCAGCCCCTTCATCTTACTTATGGTATTGACAACAGAAAGAGCATCTTGGCAGAGCTGCCTCCTCCTCCACCCCAACTCCCCCTCCACGACATGACAACCGGGCGTATTCCCAGAGAGTCCTTCATGTGTGAACATCGCCTCGAGAGCGCGAAGGAAAATAAGCCGCGGTTCCTCTAGTGTTAACGGGGCTCCTTCGGATGCGAAGGGTAAAACAAACATTTCACTTGGCAGACAACGATAAAGACGGCGACGAAGAGAGAGAAAGAGAGAGACAGAGAGAAATGGAAAAGAGGGGGGTTGAGCAAATAGATGTTTTATTGCAACACATTCAAATATATCCGAGTGATGCGTTGCCAGTTATGTGGGACCTATTTATGTCAGTGTGCATTAGTGCATCTTACTTGCAGGCTGAAAGAGCTGCCTCAGACCCTCACCAGCACCCTCCGTTTGTACTCAGTAATGTGAGTAGCAAGGTTCCTAGTGGACATCATCATACAGAGGGCCATCGTCTCACCTTAACCCTGATTCAGAGTGCATTACCCTGAATATGTTTGAAAGACAAAAGATGGCAATTACAGTAGGGTCAGAATGTGGGGAGCAAAAGATGGCCATTACAGTGGGGTCAGAATGCGGGGAGCAGAAGACGGCCATTACAGTGGGGTCAGAATGTGGGGAGCGGAAGATGGCCATTACAGTGGGGTCAGAATGTGGGGAGCAGAAGACGGCCATTACAGTGGGGTCAGAATGTGGGGAGCAGAAGACGGCCATTACAGTGGGGTCGTCAGAATGCAGGGAGCAGAAGACGGCCATTACAGTGGGGTCAGAATGTGGGGAGCAGAATTTGTTCACATGATCTCAGGGAGACAAACTGAGCTGCAGTCTTAATTTTGGGAAAATCCAGTGATCTCGGAATGTCAGCGAAAGTTTGGTTTGACTTGATGTTAAAAGAGCTATGAAAGACAGATAGAGAGAGAGAGAGAGAGACGTGAGCGGATTAGTTGGCTTTCTGTCAGCCATTCAGCACAACCGACTATAGGGTACAGCCTTTTATCTCAGCCCCACCCAACTCACCTGTCGTCCGGGTGAATCAATCAGGACACGACCCTTGCCACCTGTCTGGTTCCGCTGTTCGATGCAAAAACAAGAAAACAAATAGAAATGTAGTTGTCGCGTGCTTCGTAAACACAATGTTCAAAAGAACATTACATTATAATAACGTGAGCAAGAAATAAATTTAAAATAATACGCAATGATAGCAGTAATCGATGCGAAGTGGAGTGGGAAGTGCATGTGCGTGCCGTGTGCAAAAGGTGCAGCCCGGGACTTGATCAAATTTGTGTTTATATTCGCATCATAAATACACTGAATCGTTTTCGTACTTCACTTATTATACTGCAGATTGTCATTATTTCAAGTTAGATAGATGACAGTGGCAGATATCGGCACGTACTCTGAGTCCTCTCGCCAACCACCGACATTGCCTGTTTCAGCACGCCCTCTACCAGCAGAGATGAGATGGAAATAATTATCCCAGATCCAATTCACCTGAGTTTTGACACACCTGTTACTAATTATCATCATCATAAATAGCCACTCCCCCTGTGCGAGGTATTTTTCATTTTCAAATATCCCTGTGAGGTTATTGTGAGCCCGTTTACTGTGCACCGTCTGTTTCTGCCTGCCGTCTCTTGCCTGCCTGATCCTTGTCTGCACTGCCATTAGTTACCCCCGGTTGTGACTACCTGCCTGCACCTTGAACTCAGTCTTCGCCTATCGTCCATGTACCTAATCCCATCACCATTGCCCTCGCTCTGCTGTTACTTATTTTATCGTACGTCCCATCATAAGGACAATAGGGGACAAATAAAGTAAACGTTATAACTGTGTTAGGTGGTGTGTGAAGCAATCAGATGCAGGCAGTAGGTACATGCAGTTTTATTTTTATTAAAGTGAAAACAGACCACAAAGTCAAACATATAAACTTGAAACCAAAGTCCGATGACTAGAGCGACTACTCAATACAATACGAACAGCTCTTCAAACAACACTCACTAAATTCAAACGACATGCAACAATGATCCACGAGACTGGGAAGATTTATACACATACTAATTAATAATAGGGGCGTGGTGCGAATGGTTATGACAAGACCCAGAGATGGAAACGGGGAAACACGGTGTGAAGGTGTGGTCATCATGTGGTCATCGCCTCACCGTGACAGTAAACACGCTGGGGCGCCAATTCTTTTTACAATACACCAGAAAAATTTACTTTTTCCAGCAAGGAGATTTTTGGATATTCAATCAGTATTGTAAGCAAACTAGAAAAACAACGTAACAACTTCTGTCTGAATGCCTATAATGCAATGACCTGCCCATCAGATAGGCCCGTGTTGGTGTATAATAGGTGAAAGAGCTTTCCAAGTACTGCGGGCAATTAGGAGCCCCTCTGATGTTTAGTCTGAGAAATATCAGAGCAGGACCATGATCTAGATGAAAAGGTGGGAGTATCATTGTTTGGTCCATAAATAATCAGCAGGTTCGAGTTTAAGAGTTGAGTTAGGGCTAGGTTAAGGGTTGAGTTAGGGCTAGGTTAAGGGTTGAGTTAGGGCTAGGTTAAGGGTTGAGTTAGGGCTAGGTTAAGGGTTGAGTTAGGGCTAGGTTAAGGGTTGAGTTAGGGCTAGGTTAAGGGTTAGGGTCAGTGCTAGGTAAAGGGTTATGGTTAGGATGAATAGATTGTTTTTTACAACAATCAGATGAACAAACCACTCTTTCAGCGGCAAATCATTTTATGTTGAAAAGGAATACCAATTGGCACCAGAATCTCCGGGTCTATCCTTAACGGAGAACCCTTTTCCATCGAAACCAAAATCTAGATCATTACTCTCTAGTCTATAAGCCTGTTCGACCCAATCAAATTCAAGTTGGGCCATTACCCAATCACCATATGGAACAACTAAAAATATGGATTAGATTCCTTTACAGAAGTAGTGACAATATTTGTTACAAGAATATATGCTCATGCCACTTTCATGTCCTTTTGGCTAGTGGTAAAGGTTGGCTTGGCCACCCTGTATGTAAGATGAGAGAAGATTTATTTTGTGTTTATTTACAATGTGACCGAGCAGAAACTTCCAGAATATCTCACAACGCTTATTTAAGTAAAAAATATAATTTTGAGCTCAAAAGCCAATGGGGGTTGGTAATTACTGGATACATCAAAGGTGTTTTACAAGGAGTATAAGATCCTAAATCAAATGCCTAAAGAGTTTCACTTCAAGAAGAGTCGGCTTGTGATGTATTGTTATCCGTTTGTTTGCTTTGTGAAATATTTTTTTGAGTGCAGCTATATTTATAGATTATTTGAGCATTGAACTGTAATGTTGTAATAATTTCAAGCATATGTGATCAAACACTAAACATTACTTGTTTATTGCACATAATCCTAATTTGTCCAAAGACTTTTGGTATGTTAACATGTATGGACTATGTAAAAACAACGCTGTATTTGTGAATGTGTTCTTGCGATATGAATACAAATATACACATAACAGGTACTTTTACACACAGGGACTTTACACACAGGCATTTTACCACACAAGGACTTTACAGACAAAGACATTGACACACAAGTACATAACACACAGGTACTTTAACACACAGGGACTTCACATATATTTTGTTAAAATGTCTTCCTGTTTCTTATTTTACTAAATTAATCGATTGGGTACAATTTGTTTTAAAGCAATGTCCAGGGAATTTGCTACAGGCAAGTGAATGAGCAAATTAGAAGCTGGAGATAATTTTGCTGGCCATGTTCGTATGAGGGCAATATTGGATACTCAGTCATTGAATGTTTAGTGACCACAGATATTCAGGACCCCTGTAACACATTCCATCTGAAAGACGGTATGGAGGGTATTGTCCACAAAACTGCCCTGGGATTTTATTTATCAACCAAAAAGATGGTGACCTCAACAGGGCCTTCAACACTAATGCTTGTAGCATCTGGTCTCGAATCCAAGGACCAAACAGATTGACCTTGTTTTTTGTAAAATACGTTTTTTTTTCCTTCAAGATCAGTCAGTCGGCAGTCGCTCCGCTGTGAAACCAGCTTGTATGTCAGGGAAAGGGAAGCACACAGATTGAAGAGTGTCATACCAGACAGCACAACGTTGGCTAGTCTGTGAGGCATTCAATTGTACTATGGAGCCAAACAATGTGACGTATCTGTGATTGTATCGAGGCACAACACCACCTCCTGGGCCTTATTGTTTAAAGGTTTCAGGAACATCACACAAAACGGTGACAGCTTTGTACCAGATGCAGTGTGTGGACTGCGTCTCGCTTGTGTAAACTGCCAGCGGTTTCATGTGGCATAAACATACGACACGTAGAGGCTGCGACGCGATCACGTTCCCCCAACCGAGGGTTCAAAAGAGAGTTTGGATAAAACCCGAGGGCGTGTGGGTAAAACAACAAACCCCGTTCATGAACCTATTTGATTAAGAAGGTTCGGAAGTGTGCTATTCGTGCTGCTGTCGGCGAAAAACACACTTCACCCGTAGCCTCCGTAAAAAGCTATTTTGTTTAATTTAACCAATTACTAATAATAGGGAAAACTATTACGAGTTATCAATTAACTGCTACATTTGAGCTGCATCCCTTCAGCTCACCAGAATAATTCAAATAAACGCACCGTGCTGTCTTTCCTTTGTACCAGGTACCGACGGTGGAAAATCTGATATATTCGGCTACATTTCTTTGAGAACAAGTGTGTCTATGAATAGCCAATGGGGTCGACGGAGGAGTCCGATGCAATTCATTCAGTCACATTTGTAAAAGGTCATTAGTTGTGGGCGCCGGCTCTCTTGTCGAAACACCGATAAATCTTTACGAGGGGCAGGCCTGAACACTCCCCCGCTGACACTCTTCTCTACTCCTGTTTGTGTCACTTCACATGCAAAGATCAAACAAGCCCATGGATTGAATTTCTTATTAAATCTTTTTTTCCGTGTAAACAGACTGGATTGTTATGCACAAAGTTGAGCAAGAGCCTAGAAACAGACTTGACAAATTTGATGAAGGCCGAGGGAGAAGAAAATACAGCAAGGAATAGTGTGATCGACCCAAAGCGGACGTCCAACCTTGTGAGACTGAATTGTAGAAGCTGATGACGTGGGGAAAGGGTGGGGCTACAGCTATTATTAAGAGAGTGCATAGAAGGTCATTAGGACAAAATAGGCAGAAATAACGAGAGGAAGATGTAAGTGAGGAAGGATGGGAAACCAACAAAAAGGCTAAACTGAGGAAAGACAAGTGACTATTAAATTGTTTTTAATTGTGTATTTTTTATAATAGGTGAGAGATTAACTGTAAGAAAGCACAAGAGGAAATGTTGAGAGGTTGAATGAAGAGCTGAATAGATGGAAACGGTAGATAAAGCAAACAGCTAGGGACGTTCCTAGTCAGATTGGGTGAGGGAGGGTGTGGGTTATTTGCTTTGACCAATGACCTTGACTTGGTCTCGCCTGTGTGTTTTACGTTTATGTCTCCATCAATAACAAGCTCATTATGTGTTTGTGTGTATCTAAGACCCCGAAAGCACATTATGCAACTGCTATTGGCAAAGTGACAGGATGTCAGCTGGTCATTCACTGTGAAATGCATGCTGTCTTCTCAGAAGTGTTGGACGGTGATGAGGGAGGTGACAGAGATTCAAGATAAAACCGTGTTCACTTTTCCCACGTAATCTAAAACAAATCAATAATTCCGGGAGACTAAATTGCCCCTGAATAATATATTACGTCTTTGAATATAAATGTACTCTCTGTTGCTGTTGTTCTTCAGCGATAGCAGAATGAATGACATACAGTAGGCTACAAAATTTTTACACCTTTAGATTTAACTGTATTCGTATTTTCACGGTCAAAAGAAAATCTGAAACGCTAGTGATTTCCATGGGTTAATAAGATAGGCCTTAGTTATTATTGTACTGAGACATACTGCACTGACAACAGCACTAGTGGGTACAGTTGGTAAAGCACAGTGCTGACATTTCCGTCGAATGCCAAGGTTGTAGGGTTGATACAAAATGTCCGCACTCGCACTCCGAATGAAACTACCGGTGCATCAGGCAGTACATGTGCAGACATAATGCTGACGACAGGGCAAATATGTACACGGAGTTGAACGGAGACAGTCCATCATTTGCATTTCATGACATTTGAAGCCTAACTGGTTATGATCTACTGAAAATAAACGTTCACACAAGGGTAGACTTCACGCAAGGAGCTCAGCGAACCAATGGAGTGGTTCCCTTTATCTGGAAAATCTCTACAAAAGCGGGTGATAGAAGATCGGTATGAAACGGGGAATGGTAGAGTGAAGGAGATAGCAGAGAGGACAGACGGAGAGGACAGGCAGAGAGGACAGGAACCCGGAGAGTGCAGAGCGATGAGCAACCAGCATTTCAATTACATTAAAGCAATTGTGGTTTTTATCTTTGACGCAGGTTAATGAAACTAATTAGTCTTCATGGCGTAAACACTTCTGGAGCGTCAGATAATTGCCAGAGGCTTAGATAGTGCCAGTTAATTCCTACCCTACACAGTAAAGGCGAAAAACAAACACAGGTCCTTATCACTCCTCCAACCATTACACGAGAGGATTACATCAACCTTAAGTCCTCTTCTGCCTTCATAATCGTAGGCAGCTTTACCAAACAGGCAATAGAGTGTCAAACGTTATTCACTTTTTTTTGCTCGTTTGATAATCTACTGCCCCAGTCAGAAGTGTCTAGCTTTTGATGACGTCATCTCCAGAGTGACTACATTTTTACTGATTAGACAAACAGTAGGACTGTATGCTGTTGGTCCTCTGTGTGCCGGCAAAACAGCCCAGACCTATTGAGGCAAGGACTCTATAAGACCCCTGAAGGTGTCCTGTGGTATCTGGCACCAAGACATTATAGCAGCAGATCCTTTAAGTCATTTTAAGAGCTGCACTGGATCAGATTTGTTGGTTTAGAACATCTCACAGATGCTTCATCGTATTGAGATCTGGGGCACAACTTGAACTCTTCATTGTGTTCCTCAAACAACTCCCTAACTATGTGTGCTGAAAGAAGCCCCCGCCTTCAGGAAATACCTTTGTAATGAGGGAATGTAACTAGTCTGAAACAATGTCTAGGTAAATGGCACATAACAAATTGATGTCCGTATGAATGCCAAGACCCAGGATTTCCCCACATCACATTGCCCAGAGCATCAGACTCCACACACTGGAGTCTACCCACAGTTCATAGATATTCACCACAGCGTAGGTGCAGAGGACAAGTTCTGGCGTTTTAAAGATATCCTGACCGAGTTGTCTGCCCCTGTTTGTTTGTTTAATTATTAAGTAAGACGCTTGTTGTGTGCATTTTAATTTCAAGTACAGTTTATATGTTTATTTAGATCTGTGTTGGTTTTAAGTTAAATAAACGTGATCCCCGGCTATCGCATTTGGTGTTCCTTCCCTAGACCTTAGTGTGACCGTGACATGGACACAAATTTCGATATTTTCAAGGCAATCTTCTGCAGCCTCGGACAAGCCATTAGAAAAATAATGCCTCAAAGCAGGTCTGAGGTTTAAACTTCATGGATTAGAACGAGAAACCCAGCTGCAAGCATCCCAGTGCTGCAAGTCAAACAGAGAAGCGAAATGCCTTCTCACGCTGGCTTCAAGGCAAGTAACACAGGAAACTGAGTGATAGCACCTGCTGTTCCAATGACTATGTGATATTGCTCTCAATAGCCAATGTGAGTAATAAAAAACTAAAGCTTCCAATGCCGTGGGGCCAGATGGTCTATCAGAGCCTGTACTCAAAGCATGTGCAGGCCAGCTAGCATGTGTGAGGAAGGACATCTTCACCTTCTTCCTGACCCCGCCACTCTAACGAGAGGAATTCAAGCAGGCCACTGGCCGACAAGGCAACATGACTTGGCACTGACACTTGTAGCCATCCGATGCTTGTGTGCAGTCACGGCGTATGACCAAACTCACGTTTTCAGACGGCCAATGGTTGTAGGCCTGGTTACGATGATGACAGCCTATGGAAAGAAGCCTGACCACAATCTATAGCTTACACCTGCAAGGCTAAGAAGCTGACAGCTTACTAGGAGAAATGATGCTGGGACGAGCAACGATCTACGTAGATGGGGTTTAAGCGAAGCAAGTAGAGAGCTGCAAGTCACTCTGCATTCACATCACTGATCTGTTGCCATGGTCCACACACACAATGAAGGGGGCAGATCAGTGCTATCTTCACAACTGAAGCTGACATGGTTTAGGAAGACCGGTGAGAATCCCGGAACATTCGACAGCCATACATTTGGGAGCATCCAGTTCAATCACTGCTTGCTAGGGCAACTGCACACCCGGATTGCTTCACTTCTGGGTTCGATACACAGCTCCCTGTCGACCTCTAGCTCAGACTGTGCTACTGACTGTACCTAACACAAATACGCACAAACACTGGATCTTAACCACACTCAGACACTGGACCTGAACCGCACACAAACACACAAACACACACACACTGGACTTTACAAGCACACAGGACATAACTCACACTGACACATACACTGGACCTGACCCACACACACACACACACACACACACACTGGACCTGACCCACACACACACACACACACACACATACACTGGACCTGACCCACACACACACACACACACACACACACTGGACCTGACCCACACACACACACACACACACACACACACTGGATCTGACCCTCACACACACACTGGACCTGACCCACACATACACACACACACACACACACACTGGACCTGACCCACACACACACACACACACACACACACACTGGATCTGACCCTCACACACACACACACACACACACTGGATCTGACCCTCACACACACACTGGACCTGACCCACACATACACACACACACACACACACTGGACCTGACCCACACACACACACACACACACACACACTGGATCTGACCCACACACACACACTGGACCTGACCCACACATACACACACTCGACCTGACCCACACACACACACACACACACACACGCTGGACCTTAGCCACACACTTATTATAATAACAAGGACTTTTTACTGTCATGCTTGATTAGAGCATCTTCTAAATTATGTAAATGATACAATGATACAATGATTCTCAAACGAAACATAACAACCGTGACATTTCTCATTTGATTTTCCCATTTTGAATTGTTTCACATTCATTCCATTCAAAAGACACTTCTGACATTAAGATGTTGAGTTAAATCCTGTTGTAACGTGACGTTTGCTTGTTATGTTTTGTTTCTGAGGAAATTAAGACAATAACTGAATTTCCATATATGTAAGATTTGAGGCTACAGTCTGCATTGTCTCTGCAATGTATAGAGAAATATACAGAGAAAGAATCCATTACAGATATGCACGGCTAATCTGAAGCACTGAGTTATAGGAATAAAGCCATTGGGGCAGCTGTCCATGGTGCTAAACAAGATGATTCGAATGTAAATTAGCCAGAACTTGTGTATAATTGTGTTGTTTTATATTGAGGAGAAGGAAAGAGGAGGCATATTGCTGGACGGTGAGTAAAAGGCACAGATCCAGGGATAGATTCAAAGCCATGTTAAATTAGGCAGAAATGTGGCATGGTGATTATTTGAGACTGATAGATATTATTAAGGCACGTTAATGGCTGATTCGAATTTAAAGAAACCAAGAAAGAACTGCTTTGGATTTGGAGAGGAAATTACGATCCAAACTCTTTCTATTTTTCATACATCTTACAAAGCATATTAGCCTGTTTTGCTACTGTATATATTTTTTTATTATCACATTGAGCCACAAGCCAGTCAATGGGGCATGTATATTTATTTTTCTTTTCTGGATATAAAGTGTATCCAGATAGGGTTCACAGCGCTTCACCTTTTCCACATTTTTCTATGCTATAGCCTTTTTTCGTTCTTAATCTTTCACAAAACGAAAAATATGAAACAAACTTTTTTTACTTTGTCATGGGGTATTGTATGTAGAATTTAGAAGAAAAAAATATTGAATCAATTTGGGATATTGCTGTAAAATAAGACAATGTAGACACACATTTATCTCTTTAGATTACCGGAAGTTATAGATTATTTTATTGGAGGGTACCAGTATACAAACTTATTTATACATGATCCCTCTGTTTCAGAGCACCAAAAGTGTTGGAACAGTGGGCTTGAAAGTTGTTTCCGGAAAGTTCTGTGTGTTTCGTCACATCTTTAGAGCAGGCATAAGAGAGCTGTCAATGACTAGTATTCGTTTGCATTTTTTTTCAGAGACCAAAGCGGTGTCAATGAAAGTCAATGAAGTTCATGAGGCAGAAACATCTGTATAAAAATACTCCAAAACATTGGGAAAAATCCATTGACCAAGGCTGGGTCGGATTAATGCGTTGGTTCAGAACATTATTTTCTGCAAACAACATGTGAACAAATGATAAATATAAGGGATTAATTTTGGTATACTGTTTTAGTATCTGTCTGAGTAGGTAACAAAAGTGTTGTCGACTCAAAATGGTGAAACTGCAATTACATTACATTACATATGAAATAGTTTCAAAACAAAATGTTGACAGTTTGTATTTCCGTCTTGAAGTTATTGTTTTATTTCGTTTTAAAATAGTTGGAGTACACGGTTGATAGGCAATTATGGATAATAATAATCTTTCCCAGCGCTTCTGGAAGATACTCTAAATGTACTTCAACGTCTGACACAAACATCATAAATAGCTTTTTCCACGCCCTAAGGATCACTGACACCAGCATCATCACATCCTTTGTGAATAGTTATTTGGTGATTATAGAAAGCTCAGTTAATTCACATTGAGCGTCACAGTCGATCTATTAGTATAAAGCATTCCAGATTGCAGGGGTAACGCATCACGCTCTTTTATTAGAGTGCGAAGTTCTGGTCAGCCAGTTTTCGAATAAATCATTGATATCACCCTAACCTTGTGAACTAGAAGTAAGGAATGACGCTTTTCTTCACCTGTGACTTCCAATTGCTTCATGGGATCAAATTTAATCCTGGGATGTCTGTGGTATAATTCCAATGCCAGGAAAGAGACAACGATCCAAACATTTGAATGTGAAGAACTGCCCTTATCTCTTTTCGGAAATAAACTCTTAATTTGTATTTGTCTTTTATTAATTTGTCTTTTGGAATTCCCAAAAAGTTCAATGGAGTCAAAGATCAGAAGATGCATCCTCCTTAATACACTATGATTTTTAAAAATATTTGTTATTACACTGCCTGCTTAAGCAGGAAAACAGTCAAACCAATGTTTGTTTAACCAATGGAAGCCTGTCAAACGTGCATTAGCCTTTCAGTCAACTTGCAGGTGCCTGAACGTAAATATAAATCTGTTACAAGTGTAAGATACTAGACTTCACCCTGTGACTCAACTAACTTGAAAATACATCTACCTCACAAGACAAATGAGCACAAGTTCAAAATGACAGAAAGGTTAACCGGGTGCAGTTTGTAAGAACGCCTAACTCCACCATCTCCCGCATCAAGAAACCTGAACTGGTGTGGGATAGAAGTTCATGGTAAACTGCAGAGCTTCAACTAGGTCAAAACAATTTCTGATCTCCAGCCATATGCTAAGAAGTGCTCCAACACACTTGCAGAGGCTGATGGCAGAATATCAATCTAGCTACAAATGAACAAGCTGGCACTACTGATATACAAAACTCCCGGTGCTTTCTCGCTGGTCAAAGCCAGTGTCCAGTAGCCAGCGGCACTTTAATTATGCCTGGCTCTGATGAAACAGCACTCCACAGAGCGGAGATCACAACCGGTTTCATGAAGCACTGGTTTCTGGATTGTTGTTGAACTAAGCAACTTAAAATAATATAAACCTGTGCTTTATCAAGGGTGGGATGAGGACTGCAAATACATAACGGTTTAGGTTTAGGTCTGGAGACATGCTTGGCCAGTCCATCATCTTCAACCTCAGCGTCTTTAGCAAGGCAGTGGTCGTCTTCGAGGTGTGTTTGGGGTCATTTCCATGTTGGAATCCAGCCCTGCGGCCCAGTCTCCGAAGGGAGGGGATCGATCTCTGCTTCTGTAGGTTAGCAATACAATGTAAAGTTAGGAGCCCAATGCTCGTAGAAGGCACATTTTGTCCCGCCCAATAAATAATTTAATTGCATTTTAATTCTTCTTGATATGCGGGCAATCTAACTGTTGATGCATGTCCTAACCAACTACGTTCCATTTAAATATCTACCTAAACAGTAGCGGTTAATACCTTATTTCACAAGTTGTATTTGTGACCCTCTTACAGCTTATCTTACTACAAAACACTTATCTGCGCACATTTTACATGCCCTCCAGAATGATTGGTCTCCTTAGCAAAGATGAGAAAAAAGGCTACAAAAATGTCAATGTGAAAATAATTTGGATAGATAAAAATATGATTAGTTAGACAGTTAGATTCTCTTCTATTTTCAGGATTTTCTTTGTGTAAAGTCAAGCTGATTAACAACAATACACATTACCGCTCAATTTTACTGAGTGAACATTTATTCATTCTCTGTTATAAGCAGGATATGGGAGCAAAAGTAGTTGGGGCAACGAAAGGCCAGGAAAGGGCATGACAGCGTGGGTTCAGGCTCAGACAGGAAAGGGAGTCGAAGTAGAGGGAGGCTACGTCCCTCAAGGCAAGAATGGGAGTCGAAGTAGAGGGAGGCTCCGCCCTCGAGGCAGGAAAGGGAGTCGAATTAGAGGGAGGCTCCGCCCTCAAGGCAGGCAGGGGAGTCGAAGTAGAGGGAAGCTCCGCCCTCGAGGCAGGAAGGGGAGTCGAAGAAGAGGGAGGCTCCGCCGTCGAGGCAAGAAGGGGAGTCAAAGTAGAGGGAAGCTCCGCCCTCGAGGCAGGAAGGGGAGTTGAAGAAGAGGGAGGCTCCGCCGTCGAGGCAAGAAGGGAAGTCAAAGTAGAGAGAGGCTCCGCCCTCAAGGCAGGATTTGTTGGACCACCCTCTAGAATGGCCGGTATTTCCAGGGTGAGTTGCCCCACATCCCACCAAATACATTCCCTCCTGTCTGACTGGTTGTTTTGCCTAAGCTGCAGCTAGCTCATAAGAAATGCTTAGCTTTTATTTAGCCGATATCATAGTCATGTTTCATCAAAAGGGATAGGACAAAGGAGTTTCCCGTCTCCCCATCAAGAAGCGACTTGACACCTTTGTTGATGTTTTCACTTTAAAGGTTGAAACCAACATGCAGCTCATCTCCAACTGGAAATAACCATTACAGTACAATACAACACCGTTCCATTCTGAGTCCTGGATAGTGTTCAATGCAATCGCAGTGCTGTATTCTCTAGAAGTTAATGTGTTTGTTATATAAACATTGGATTTATAATATTTTAACAATAAAGCGCAGCATTCCCCCAGACCCCGACAGATGCTACCTAACGCGTTCAAGCGGTTTCAACGGCTTTCTGAAGGCATTCTGACGCATCGATAATCTCAATGTCATTTCGAGCGTGGATCACATTTATAAACCTGCGTCAACCCACATTGAAAACCTTTTGTTTTTGTAAACAACGTTTCGTATCCAAAAACAATCTGACAATTGAGTTGCCACACGCCGGAGGCTCTCAAACTGGTCTTCAACTGAGTGGGAGGCATTTACACAAAACTGCTCCAGTCACCTATTGTAAATTGAATAACCTCTCTGCAAACAGAATTTGATCCAATCGTTGAGTTATAGGAGCACCCGGAGCAAGGCGGGCTGGAGCTGTAAGGAGAGGGAGGTGAGGGAGGAGAGGGAGGAGAGGGAGCATGGAGGAGGAACAGGGGGGTGACTTCAGCGAGGAGAGGATTTTAATTAGTCTGCTGAAGTGTACAACACAAAAGTGCAGTTATGCAATAAGTGATATGGCGTGGGTAAGTTACAACTAAACACTGTACATCTAGAGAGCTGTAGTTTTATTATATGTGGCGGTTTGTGTAAGTTAATACTATACACTGTACATCTAGAGACCTGTAGTTATATTATATGTGGTGGTTTGTGTAAGTTAATACTATACACTGTACATCTACAGACCTGTAGTTATGCTATAAATGTTATGGTATAGGTTTATCTCAAATCATTTACCGTATGTAAAACTTTCTGTCTGTAATTCTTTATTGCATTTCAGCATTATTTTGGTCATTGTGAATGTAAGAATGTATGTATTTCAATTTTGCAATCATACTTTAACCATTGACAACATAGACACGACATGTGCCACCATTGATATCTAAACAAACCCCAAATGCATGTCAGGCAGAGCACGACCTGTGCAGACATTTACCTCAATTATTTTGTGTTGCTGAGGTGATTTGTCATTAGGATTTAAAAATGGGATCTCCTCCTATTTTTTATTCTTCCTCCTCAAACATTTTTGTTTTGTTTTTCAGTTGGATTGTACACGTTATAGGGTGTGTTGATTGTGTATATCCACTGTAGGTCCCCGTTTTGTCTGCATGCCTCCTCCTTGTCTGCACGCAGACGAATGAGTTTAGCCGTAAAACTGGGATTGTAGTTGTTATAGTGCACCCTGGTTTGAGTTAAAATGCAGCTATCCACAGAGATGGAGCTGGTATATGAAGTCACAGCATCAGTATATTCATCAAGTTTGTCTGTGGCAGTCCTGAAGATGTCCCAATCAGTGCAGACCAGACAATCACGAAGAGTCCCTTTGGCTTCACTGCTCCACTTTTATGAAGTCGCCAAGGACGATAACTAGAGAGTCCGGGAACAGCCATTACCTGTATCTGTTCACCTATCCGCCTTTGAGCCTCCTTCACGTTACAAAGCAGAGGAATGTAACCGCCTCCAGGACGATTAAAATTCCCGCAGTCTATAGAACGACTTGCGTCATTGCCCCATCTGTCGTTAATGTAGAAGCAGATTCCTCCTCCTTTTGTCTTGCCCGAGAGATCTGAGCTCTGATCTGCCCGGAAGACAGAGATGCCGTGTAGGGTCAATGCAGAATCTGGGATGGTCAACCACGTACTGAGAAACACACGGCTACAGCAGCGGTAAAAGTTTGTCCATTTTGTTGCCGAGCGAGCGCATGTTGTCGAGGAACATTCCAGGAAACAGAAGTTTCTTAGTCTCTGTCGCCTGGAGCGAACAAGTGCCTCAGCATGCCTCCCACTCCTCCGGCGTTTCCTGAAGCTAAATGGCTCAGGCTGGTGGTTGTTAGTGTAATGGTGTGGGGGACATTTTCCTGCCACAATTTGGGCCCCTTAGTACCAAATGAGCATGGTTTAAACGCCCCGGCCTACCTAAGTGCCTCTGCCGGCCAACTCCATTCTTTTTCTGACCGCTGTGTACTAATTGCTATGTAATAATTGAATTGCTAGTTCCAGTAGGATCACATGTCTTGTCACAAAGCTCACACCATCTCAAACTGGTTTCTTGGACGCGACACTGAATTCCATGTCGATCAGCTTCCACGGTCACCAGATCTCAGTCCAACAGAGTCCCAGAAGTTTAACTGAATTAAATGTTCCCGCGAAAACTTCTGACCGTTAAATGAACTCTAAGAA
The DNA here is from genome assembly GCA_029465975.1 of Dallia pectoralis. Taxonomy (NCBI): domain Eukaryota; kingdom Metazoa; phylum Chordata; class Actinopteri; order Esociformes; family Umbridae; genus Dallia; species Dallia pectoralis. Next base: position 13,477,984 of record CM055744.1, read on the forward strand.
CACTGCTAAAATGTATGGCCTGAAGGCTCCAGTGACAGCCACAGTTCGGGAGTACCTTCTAAGACGATAGAAGTCTCCCTGAAACATTTCAATCTTGTCTCTTATCTCACCAGAATGGAGCTTGAAACGGGATTATCTGGTATCTGCTAATGCCCGTGATATCATTAGACACATCATTGAGGTGAGAAAAACAAGGAGTATTGATGATCTAGCAAATGAAGGGAGGACAAAGAACAAGAAACGTTAGAGGATAATGTACTTCGAGACTAGCATGTTTCTAAAGCATCTCAATAGATCTGTTAATATAAAGAAGTTGGTGTTTACTGCTCCAGTGAAAAAGAATGACCAGGACTTAAATGGACAGGTGTTCCAGAAGCCGACTACTATAAATACGTCACTTACAACAGTTTGTTTCAGGTTTATTACATATAGATATACTGAATCTCATGTTTATATCCTGACAATATAAAACACCCAGGAGTCATGATCTTGTCACTGTCTCTCACATCCTCTACAATGTGAGTGTTAAACAAAGCACGCGTTCCTGTTTTTTAACGCTCTAAATCTTTCTAAAGCTGAAGTATTCGCTGCTTCCGTCATGTCCTAAACCTAGCAGTGGTTTGACAGGCTGATGCCATATTTACTGTGGTATATAATGCAATGATGTGTGACCATTACAGAGGCTGTAGCTCTCTCTCTGTGATCAGGCACTGTGTTGCTGCACAGAGCTGTTTATGTGTCAGGAGGTTTTATTATGTTACAGAACGTATTAAGGATATATAAGCCCTATGGGACATCACCACACCCACAAGACATGATCACTTTCAGTAGATCCAACCAGCACCAAGCTGCTCGCTCATCAATAGTAGTAATAGAGAATAACTGAGAGGCCGTACACACAGACGTGCACGCCTGCATACATCTACACACACACACAGACGTGCACGTCTGCATACATCTACACACACACACAGACGTGCACGCCTGCATACATCTACACACACACACAGACGTGCACGCCTGCATACATCTACACACACACACAGACGTGCACGCCTGCATACATCTACACACACACACAGACGTGCACGCCTGCATACATCTACACACACACACAGACGTGCACGCCTGCATACATCTACACACACACACAGACGTGCACGCCTGCATACATCTACACACACACACAGACGTGCACGCCTGCATACATCTACACACACACACAGACGTGCACGCCTGCATACATCTACACACACACACAGACGTGCACGCCTGCATACATCTACACACACACACAGACGTGCACGCCTGCATACATCTACACACACACACAGACGTGCACGCCTGCATACATCTACACACACACACAGACGTGCACGCCTGCATACATCTACACACACACACAGACGTGCACGCCTGCATACATCTACACACACACACAGAGACACGTTTGTTTTTCAACCCTTGTGGGGACCAGATAATTATTCCCTATACACCCATTGCTTAGACTAACCGTAAGCTCTAAACCCGTAACGCCTAACACTGACAGCTGATGCCTAAACCAAAAGCAATCCTAATTCTAACACCATCTTTAATTCCGAACGGAAAATTGACTTTTTCCTTGTGTGAATTGCCTAAAAATGTGACGACCGAATTATCCGATGTTACTACTTTCGTCTGATCCCGAGATAGAGGGTTGAGTAGGTTACTTTTAAAAAGTTATCTGATATAGTTACATGTCACATGTCTGAAAATATAATCAGTAAGTTTTGGATAACTCAAAAGTAACGTAATGTGATTACTTTCATACTAAAATACATTATAAGACAGCTTTAGAGTTCACATACCTGGGCATAGGTCAATATATATTTTTTCATTTCATGGTTATCTATAAAATCTTAAAAGCTTGCACAAAGCTTGCACAAATCCTGAAACAATGTCAAGACATCCGCAAACCGTGACAATGGCATACGCCAAACAAAGACAGACGAGACACGCTGGGAAACGATCAACTTAAATTGGTACAGCGATTGGAGAAACAGGTGAGGGCAATAAACAAGGAAACACATGAAGGGATGTGATGGCGATCACATTTATCTTCTTCTCAATATTCTAATGACGCCCAATAGACAGACACCATGCAGAGGTCTGTAAAATGGCTCAGTTATACAGCAAGCAAATGAAGAACGTGCACAGTGCTGTACGTCCCTAACATACGGAAATGAGAGCCAACCCATTGTGTTCCAACGTATTCCACTCCCATACTATCGTTGCCGGATTTAAGACAAGAAACACGGCGTGTGTATGGACCCAGGAATGAGACTCGCGGACAGTTATTCTTATCTCACATAACTCAGTCCAACAACTGTTCTGTAGAACAGAGTTCGATTCACATAGTCTGGCGGCACGAGTTCATGAAAACAGCCTCTGCTCGTCTACGCTTGTTGTTAACATGGAGATCCATTCTGCATGCAGAGTAAGTGTACACCCATAATCCTGTGGAGACAGAAATGCACACTGTCACAAATAACTGCATTATGTATACAGTGTGTGTAAAGTGCATTATGCAAATGTGTGCTGGATAGAAGTAGAACACCAGGAGCTATTTTGTGGACAGCGTGCACGCTCAGCCGATTGCCTTTACCGACGATCGTTTTCATCGGCGTGAAGTCATTCATTTTAGACGAATTAGTACATTTACACTCCCGGGTGTGTTTTCGAATCACACGTGACACCGACACTGTTTTACCGCGCATACAAACTCTAAGAGCAAATTCGCCCGAAGGAAAATGGGCAGCAGATAGAGGATCGACGACCTGTGTTTTTCCTGAGTCGTGACTGAGGCAGTGATCCTGACTGAGGTAGTGTTTATGACTGAGGCAGTGTTCGTGACTGAGGCAGTGTTCGTGACTGAGGCAGTGTTCGTGACTGAGGCAGTGTTCGTAAGTGAGGCAGTGTTCGTGACTGAGGCAGTGTTCGTGACTGAGGCAGTGTTCGTGACTGAGGCAGTGTTCGTGACTGAGGCAGTGTTCGTAAGTGAGGCAGTGTTCGTGACTGAGACAGTGTTCGTGACTGAGACAGTGTTCGTGACTGAGGCAGTGTTCGTGACTGATGCAGTGTACGTAAGTGAGGCAGTGTTCGTGACTGAGGCAGTGTTCGTGACTGAGGCAGTGTTCGTGACTGAGGCGGTGATTGTGACTGAGGCGGTATTGTGACTGAGGCGGTCTTCGTGACTGAGGCGGTGTTCGTGACTGAGGCGGTGTTCGTGACTGAGGCAGTGTTCCTGACTGAGACAGTGTTCATGACTGAGGCGGTGTTCGTGACTGAGGCGGTGTTCATGACCGAGGCAGTGATCGTGAGGCAGTGTTCGTGACTGAGGCAGGCGATTTTATTAATAAACCCGCTCGTATAATGTACCCACGTCAGATTATAATGTGAACAGGGATACAGGATGGCTATAATCTGAACAGAACATATCCCGGAGCTCTTCCCCGCCTCCATTGTCTACAAAGGTCTCTCTCTCTCCACACCCACTATCGGTCCTGTATGCTTCTTCACAGTTTCCAACCGATGCTGCCTGAGATGCATCCCATTAAAGGCCACGCGAGTCAATTTCCCAGCATGCCTTAATGGATGAGTCAGGGGGTAGGACTTAGAGGGAAATTGGAACTGATTACAGGCTTGTTTTGTTCATTTGCACTGCAAAGACCTCCCTTAATTGACTGTTGAACAGAGACCCTTTGGACACACACACTGTCTGCTGCAGAACCTCCCTGACCTCATGCTCAGTCGGGGACAAACAGGAAATCCGGGACAAAGCAAGCGTTGGGTTTGTGCGCGGATGAATGTGTGTGTGTGTGGTTGGTTGGGTAGTGAGCCGGTGTGTGTGTGTGTGTGAATGCATACATAGCTTTTGGTAATATAATGTTCTTTACAAGCTATCAGTAACAGAGCGTGGAATGATCTATTGAGGCATATGAACGGAGATTGAGAGACAGTGACTCCTAATAGGTACAGCTGATGGAACAGGTTACACAACATGTCCACGAACATTAAAACAAAAGAAGCATAAGAGTATCGGCCGATCGATGGACATGTCTGGGCACATCACAGCCGGCCACGATACTCTGTGTCCGGCTCACGAATCTATAATGCGAGAAGGTTTTTTTTGTATTTGTTACTCATAACATTATATGCTGTGAAAGAAATCGAATATCTTTGAAATGTAATAGTCAAGTCCAGTTTTCTGGAATAAGCGGCGAGGAAAACATGTCATTCCCAAATCACAACGTAGATGCCATGTCCTCAGACCATACAGGAAATTGTGAATATTCATGACAGGCTTAAGAGGACCGTTGCAAGAACTCCAAAAGCGAACGTGAAACATATTAATTACGGCGTTTTTTTGTAGCCAATCTAATCAAGGCCCTGATTGGTGGACTGTTGATTGGTGGACTTCTGATTGGTGGACTGTTGATTGGTGTACTGCCCTTTGTTTGTTGGCAACATCACAGTCTTTAATTAAGGTGTGTGTCTTGACAGTGATTTTCAAACTCAAGTTGTTGACAAACGTCGGTGTGTAATTACACTGTGCATGTGTTCATTGATTGCATTTTGACGTGTCCTCACTTTACATCTTTATCTCAGTGCTTTGGATTCACATTTGGCTCATCTCCCGTGCCACAGTGTCCGTGTCAAGCAACTGTTAATGTGGCTATACTTATCATTGATTCAATTTACTTGTTTCAGCACTTTAATGGCTTTCTGCATAGTTGGCTAATTTCGGTGGGGTGTGCTAACTTGTTTAAATGGTATCCTGAATCAGTATGATAGAAAAAGAGTATCTACACTGCACTTTTAAAAGAGCTGAAATTCACTTCAAAGGGCATTCATGTGTGGTGTGTTCGGTTCGTTGGCTTGTTCGTATGAATTTCACCAGTGAAGTTAGTATCTGGGAAGACGTCGAATTAAAAGAACGGCTGTCCTTATTCACATCGATGACATCTCTTCTGTTAATGATTTACTGTGCATTTAATTTTGCCCAACTCAGCCCCAACTTCGAATTTGATGGCTCAATTATTACAAAATCCTGTGACACAGCAAAACACGTTAAACCAATGAGGGGAAACGTTTAAAAACGTTGGCATGATATTCCAGAATCAAACGCTGAGACTTCTGATTCGTGCATAATTTATCGTAAAAAAATAAGTACTTTATTTTGTCAACCCCACATCTCGGAAAATACTTTTTTGACAGATATTTTATAAAACTAGATTAGGTTTATTATCTACATATCCCAACCAATAACGGCTTTCTGGGTTGCTGCTCTGTACATTTTGGCAGTAATGTTGGTCATTTATGTAATGGATTTAATAAAACCACTTTGTTACGAATGACATTCAAGGTTTGTGGTTAAGGTTAGGCATCTCTGTAATTAAGTTAGGTTTAGTACCACCATCCCGACCACAATGGTCTAGATTAGAACAATGCTGGTCAATTTAACTATAACTCCCCCCATACTGTTCTCAGCCTTTCTCACCTGTCAACACATAACACATAAGCGCATCTTGCTCAGCAGTTCTATATGAATATACTCGTTGCGATGCACAGTTGTATTCTACACAGACACATTAAAAGAAGTTCAAAAGAAATCATTCAACAATGTGTATTTTTGGATTCTTCTTTTTTTCTCTCAACTAATTCAAGTGCACAAATGTGAAAATAAAAGACCTGGAGACAATTGGAACTTAAGCAAAACAAACATGAATATCCCCTCGCAAAACATATTTAGAGGGACTTTGATGGAATGTTCCCCTAAGGTAAGCTCTGTTGAGGGAGTGTTTTCTTCGCTTTAACGCCGTAACATTCTAAATAGTTTTTTTTTCAAAATGCTTTTGATAAAAGAGAACAGAAATAGGTAAATTATCAGTGGGACATTAAGTGAAACATTATAAAAATGCTCTCACACCCGAGAATTGTTAAGTGGCTGAATATAGCACAGCCGCGTAGCTTTCCGTTCCACGTCGAGATGATGGAGGGGAAAAGACTGAGTGTTGATAAGGGAAGCACGAGTACCTGTCAGTTCTTATGTGGAGCTGCCAGGCTCGGCCATCTGAGGGCCGGGGTCAAAGGTGACAGGTGTAACTGGCTGTGGTTCCCAGCGTGTCTCGGACGGAGAAGCGCAGTGTATCTGTTTGGATCTGACAGGTTTGTCAGGGTTCAGCTCAGTTATTGAAATCCTGGCGAGCATATTCTACCACCACATCATCACTCTGCAATGGAAACTAATAGTGGCTAGTTGCGAACGATTGTAAAGATAAAGAAGGAATCATTTCACTCGAAACCCATGAACTTATAAGTGGGTCGAACGTATTTAAATGTGTCGATGCACACATATGCTGTGTCCACAGATAGTTATTCAGTGATAGGACACTTTGGAATAAATGTGCAGTTATCAAGTCCATTTTTGTAGGTATACTATTGTGCTGTATTCAGTTATCTATTTAAATGGCGGATCTATAGTTGAACCATTAAGTGTGCATTAGCGAGTGAAGTATATTTGACCCTAACCCAACCCTTATGAGAAGTCAATAGGCTACATTTAGTCCACCTAAATAAAACTTATTGGCAGATTGGCAGATGCGGAGCACTCATTTCGGCTCTTATTTCAGGTCTCTCCTCCATAATTGGTGCATTTATAACTTGATCTTCGTCGTTTCGTTGAACATGATCCACGAACGACTCCAAGTCTGAAACAACCATTTCCGAGAGAGAGAGAGAAAGAGAAGAGAGTGATCTACGGGTTGCAACGTTAGTCAGAAGAATAGTTATTGGAGATGCTCGACCAGCCTTGTGCCTCGTACTGTAGCCCGACCCCGGGGGACCAGAAACAACGGGGTGTCGAGATATCCTGACCACTTCATCCCGATCATTAACGGTGATCTATAGCGAAGTGCGTTGTGTGTTGTGCTCCGGGTTTACTTTATTTGTGATGCCACAGCGACTACGATGAAATGACGGTGAAACGCAGTGCGGGCTCAAGTTATTTCTGTTTATTGGATTTACAATTGATACAGAGGCATTGCTCTCCTGTAGCTGCTCTACAAATGGTGCAGTTAATTGAATGTCGCCATGGCATTTTAAAGCCTCACATTTCTTAGTTGAATCAAATCAGTTTAACCAATTATGCCAGCAGTGAGTGACAGCGGTAAACGATCGTATTCGTCTAACAGAAATGATTACATGTATTAATCAACGCAGGTGTAAAACTGGGCCAATTAAATGCAATTAAAAGGATTTTCATTCTGATATTGGATTCGTTGTGGGGAACAAAGGTGTAAAATATAAAATGTATCTGAAATAAAACAGAAGCACAAACAAAGTATTTCCTATATGGACACAGTATATATACACACACTGACGAGCCAAACTGTCCATGCCGCTGGTTCTCTGAATGCTGCCAAAACAGAACCGACATACCAAGGGCATGGGCTCTACAAGACCCATTAGGGGCCCGGTGGTGTTTGCAATCTAGACATTACCAGCAGATCCATCAAGTCCTGTAAATTGTGAGGTGGAACCGCCGTGGATTGGGTTAGCTGATCCAGCATGCTGATTGGGTTAGCTGGTCCAGCATGCTGATTGGGTTAGCTGAGCCAGCATGCTGATTGGGTTAGCTGGTCCAGCATGCTGACTGGGTTAGCTGGTCCAGCATGCCTTATTGGGATTGAGATCTGAGGGATTTGAACGCATTGAACACCTTGAACTCTTCATCAAACCATTCCCAAACAACGTTGAGTGTTTTCCGGCAGAACGTCGGCCAGAGCATCAGACTCCCTCCACCTGCTTGTTGTCCTCCCACAGTGGGTCCATCACGTGCCCAGGTAAATAGCACACGTGTACACAGCCACCTGCATTAGGTCAAAGAACACAGCACATGTGCAGCAGGGTGCGATGCACTGTGTGTTGTGACACATTCCTCCCGTTAACCATCATTAGGATTTCCCATGACTTGTGCCACCTTCTGTCAGTACATAGCAGATAGCATGGCCTTTGTTCATCTGGGGCATAAATGAGCCTTGAGCATCCAACACCCTGTTGCCAGTTTTTGGTCTGTCCCATCAGTAAGTCCTCATCAATGCTGACCGCGACCATAACACAAACCTCATGGTTTCAGAGATGCTTTGAACCAGTCTTCTGGCCATAACAATTTGGCCCGTGTCAAAGTTGCTTAGGTCTGTATTCCTGTATATTTAATCTGCAACCAACATGTTATTGTTCGCATACCATCAAAACAACCCAGACCTTGACACGCGCCTTTGTTAAAAGATAATCATTCGCCTGTGTGCTGTCGTAATGTTTTGGCTCAACAGTGTATACATATATGTACATATATTTATTCATGTATACGTTAAATTGTATTATTGTTTGTCTATCTAAAAAATCTAAATAATTATTAAAACTTTTTAAACAGATTTAAATAAAAATGTGTAAGAGTGTACATTGATCCAGGTTTTGACATTTGCAGATTGAGTGATCAAATTAAAAAGACATATTCTGTATAAATGTAATTCTGCTTCAACCAAGGGAGATATACCTTATTCTCTTCACTCACTTCGGGCTCTTCATCTCAACCAGTGCCTTCTTCAGGGCTCCGTCTTCCTCGGTCTGAAATCTCGCCTCGCTTTCTAATCCTCTGCTCAGTGCGTCAACAGCTGTGGGCATGTTCTATGTTCTGTGTGTCAGAGATAAGGATGGACATGAAGAGGACTCTCTTCTCCTCACCCCCTTGTCACCGATTCAAAAGTACAGACCTCTCAATGGCGTCCTGTGGGGTGTGGAGAAGGCAGAGTTGGTTGGATGTCGGTGTAGGAGGAGGAGGAGGAGCTGATCAGGCTGAGGGGCCAACATCTATCTCTGGTGGTTGGGTGTCAACTCCTGAAGGCCTGGGGCTAAACAAACGGGTCATTGGATTATAAGGAATAAGAGAATTGAGCTGAGATCTGCGTCGTACTATATTCACCCATTGAAAAGGCAACCGGACAGATCCAGCCTTGAGACAACACATTGTAATTCTTTGTCATTTGCAGGATTACACATGCATATATATATACCGTATATATATATATATATATATATATATATATATATATATAATTATATGGTATATACATATAATTATAAAATATACACCCACGGTTCCATGCTGACCAATGCAAAAAAACTCAATAAACCCAATTGTAATCACATGAATGTAACACTTAAAGAGTAGAAATGAATAAACCTGGCGTGAATATTAATGGGCGATGTGTGGCGCGGGGACACGGGTGCGAGTGACTGGCTTTCTGTTCAGCCTTCTGCAGCAGCAGCACTTCCCTAATGGGTTCGGCCTCGCTGGGTTCAATCAAGTCCCGGAGATGCTCTCTGAAGAGGATGCAAATTGTCAATCAGCCTCTCTCTCCCTGAGCCCCTCCCTCCCTGAGCCTCCCCCTCCTCTCTAGTACCCGTCCCCCCTGTTAATCTGCCTGTCATATCCCTTCTCTTTATTGCTGCTGTCTCTTGTCTGTGCCCCGCTCGGGTTTTGACTCTTTTCTTGTTTCACCGGTTAATGCACCAAATGTCCTTCAATTCCCTTTAACACAATTACATGACTCAGAGCATTATGACAGAAACCTAAAAATAAATGCCAGGGAGCGTCACAAATCTCGCTGGGCGAAGTGCGAATAAGACACATGCGGAGCAGATTAGCAACGTTCGTGGGGATTTTATTAAATAAAACAAGACGAACGACGAACGTCAAAACGAAACGCTGCGAATGAAAATTAACGTGTGCAATGCACGCGACTTGAAAACACAGCATACTACCTATATAAACTCCTAACACCCACCTCAAGGCCGGTATTGGACTTTGTAATAATGACAAGCAAAGTGACTAACTACCCACGAAACTTAAATAACCAACAGATAAAACAATCCGGAGTGAGAACAAAAGGGTCCCACTTGTGTCAGTAGCCTACCATTCCTCCTCCACTTCTGCCGGCTCTGACTCGCTGTCTGTCGGGACCGGCTCTGACTCGCTGTCTGTCGGGACCGGCTCTGACTCGCTGTCTGTCGGGACCGGCTCTGACTCGCTGTCTGTCGGGACCGGCTCTGACTCGCTGACTGCCGGGAGTGAAAACGAAAGGTTCCCACTCGTGACAGTGAGAAGGTTTTATACCTTGAATGCATGCCTCATAGTCGTGGAAAGTTGGAGTGCTATATTTAACCTTTGTATTTTATATTGTAGTGGCAGCATCATTTTATTGGTATACCTGTCAGGCTGGCTAGTTTGTCCTGAACTAAAGAATTATGAATGGGAAAAATTGGCCCCAGTGCTCGGAATCGCTACCCCTGGGTTATAGTTTTATTTTTCAGTCGGATAATTACCAAAATTGTAGTGTCAAAGACCCATCCGAACGCTATTCTGAGAGCTGTTGAGTGTTCCCAAATGGTCCAGTGTCAGGCATAAAGAAAAGCATGACTTGAGAATTAACAGACAAGGTTTAGACTAAAACCAGGGATACATCATACATGCCGCAAGAAATGTGCAATTTTATCCCCTATTTTATTCTAGCTGATTTAATGCTATTATTACTGCTAAAGGGAATTGCACTAGATGGGAAGAATCGTTTAATTTTAAAAACATAAAATGTTGTTAATCAGTTTTTGGAAATGCTAGGTTGTGTAAATAATAGCGGAAGTTGAATCATATGTCCAACCTGTGTACAGTGGAGGTGAATCATATGTCCAACCTGTGTACAGTGGAGGTGAATCATATGTCCAACCTGTGTACAGTGGAGGTGAATCATATGTCCAACCTGTGTACAGTGGAGGTGAATCATATGTCCAACCTGTGTACAGTGGAGGTGAATCATATGTCCAACCTGTGTACAGTGGAGGTGAATCATATGTCCAACCTGTGTACAGTGGAGGTGAATCATATGTCCAACCTGTGTACAGTGGAGGTGAATCATATGTCCAACCTGTGTACAGTGGAGGTGAATCATATGTCCAACCTGTGTACAGTGGAGGTGAATCATATGTCCAACCTGTGTACTGTGGAGGTGAATCATATGTCCAACCTGTGTACAGTGGAGGTGAATCATATGTCCAACCTGTGTACAGTGGAGGTGAATCATATGTCCAACCTGTGTACAGTGGAGGTGAATCATATTACCAACCTGTGTACAGTGGAGGTGAATCATATGTCCAACCTGTGTACAGTGGAGGTGAATCATATTTCCAACCTGTGTACAACCTGTGCTTTTGTGAAGTCCAATTTCATTGGTCAAAGTTATTGTACAAGTTAATGTCTTTAGAATATAAACATGATGTACTGGACTTGGAAATAGGCCTAGCTAGGCACAACAGCTTCTCAATGCTTATATCATCTACTCCCCATTAGTTACAGTGGAAACTTTTCCTCCAAATGTAATATTTTTTTTGTTGCTCTTTCTGCCGAAACACATTTAACTTAACAGCTTGGCAGAGGCAACATGTTTAGTTTCGTAAAGGTTAATATATTTATTGTTTTGTCTCAAAATGCAAACAATCATTGCTTTGCTTGTTTTCTGCTTTCATTAAAGCCTTTTCCTTTAGTTGAAACTTTCGCTCAGGGGCAATAAAAAAAGGTTAATGAAAAACAAATTTCACACAAATGCTGCTTCCGCCTTTTGGCTATAGGTGAGATCCCATTTTATTTTCCTGGAATGATTACTTAAGCCATATCACAATTTTATAGAGCAGAAGATTGGTTAAAATGTCATCGATTTCCTCGACAAAAAATTACAACGCTCCGAAGTTGTTGGCTTTTTAGTTTCTCATCTCGTTGAACCATGACAATATTTTAGAGAATAAGAGGTATTTCTGTGTCAAACGTGTCAGAGGTTCAAGTGTGCCAGTTTCGTTCAGTTCAGTGTGTCGCTAACTCCCCGAAACATTTCTGAAAGATATTGACATCCTATTGATTAACAGCCCAGCTCTTTATAGAAAGTCTTTCTTCCCTTTTCCCCCCATAGCTTGGCGTATTAAGAGAAGCGGGAGTGCTGCTCTGATCAATGGCTGGCTGATGCTTTGCAATTAGGCATGATGAATTGTACGGCTCTTGGATATATTGTAAATAATTGATTTAAAAAAAAGAAAAACAGATGTACAGATCCAAAAGTCGGACCATCAGTGTCAGTGAGTGATGTATGGAAAACCTGCTAAGAGCCCATTTCCCCATGGTCCATGGGGAGAAGACAACAGGGCCCACTAAATAACCAGCATAGAGCCAGAGGGGAGAGAACCAAAGACACAAACAACGCATCAGTACTGTCTCTCCTCTGTCTCCTCGGCTCTTCTGCTTTTAAAGCCCTTCAAAACACTTTCTCCCTCCGTCGCGTTTTGTCCGTCCGTACCCTCTGGTGCTCCCACCTCTACATGTCTCAATTCCCCTCCTCCTTTCTTCAGTGCCTCAGTCAAAATTGCTGAAAGGAAACGGAATTGGTTGCCTCCTTCGAGCGTTCCGTTTAGACTGAAGCGGAGGGGTTTTTGCTGGAGAAAATGGTTATGTCTCACTCCGGTCCACCTGTGTCCCCCTGTGTCTCCCTGTGTCCCCCTGTGTCCCCTGTCCCCCCCTGTGTACCCCCGTGTCTCCCTGTGTCCCCCTGTGTCCACCCGTGTCTCCCTGTGTCCACCTGTGTCCCCCTGTGTCTCCCTGTGTCTCCCTGTGTCCCCCTGTGTCCCCCCGTGTCCCCTGTGACCCCCGTGCCCCCCTGTGTACCCCCGTGTCTCCCTGTGTCCCCCTGTGTACCCCCGTGTCTCCCTGTGTCCCCCTGTGTCTCCCTGTGTGTCCCCCTGTGTACCCCCGTGTCCCCCTGTGTACCCCCGTGTCCCCCCGTGTCTCCCCGTGTCCCCCTGTGTACCCCCGTGTCCCCCTGTGTACCCCCGTGTCCCCCTGTGTCCCCCGTGTCCCCCCTGTGTACCCCGTGTCCCCCTTGTGTCCCCCCGTGTCCCCCCTGTGTACCCCCGTGTCCCCCCTGTGTCCCCACATGCCATCGCCCTACAGGCCGTACAATTTTTATTTGCTGTTGTGCACAGATTCTGACCCACTTCACATGATTTCCTTAATTAAACAAAAGAAAATGTGTTTGTGCTGTTCAGGAAGGTCATAGTCTTCCCTAAGTCGATCAAATGAGGAAAGAGGCACAAATCTGCTATAGTCCGGGTGGATTCCCACATTCTCTAAATCAAAAGCATTTTGGGAAGAGCAGAAGATGGATTATTTTCGATCAGAAGCATTGATGACATTGGTCCAAGATCAAGGTCCAAATGAGTTTACATCCCAATATGAATTGTGTTATGTATAATAGGATTATGACAGTGTTACCTTCAGGGGAATACGGGAAATACACGTAGAAATAAGAGGGGGGTGAACCGTCAAGACCAATTTAAAGACCCCAGGGCTTATTTTAATATGTTCATGAATGAATCCAGTTGTTCTTAACAGAAAATGAGCATAAATATACAGAATAACATCAAACCCCGGTTACTTCCATCCTCCGTCTACGGAAGTTGTATGTAAGATTTGGATGAAATATATGAAAGCGTATCCAATATTACATTGATGCTGGAACATTTGCCTCGGTTAAAGGCCTTTTATGCATCGAGAGCTTCAACACAGAAATCCCTGTTAGATAACCTTTGTAATTTTGCAGACATGGTGGATTCAGCTTACTATTCAGTATTCATTCAATAAGGTAACATAAAACTTAGGGTTCGATGTCTGTCTGTTGAACACAGTGAGTCACTGTGTTGGATGTCATGCCGTGTCACATGCGGTTCTCTACCTACTCAGAATCCTCGGCTCTCCTCTTGTTCTATATGTAAGAAAATGCTAGCATGTATATGTCAGGAACAAGCGATATCCGACGTTCATGTTTTTGATTTTCAGTACCGGCATTTTCACCGAGCTGCTACGGCATCATGGATCAATCACGCTCTGAATGAAAATCATTTCTCTATTGAGAAAATAAATAAATAAAAATGTCTTTCACATAGTTGACAGTGCAAACAGTACACACCGCTGTAACAGTTGTCAAAGCCCTTGGCAGCTTTTTTTGCATAAGCAGAAGCAGGTCTAAACTCCCGCCACAGGTTAAATCAATCTGTTTTCTTATCTCCGTTCCTGCTGAGGTGACAGACGGCGGCATCAGTTTTCTATTTTTACGAGCGAAGGTCAGAGGTCAGAGAGATGTATGATCCCTTGATGAACCCCTTCCTCGCTGGAGTAGCCTAGGCCTCGGAAAGGTTATCTGTGTCAGAGAGCGAAGCCTCTTTACCTGCATACCGCCAGACATAGATTGCGCTCCCCTATTCAGTCCTGCACAGCACTGCTGGCTTATCACACTGGAATTGGCTCAACGCCATGAATGCAGGAGAAGCTGCAGATGAATGTTTGAATGGAGCCCAGTCTGAATGCCTTCTCTCGATCAATTTCTGTCTCTCTGTCTCTCTCTGAGTTACTCTCTCTCTCTCTCTCTCTCTCTCTCTCTCTCGAGCTTTCCACCTCACTCTCTCCGTTCTCGCTCTCTCCATTATCACTTTCTCTATCGCCCACTCTCTTTCTCTCAGTTCTGGGAATTGAATCACTTCTCGATGTTCAATGTCTTTTAAAAATGACCTGAATAGAGATTGTGTCTCACTGAAAGGGTTCATGGCCCTTTGTACGGGGCAAGGACAGAAACACATTTCGTCCAGCTTAAATTGTGTTTGTCCTGGTAAAAATGATGGAAACGTACATTTGTGTATGTTAAGATAAGAATAAGGGAAACCTATTTTGCATATGTGTAAATAAATAACTTGGGAAACGTGAGGCCTATTATGTATCTATTGTTTATTGCCCTTTTTTGAATTACTGCATCTGTTGAATTACTTAAGCACCATGTTCAAACATGTTGAAATTAACAAAGCATGACAAGTAATACAATGTCAGATTAATTGATTTAATTAGAAAACAAGCAATACTGCAAAGATGTATTTGTCCTGTCATTCTTGGAGATTCAGAGAAGAAAATCGTAATATAATGCTGTTAACAAATTCTATTTACATTTTGCAATATGCGGATGAATGAAACGAAACAAGCGTGATGTTAAATCACTAAATACAAAAAAAACACAAAAAACGTGACAATTCATTACAGTTGCAATAATATGGAGGTGGGATATATATTAAATAAATGATTAGCTAATCAAACTCTTTATGAATGCGATGCAGGTAAGGATTCAAGTTGATGACTTGCTAGATCAAAAAGTGTCACTTGGTGTTAGTCACTTGGTGTTAGTCAATTGGTGGTAGTCAATTGGTGGTAGTTACTGGGTGTTAGTCAATTGGTGTTAGTCAATTGGTGGTAGTTACTTGGTGTTAGTCACTTGGTGTTAGTCACTTGGTGTTAGTCACTTGGTGTTGTTCCTTGGTGTTAGTCAATTGGTGTTAGTCACTTGGTGTTAGTCAATTGGTGGTAGTCAGTTGGTGTTAGTCACTTGGTGTTAGTCACTTGGTGGTAGTCACTTGGTGGTAGTCAATTGGTGGTAGTCAATTGGTGTTAGTCAATAGGGGATATAACCGAGTGAGCCAAAAATGTAGAATGTAACATAAATTAATTAGTCACACTTCACCCCGTTTTGATTTTAACAACATACCACGAGTATGCCTTTGGTGTTTCGTTGACAGTGATAAACGCCTTTCCCTTTCAAGATACTCTTTTGGTATCCAGAGTAGCAGTGTGCTGATTCTACTGCCTTTTCCTACATTTAATATCTGTACAGATTTTTTTTAATGGAAGTTCTGGAGCTTTGTAAGAAACTAACCGTTAGAATATTATTGATCGGTTTTGTTTTATTTTAAAACCTTAAATGACATACAATGACAATGAATTGATCTCATCTCATCTTCAACCGCTTCGAAATCGAGATATAATCTCTCCACCTAGTCCTGGGTCTTCCCCGAGGCCTCCTCCCAGCTGGACGTGCCGGGAACACCTCCCCAGGGTGGCGCCCAGCGGGTGTCCTTACCAGATGCCCGAACCACCTCAGCTGGTTGAGATCTGGTACGGTTGAGATTGATCAATTATACATTCTCTTGCAGATATGGTAGCAGTTGGTAGCTCAGTGGTAGAGTGCATGCTTTGAGTCCTGGGTTCATATCCCCGCTGCTCCCCTGGTCGCGGTTGCGAATGAGAAATTATCTCAATCGGTCTACCTGATTAAGTAACGGTTTAATTAAAAAAAGGTATGACTGGATTTGAGATTTTGTATGTTCCAATTCTAACTTCTCATATACAAAGTAAAATTTTTGGTTTTAGCAATAATACAGGTAGCACAATGTTATCATTCTTGTATCATACTTGTATCATATTAGCTGATTTAGACTGGGATGATAAACTCAAATACACTCAAATACATTCATATATAAGAAAATGGCAAATAAAAAACAAGCAATAACCAATTCAAGAATAACCTCCTAAAGTTTGTTGCCAATAACAAATGTTCAGTTTCCATTGTTTTGAGAGGCCAGATATTGTACTTTGATATTCAACTACTTAAAAACCATAAGAATCACATCATTGTAGATAAGCGTTGACAATTTCCATTAAAAAAAAGAATAAACGGTTAGCCACGATCGCTAGCTAGTTAGTCCTTTGTGCTGTCGTTGTGATATCACTGGAAACCCAGGTCTTGGAGAAGAACAGAAGTGACAGCGTGCTGTTTGTCTGGATCAGATGATTTCCCTGTCTCAAAGTAGATTGAGTACAGCCACTGGTAAATGTCTGGCTAGCTAGCAGTACATGCTTGTAGTGTTCAATCATGACATCACCTGCACTATAGCCTAATAAAGTAGCTGTTAGACTTGCATTGTAATTACCAGTTTTTTAAGGCCTAAGGTAATGGGGCTTCCTGCTTGACAGTTATGTCAGGTTCATTGCCAGGTTGAGGCTACAAGAACACGAAAGAAAAAGCATCACATTGAGAAGTGTAACCGAGGATTCAGGAAACACTGCCAAGCAATATGGACACTTTTGCTGCAATCATAAAACCCTTTTCTCTACCTCATATGAGTCACGGGGCATTATTCATCTCTTTCCATGGAAAAACCTGCTTGCTATTTTAGTGTCAACATGTGACTGCGACAACACCTGCCTAATCTTATCTCTCACCCACGGAGAGCAACGCCCGCCCGCCCGCCACCATCAGGTAATGCCGAAAAACCAATCACTTACCAGAGATCTCTCACTTCGAGTCCCGATCAAATGGCCTTAAACACGAACGTTCTTGATCGTCACTGCAAACCTCAACACCTCTCACTCCGCGTGGGCCTCGGTATGGTGTAAAACCCGGTTCTATCGTCGCGGGAAATGTACCGCAGTGCTCCTCATCCTAGATGTTTTTCACTCAGTTCGTTCGCTGTCTGTTGCTGTGGCCTTTGCAGTTTTTTTTATCTGGGCGATGGACCTCCTGTTTCCACCCGGTCCGAATACCCAACTCAAAATAGGATATTTCTTTTGGTCTACTTTTTGGTCTCCGTGAGACAATGCCTCTGCTACTCGATTTGTTTCCAAGGCGAGACCTATGTGGAGTTCCAGCACATTCCCAGCACAACATTTCTGACCTACTTCAAACACGACAAAATCTACTTATTTTCCTCAGCTACCTCTCAGCCATGATTGACTGTGTCGCGAAAGGAGATTGTTGTGAGCGTGAACGGCGCCGAGCTCGGCGTGTACGGTCGCGACCCGAGCCCCCTCAGCCTCAAGACACATCTCCTTCTATACACACGCGGCATTTTCCTCCACACACTCCTTAAAACACACCTCCACTCCCCTACCCGTGGACCTGTTATTAGCGCCTGGCTGGAACACTGGAGACTGTTCCGCAGTGTGTCAAGTTAAGCGGAGAGGTGTGAACAAGACCCTCTCAGCCTTGAGCGAGTAATTAGCAGAAGCCATCGTCACATTCTAGCCCTCAATAAATGGCGTT
The DNA here is from genome assembly GCA_029465975.1 of Dallia pectoralis. Classification (NCBI taxonomy): domain Eukaryota; kingdom Metazoa; phylum Chordata; class Actinopteri; order Esociformes; family Umbridae; genus Dallia; species Dallia pectoralis. The sequence goes on from CM055744.1 coordinate 13,496,037, forward strand.
CCTAATCACTCGTGGTCATATCCTACAATTAGCAAACACCTGAAGCTTGCATAAATATTGATTCTTATTAGCCGGTTAGCACACACACACACGCACGCACACAGGGCAGGAGGCACGCGAGTGAACACTGCAATTAGCCGGATGCGACCACTTCCTCCGACTCAACGTTCATCCGTAATCGTGGCCTCGTTAAGTAAGAGATCCAAAACACACGCGGGCCCATCTAACGCGCTGCTTGTGGGGAGGATGAGAGATTCGTCTAGGGCAGTTAGCGGTCAATTGGAAGTGAAGGAGTAGACTGAGAGGTTACAAGTAAAACAGTACCATCTAGACAGGTATTTACTGCATACCGGTATACCAACACATCAGTTTTAACATTTCGCCGGTGAATCATTCACGGTATTGTAATTTCGGACAATGCGTGACCTACGAAGGTCCTCGACGCGTAACCGAACGCGTCAAGTGGCTCCTACACAGTAATGAACCTCATCAACACTCTAGTTCCTCGCACACGTATCCTCCGGTTTACATTGAGGCCGCGTCACGCAACAGGTGCCATCGCCCCAGCTTCAAATGAACGAGCGCTCACTCCTTTTCTCTCTCTTCGGTATGTCCATTGCTGAGGCAGTGAGTGGTTTACTGCTGCGATAACTCCAGTCATCAGCCAGGGAAATGGTGGATTAGCCACCAGCCAGGCAGGGAGGGAGGGACGGATAAAGAGTTGGGGAGTGCGCCGGCCGGGGAGGGGGTGGTCCGATTGGAGCAAGTGAGCGAGGACTGCTGGTGGGTGTTAAACGGCTACGTCTGTCCGAGGTTCGGGGGTCATATTAATGACGGTGGGGGATAGTGGATGGGACAACTGTTCCCCAGCCAGGCAGTAGAAAGAGCTGGCACACGCTGCTGTTGAGATGGGCAGCTCAGCCACAAACACAGCCCAGTGCTGTGCTGGCTAGGATTGCTGGGTTTGGATGTGTCTTGGCAATGGTTGTAGTGACAGCTGTCTGGAAATGGTGGGAGCCCCTGAGATGTGAGACAGGGAATGAGTGGGAGCTAAACAACATGCAAAAGTGAATGTGAAATGCGGTTGCCCTGTTCTCCCTACACCGTCTCAACATATGCAGTGTAAGAACTTAGCCAAATCAACAAACAGGAAAAAGTTAGTGGGAGATACTATTTCCAAGTAGCTACATCCTAATTGGAACTGGATTTAACTGGATAAAACGGGTCGTAACCGGATGGAACAGGTTTAACCTGGATAGAGCAGGCTGTAATTGGACGGGACAGGTTGTAACTTATGGAAATGCTATTTGGGATTGCATTTTAATTTTCATATTGTCCACACAAAAACAACAACGACAGGATGTACTGAAAGCAACCGCGGGCATAGGCTTAAGCCAAAAACAAAGACTGACAAGACAAATTGGTAAACAATGAACCAAGTAACCGTGATCAAAAACGATGTAGAAATTGAGCATTGGACCTCACGGCCACGGCCATATTGGGACCGTAGTCCCCCCCCCCCCAAAGACATGGCTGCCGCCGTTGGATTGGTCCCCCGCAGCACCTTCGGGGTGGGTGGGGTACTGTCACGTCTTGGCCCAGATAGCCAAGTCACTCGTTTCCTTGTTTACCAATTTGTCTTGCTTCGTTGTTGATTGCCCTCACCTGTTTCCCTATTCACTTTACATACGTTCCTCGTTCTCCAGTGTGTTTTGTCAGGCTCCGTTTGGCGTAAACCTATGTTGCAGTTGCGTTTGTCCTGTCATTGTTTTGTGTCTCGGTTATAGTTATACTTCTGGTTAATAATTGTCCTTCGTTCGCCCGGCTCTTGTGTCCTGCCTCCCAATCCGTTACAGCACCTTTTCCATAATAAACACAGGGACACATACACACAGGGACACATACAAACAGGGACACATACTTAATGGCGCTAACTTTCCACAGCATCATTCTTTGCATAGTTCTACCGTGACAAGGCCTTGTTAACAACCACTATTTTACTGTGCCAATTTCCCGCTGCAGGTCCCCAAGGCACTTTCCCTTTCTGAAACCCAACAGAGAGAATAATAAATATGATTTTTCTTTCTACCTCCATTTTTGCTGCAATGTACTTTTCCTGTCCTGCCCCCTGCCGCCCCTCCCCTACGGCCGGTAACTCAGGCATGCTCAAGCAGTGGGAGGAAAAATGAAAGGGAGAATTCTGTGCACAGGGTCTGCGATGCCCATCGGCGGGGACCACCACCTCTGCATCAGGTGAATCCAGTGTTTTCTAACTCAAACACAACATGAGCCTGTAGTCAGGTAGTTTACGCCAGCTACATGTGCTCACATCTCCAAAGCTCTCTCACTAACTAGAGTGAACGCTCGCTTTAATCAGTGCAAACACATGAAAATCCCGGTACAATCCAGCACACCGCGCACATGTGACGGGTACGTGCCTCAGCCTCGTGCCGGTGTCCAGCTTCAGCCCGTGTGCTCTGTATACGGTGGTTGTATTTTTGGATAAAATACCAGGCAGGCTGAGAAAGAGCTTTGTCAGATGTGAATGTTTTGGCATGGATATAGCCGTTAGGTGTAGCATTAGGTACGCCTACACATCGAGGGAGTTTGGTTTAACCTCTATCTTACACTTCAGTTAAGCGATAAAACATGTTCGGTTAGTTTCTTACAGCCTGTTCGTGGACTAGCATCAACAAGGCTAAAAGCAACTGACCGTGCCCGGGGATTACAGCCCTGACTGAACACCGAGGAAGCGCTTGTTGGCCACGCCAGCTGCGGCAGATGCAACTTTGTCTGTGAGGTGTGAAACGGCCAGAGGCGCCGGGTGCTAAACAGGCTCAATGCCACCGCGAAAATAGGCAAGCCAGCAAAGCAGCGAGAACTGGATAATGTGGTGATTACAGAGCTTGGATGAGGCAGACAGCCTTCTATTAAAAGCATCAAGCTCTGAGCATATTTCAATCTCCCATCAAACGCTGGAAGGCAATGAGTAAAGGAGGCACAATCCCGCCTCTTCCACATCCTCTCAATTTCTCTCAGCACACACATATACACACACGCGCACGCGCACACACACAGAGTGAAAAACATCCCAGCATTAAAGCACAGAGAATAATGTCTTACGTACGGAGAAGGTGGATATATAATATGCAAGCTTCATTAGATGATAATGGAATCTCGATGCAGAAGTGGGCAGTCTTGCTTTAAGACATGCGATCGAGCTCTCTCCCTCTCTCTCTCTCTGGCTGGGCTGTATTGTAACACACACACACACACACACACAGACACACACACACACGCACTATTTAGTGCTTTAGATAGAGGGCTGAGCCTCACACACACACACACACACACACACACAATCAGCGCAGTTTCTCTATGGGGCGACGGAGCCAAGAGGAGACAGGAGTGTCGGTCCGCCGGAGCTGATCTCTGTGAGGAGTCAACAGAACTCCCTGACAGACACCACGACAGGAGCTGCGCCCTGAAAGGAGCGAGAGAGCGAGAAGCAATCGGAAGGAGTCAGAGGAGAGCAGAGGAGATGCTGTCCGGTGCATGTAAATCCGGGTTAGTTTGAGCTGAGTGGGGGTTACCGGGACCTGCACTTCCAGGGTTTCAGACGCACCGAATAAGTCGAGGGGGACCGAGGGAGTTATCGGAGGAAACAGTTTCTCCCCCAGTGACCCACCGTGCAGCGCTGCGTGCTCATTTACACCCGGAACTTTTTTGGGGATCCTCGGCCATCCAGGATATGGGTGGATTTATGAGTCTGTTGGACAGACTGTGATTCTGACAGCAAGGATCCCATTCATCTGACCAGACAAACCCACTCAGGTGAGTGTTCCGCTGGGACTGTTTCTGCCTGTTTCTGATCACACTCTGTCCCTTTGGAGAGATGCTTTTAATACCACAAGTATGGTTCATATTGCATGAATGTAAGGCTTAATGTCATGTTTTCAAGAGGACACTATAAGGAGTTACTGTACATGGACAGGTATGAGCTGTGGGCAGCAGCAGACCTGCATTGGTTTATTAAATGATCTGTTTGGTTTAGAGATGGTCTTCTCTTGGACATCCCATATGTTTTGTTTACTGATGTTCTGGAAGTTCCATACAGTTCTAAGTAGGGCAGCGATGTCAGTCTTTCACCATGCACCTATGTGAGCCACAGCATTCACATATAGGCCAACATGCTATAAGGCGACATTACTCATTCATCGTATTAGTCTTTTTTCTCTCTCTTATATTGAAATGTAAATGTGACACAGTCAGTGTACACGAGGTATAATGCACTGACATGGGTTTAATATGTACTAAATCGAATGCATTTATTTTGTTATAATTATTTTGTAAGGAATTGGGTTCAAAATCAGCATAATAAATCTATCTGCTGCGGGAGCTGCGCAGGTGTGTCCCGGCGGGGGGCATTGGGCTTGTGTGGAGTCTCATATTAACAGCACAATGAATGATCACGGATTTATAATTCCACAACCATCAATGAGATATAAATCAATTGTCTAATTAGACCACAAAGCCGCGAACCAAACTGATTGTTTAACGGGCGCATGTGAGCTGTCCTGCATGAAATACACACGTTGCCTCATAGAAACGTGAAGGAAAGAAAAGTAATGCGCTTGCTTTCCAAATTACCCGATATCATGATGCATTTCCATGGTAATATTCCTGCAAACAACTCGTTAAAGTTTTACTATTAAATTGAGCGTTCCTGCCTGCATGGTCCATATATGTTCTTGCGCATCTCCATCCACATTCTATCCTGCATGGTCCATATATGTTCCTGTACATCTCCATCCACATTCTATCCTGCATGGTCCATATATGTTCCTGTACATCTCCATCCACATTCTATCCTGCATGGTCCATATATGTTCCTGTACATCTCCATCCACATTCTATCCTGCATGGTCCATATATGTTCCTGTACATCTCCATCCACATTCTATCCTGCATGGTCCATATATGTTCCTGTACATCTCCATCCACATTCTATCCTGCATGGTCCATATATGTTCCTGTACATCTCCATCCACATTCTATCCTGCATGGTCCATATATGTTCCTGTACATCTCCATCCACATTCTATCCTGCATGGTCCATATATGTTCCTGTACATCTCCATCCACATTCTATCCTGCATGGTCCATATATGTTCCTGTACATCTCCATCCACATTCTATCCTGCATGGTCCATATATGTTCTTGTGCATCTCCATTCTATCCTGCATGGTCCATATATGTTCTTGTGCATCTCCATTCTATCCTGCATGGTCCATATATGTTCTTGTGCATCTCCATTCTATCCTGCATGGTCCATATATGTTCTTGTGCATCTCCATCCACATTCCATTCTGCATGGTCCATCAGGACGACATTGCTTCCTTGACATGAATACAAGCCGACAGTCAGAGTTGCTCAGAGTTCAACGGAAAGGATGGCATGACGAAATAAGAGATTCTTATCACCATTTCTCAGGGTATTTGAAGTTTTCTTCAGGAAGATGGTAGTTTGCCAGAGAAAAAAGGGGATAGTTTACATAGGCCTATCCAGAAAATTGCAGATTATCAGCACAGCACTTGACGCGGATTTGCAGAAGACCGAATTACTAACTGCATTTGAATATTCAGTAGTTTCTTCAATGTCATTTGAGGGTAGAGGGATGTATTTTGCTCAGATCGACATGGACACAAAAGATGCAAAAAAGCTATAGATAGCCGGTTGTTGTTTTATACCAGACATCATGATACGGAGTCTGATTTAATTGTTTTCATCATGAAAACGTATGAAAATGCTAAAACCTTACTCAGAACAAGAACCATAATGACATAGTTCATAAAACTGGAAAGCAAATGAATACCATAGACAAACCACGTACAATTACATTGACATTGAGACGGTCTGGGCCTGACTTCTTTCATGACCAGGGATGTTTGATTGGTTATCAGCGTTCAACAGTCAACTTGAATGACTATAAAGGTTACAAATGGATCCAAAAGACGTCTCAAGCTTGGTTGTTTTTTAATGTGTGGTTTACGTGAGTGTTGTAGATCTGAAACAGACAGACCACAGACAGACCACGGACAGACCACAGACAGACCACAGACAGACCACAGACAGACCACTACCACACTCACGCTCCCATTTGGATTTGGTCAAACGGGTTTGAAGCCAATTGTATTGTATAACTGTTTCTATGGAAACAGTCTCAGTATTACAACCATAATAAAGTATGTTAGCTCAATTGTGGTTAAGCAGATGAGCGCTCTCCTTCAACCGCGTTGCTGTTTGAGTCAACCGCACGATAAGACACATAGCAGCTGGCTGGGATGTGCTTCGAAGCACACGTTCTGATCTTTGAATCTTCAGAGCATGCCGGGAGTTTCTGAGACAAATCAAGACATCACAAATTAGGCACCATGAAATTGGGGTTAAGAGAACTTGAAATCAGGAACAACAAATAGTCAAAAGAACAGAAGTGCAGCTTAATGACAAGCGAACCGTAAAGAAACAGGCACACGTGTCTACCTCAGATCACAAAGGCGACTTGTTGTTTAACTCTAGGACCTGTTCCCAGATCAGGACTGAACTGAACGATAGAAAGGCTACAGTGAATACGGGTCATGTCAGTGTTTTAGATTGAACCTGAGAAGTGGCGATTCCTCTTGGTGGGGAGGAGTTTGGTCACGGTGAGAGCGTGGGTGACGCCGGGGACCCGCTGTTGGCAGGTAGGCGGTGAAACCGAAGGGCATCGCATTAACCGGAATGGAATGAACAGTAGGGTATCAAAACCGAGTTCTATTAGAGCTGTTTCGATGAGCCCTGTCGTCTTCTGTCTTCGCCCTGCAGCCGTCGCTGGTGTGTCCATATGTCCCACTTCAGTAGCCATTAGTTGCCAGGGTGCGTCATGCCTTTGTGTTTACTGTTTTCATTTAACACCACACTTTACTGTTTCATTTAACACCACACTTTACTGTTTCATTTAACACCACACTCCACTGTATTAATTTAACACCACACTCCACTGTATTCATTTACCACCACACTCCACTTTTTTTATTTAACACCACACTCCACAGTATTCATTTAACACCACACTCCACGGTATTCATTTAACACCACACTCCACTGTATTCATTTAACACCACACTTTACTGTATTCATTTAACACCACACTTTATTGTATTCATTTAACACCACACTTTACTGTTTTCATTTAACACCACACTTTACTGTTTTCATTTAACACCCCACTTTACTGTTTTCATTTAAAACCACACTGCACTGTATTCATTTAACACCACACTCCACTTTTTTATTTAACACCACACTCCACTTTTTTTATTTAACACCACACTTTACTGTTTTCATTTAACACCACACGTTACTGTTTTCATTTAACACCACACTCCACTTTTTTCATTTAACACCACACTCCACTTTTTTTATTTAACACCACACTTTACTGTTTTCATTTAACACCACCCGTTACTGTTTTCATTTAACACCACACTTTACTGTATTCATTTAACACCACACTTTACTGTTTTCATTTAACACCACACTTTACTGTATTCATTTAACACCACACTTTACTGTTTTAATTTAACACCACACTTTACTGTATTCATTTAACACCACACTTTACTGTTTTAATTTAACACCACACTTTACTGTATTCATTTAACACCACACTTTACTGTTTTAATTTAACACCACACTCCACTGTATTAATTTAACACCACACTCCACTGTATTAATTTAACACCACACTCCACTTTTTTTATTTAACACCACACTCCACAGTATTCATTTAACACCACACACCACGGTATTCATTTAACACCACACTTTACTGTATTCATTTAACACCACACTTTACTGTTTTCATTTAACACCACACTTTACTGTTTTAATTTAACACCACACTTTACTGTATTCATTTAACACCACACTTTACTGTATTCATTTAACACCACACTTTACTGTTTTAATTTAACACCACACTTTACTGTATTCATTTAACACCACACTCCACTGTATTCATTTACCACCACACTCCACTTTTTTTATTTAACACCACACTTTACTGTTTTCATTTAACACCACACTTCACTGTTTTAATTTAACACCACACTTTACTGTATTCATTTAACACCACACTTTACTGTTTTAATTTAACACCACACTTTACTGTATTCATTTAACACCACACTTTACTGTATTCATTTAACACCACACTTTACTGTTTTAATTTAACACCACACTTTACTGTATTCATTTAACACCACACTTTACTGTATTCATTTAACACCACACTTTACTGTTTTAATTTAACACCACACTCCACTGTATTCATTTACCACCACACTCCACTGTATTCATTTAACACCACACTCCACTGTATTCATTTACCACCACACTCCACTTTTTTTATTTAACACCACACTTTACTGTTTTCATTTAACACCACACTTCACTGTTTTCATTTAACACCACACTTCACTGTTTTCATTTAACACCACACTCCACTGTTTCTCACGATTGGAGTTGAACCCGACTCAGAGCAAAATCCTTATCCAAACCTTGAGTCTACATTTTTGAGCTGGATTAGCGACATGCGCAGCGTCACGGCGAAGTTCAAAATATGTACGTTTGTGAATGATGATTGATTTTGTTCGAATTGTAAAAATTACATTTAGATACTTTGAAAACAAACAAATGCCCATCCATATCTTGCAAAAAGGCTCCAATGTTTTTCTGTAGATATCCTACTGGTCTGGGATATTTTACTGTCTGTTTTAGGATGTCAAAACATTTCCGTTCCTATGTATGATTTTTGACAAGCTTGACCTTGTCTCTTTCTCTTCGGATGGAGTTGTTTTGATTGTCCTGGTTTGGCCCTCCCCGTCGTATCAGCCATGTCATTCCTTGTTTATACCTCCTTTCTCTTCTATTTTTCCTCAAATAATATCACTTGATGAATTTGAGGGGTTGATAGTACCCTAGCGGAGTGTTGGCCCAAAACCCTCAAATGTCCCCCACACTGAAATGTTCTGTAAAAACATTTGGATCATCACAAGTCACCCACTAATGTGACTAGATCAGATGAGGGCTTTGAATGAAGGCAAATTAATGTTAAATTAATTACTTTTTATTATGAAAATGTTTCAAACTACTTTTAGATAATATTAAGATGAGAATGTAGGAATGCTCTGCAATAAACCGCTTGTGTGATTAATTTATATTGACTGAATTATGCTAAAAAGTAAAAACAATGTCAAACTGTTATTAAATAGTTATCTAGTTTTTGCACAGTCTAGCACAGCCTAGCACCGCCTAGCACGGTATGACAAATGACTGACATAAGGTATTCTGATGGATTTCAATTACAAATAGACGATTAGCCAAATAGGCCACTGGATGTCTAAATCTGAAGCAGCAGGTTGTTCTTTAAATCTGAAGCAGCAGGTTGTTTTTTAAATCTGAAGCAGCAGGTTGTTCTTTAAATCTGAAGCAGCAGGTTGTTCTTTAAATCTGAAGCAGCAGGTTGTTCTTTAAATCTGAAGCAGCAGGTTGTTCTTTAAATCTGAAGCGGACAGAGGAGGCTCAGAGTCCATGCAGTGGAGGCTTATGGAGGTGGAATTGGGCTGGCATATTTTATATTTTATCATCTCATTAAACAAGTTTAAATATTATCATTTTCACAAAGGCAGAACAGAGTGGTTAGTCCGTTGCCATTTCTTTGCTATAGATTCCTTTGTTTAAATGAAGTTAATGTGACCTAATAGAAACATGCCGGAACGTGCCAATATTGTTCAATGGGATCTTGCTAGCTTGTGCTTGACTCGGCCCACTTTCTTTAGTTTTTCTCCCATCAGCCTCCCACTGGAAACAACAGCTTGTGGGCCATCTCGGGTTTGTTATTCAAATGTGTTTTAGTTAAAAGATATTTCCAGGGATGTTCGGCAACTTGTTGTCAATGTGGCGCCGTTGAGACAAGAACAGCGCGAGTCAGCACTTCACACCCTAGTGCCTCAGCTTCGGTTTTGATATAGTGTTTGCAAAAGCTAAGATTTCGAGCGTAACATCTGAATAATATAATATTTCTTTAGCCTGTTCGACTTCTTGTATATTTCTTTTGTTTCACCCGGTCAGCAATGTCCACCCTGTGAATGCACGCCACTTTACAATGCCTTTCTCCGCCAGCCTCCCTGCCATGTCCTGGTTCCTGGGCCTGTGGATTAGCCTGGGCTTTCTGCTGCTGTGCCAGGGCACATTGTACGAGACTATCCAGCAGCACCACGTGCCTCGACCCGGGCGCAACGCCATCCAGATTTTGGGTGAGTCCATGTCTGCCTTTTCTCTACCCATAATGCATTGTGCCCACGTTCCACCCGCTTCACTCAGGTGAGCTCTTCAATAGGTTACAGCTGGTGACCACGGTGTTGTTGAGGCAACTGTTTTCTGTTAGATCTGATGTCAGTGGTTTTATGATGATGGTTTGCCACCGTCTGACTGTTAGCTGCATCTCTGAGAAGAACAGTTGTGGGAATTCATATCTGGAACAATATTAAAAGTGTTCTGATGAGTTTGTTGGGTATGAATGGTGCTCTAATGATAAAAAGTGAAATGCTATCATGTTCTCTTTGGGAAAAAAGTTCTGGTCCCGTGTTCTGTGTGAGAAAAGTGTACTGCTCCCATGTTCAGTGTGAGAGAAAAATACTGCTCCCATGTTTTCTGTGAGAAAAGCAAAGTGCTCTAATGTTCTCTCTGACAATTATGGTATGCTGTTCTCTCCAAGAACAAGAGTGCTTTAATGTTCTCTGTGAGAAAAGGAGGAGTGCTGTAATATTCTCTGACCTAGATTAGACAGAATTATCAGTTGGATTTATGTCAACTCTGTCAGAGATCATAAAAAGCCATTTCATATTTACAATAATTGTTTTAGTGTTTAAATGCCTGTTTTGTGTTATTTAAATAGTTGATAGTGGCAAGGTTACAGTACTTATTATTTCTCAACTTTTTTGGTTGTACATGTTTCTTTGAAATGTTTCTTTTCGCTTAGGAAAAGGGCATTTCTAGACAGAGCCAAAATGTGAAGCCGAATAGCATTTTGCAAACAATTGAACATTTTGAAAGGATTTTTCCCCAAAACTCATCTCACTGTAATTAAATTCAAATATTGCAACAAAATCTAAATGTTTGACTTATAAATGGAATGCTTTCCTGCCACGCCGCAATTGTCTCGACCGTCAAGCATCCCTCGTTGTGAATAAATGCCATGGTTGTATGCTTACGTATCCAGCTGTACACGTATACTGTGGCTATATTCCAAGCTGGCTTTATTGACACTCTCTTACATTGTTTGTAGTAAATACTTTTTGCCTCCAGATGATTTTAATGTCCATGCTCAGCTGCAGCTGCTGTTTTCATCCCAGGTTGCATCTCCCCTCTCAGACCCAGTCAGACAAAGAACACTTTTTAACGGGAGAGAATTCCTGCTGTTGGGAGGGACTGCAGCCTCCTGAATCTATCAGACTAGCTGGCTGGCTGGCACGTAGGATAGGCTCCAGGCAAAACTTCCCATCAGTATTCCGTGAGTGCCGGCTGCTTTGATCACAGTGGCTTAGATGGAAATGACAATTATGTTTCTTTCTCGTTCTCCGGAAACATTTGGCAATTAAAGACGGTTCCTTCGCCACTGTAGGGGCAAAAGGGAAGGGAGTAAGTGAGGTGGGTCTGATTTTTTCGCTTATGTGGGATAAGAGATGTCGCTTTTGTTCACGCCTCTGCCTCTGTGTCTTTGGAAGCAGCAGAAACAGGCCGCTTTAAGCTTTTAACAATGACTAGCACCCGAAGCTGCTGACAACATTATTGCAAACCTTTTTCACCAGAAATCAAATCCCAATGGCTGTTAAGCATTGATGGTATCTATCTGTGTTTCTTCCATTCTCAAAGCTCTGCTGCGCCTTAGAGTGCAAAAGACAGTAATTGAAGCACAGGGCAAAAGAAGGCATTGATTTCTCAGATTGTTGATAACCAGTGCGGTTCTTAAGCAGCAGTGAGCTGGTATGGTGGTGTAAAGCTGGCATCTAGTTTTGGGTTTGGAACGGGAGAAAGAGGCGTCCAGGAATTCGAACAGTATCATCCATTGGAACATGAGGGGGAAAAATAAGCGACACATTTTTGTTTTTAAATGCTGCTTGCAGATTTGTCAGGGAACTCTACTGGAGGTTGGTGCCAAAGATGTGCACGAAAATGGCCTGCAGTATGTATCATCTGAATTATGCAGAGGTCTGAGTGAAAACAATGAGAAAACGCCAACACGTGACAGAGAGCAGTCTACTAGGTTTTGGGTGAGAAAAATATGATCCTGTTTTTTTGTATAAGGGTTCTTGACAGAGATTATCGCACACACACAGGCATGCACACACAGACAGACAGACAGACACACACACACACACACACACACACACACACACACACACACACACACACACACACACACACACGCACACACACACACACACACACACACACACACACACACACACACACACACAAAAGCATGCACTCACCCAATCACCTTCTTCAAAACGAATCCATTATGACATGGCATATTTATGGTCCCCTGTGAAACAGAGAGTGAGTGTTTTATACTATAAAAGTCTTTGCATGTTATGTCCAGTGTGCGTTACAATGGAATAAGTTATGACTGGGAGACGAGTGGTGGGGTCTTTCAGAAGCATGTGTCATGATGCACCGTAAGTGTCGTATTGAATGACGGTTTAGGTTTAAGGTAATCTCAAGATGTTTTCTGACAAAAATAAAGTGTGTCAAAGGTTGACGGCGTAATATAGCATTTGATGTTCTGATTATCAATATATGATTGTTATTTATAAAATATAAGATAAACCTCTGGACAGCCATATTTTTTGTAGTTGTTATCAGCTGTAACATTCAGTTCCAAGGCCTTTTAAGTGATTTTCAATCCTCAGACTGGCGTTAAACGATCTAACCCAAACTGCTTTCTCGGAATTGAAATGTTATGATAATTATTTGTATTAGAATTGATTTTATAATTTGAGAATGCTCTCCGCTTTCAGCAGCCAGACCATGTGATATAAATAGATATACTGTGAGAGTGGACACAGACGCGAGTGAGATATCAGATTTATAAAAGCTTGGGTTTTATGCTTGGCTGTTTTCTGAAATCCAATAACAATTAATGGCTGATCATAGTAAGTTCAACCAGGATGCGTTCAACCATGATATATTACTCTGTAAGACGCCGTCATCTGTGATGCACGTTAACATACATTTATTTTGGGCTGCGGTAAAAGCAGCTCTGGTGTCAAGCACATGTTCACAGGCAACTTTGAGCTTTAAAAGCCATTACTGCTATTTTCAACGTTTTGCTCTATAATTGATCATTTACAATGACTGTCAAATGCATTCACCCTGTTTACTTATTATTATTATTTTAAACAAAAAAAGTAAATTGCGCCTGATCAACACAAAAAAAGTCAAAATGAAAAAATAAATAATAATAAATATTGCAAATAAATTTCAAGTACAAATAGAACAAATATTGATTCTATTCAGCCCAATATTTGGTAGAGACACATTTGACATAAATTGCTACCATAAAATTCTACAATCTTTTCACATTTGGAGATAGTGTATGTTTTTTATAGCCACTCCAGTGTGGCCTAGCTGTAGTTCTGGGGTCAATGTTTTCTTGGTCCATGGTCTTTGGCACACTTTTTCAGGTTTTTGTCCAGGATCTTTCTGTAGTTTGCAGCATCCATTTGCCCTCTTTTATCCCAATACTTACAAGTCCTGACGGAGCGAAGCACCCCCACAGCAGGATGCTCCCTCCACCATGCCTCATGGTAGGGATGGTTTTCGCAGGAGGATGTGATGTGTTACGCTTGTGCCAAACATAGCACTAAGCATTTAGGACAACAAGATCTAATTTGATTTGATCAGATAGAATCTTCTTCGACTTGGTCTCAGAGTTTCTCACATGCCTTCGGGATTCGACTAACAAAGATTTCATGTGAGCTGTTCTCTTTTTTAAACTCTCCCATAAAGGTCACTTTTGAGAAGGACCTGGATTATTGCTACGGTATGCTGTGTGTCCCAACTCAGCTGCGGAAGACTGAGTTGCCATCTGGCTCTTGGTGAACTCCCTGAATAGTGCCCTTCTTGTTTGCATCATTAAGTGTTGAGGACAGCCTTCTAGTCACAATTGTGCCATATTCTCTCCAGGTCTCAAATTCAATGCCTTCCTCTGATTGGTTGTTCTCAATAACCATATTCTGAATTTGTGTTGAATGTTCGTTTGTTTGTGTGATCTATTTTTTTATTTAGAAATTGTGGGGCTTGGGAGAGTGCACGGAAAAATGTTTACATTGTGGTTAGCTAGGTTAAATACACCAACACTTTTCCTCAGGTCATAGATAGATAACTTTAACTTTAGGAAGTTAAACAAGCAACAGCATTAAGTTTTATATATATATATACTTCCCCTAGACATGTTCTTCCAGTAGAGTAGCTCTTCAGGGGCCTTAACAGAGTGACTGACCTGGATTAGGATTTCCAGTATTGGACAATTTGTCCATATCAGCCACAAACCACCCTGCTGCCTTCTTCAGCAATGCACAAGAGACCGCCAACCAATGTAGCCTGTACAGCTCAGATCGAAGATGTGGAAGATGCAAGCCGACCCAATGACAATGACAGTACCACAAGACAAGTTCTAAACACCGTAACCTCCTCATGCTAGCTGATGCTAAACACCGTAACTTGCTCATGCTAGCTGATGCGAAACACGGTAACCTGCTCATGCTAGCTGATGCTAAACACGGTAACCTGCTCATGCTAGCTGATGCTAAACACGGTAACCTGCTCATGCTAGCTGATGCTAAACACGGTAACCTGCTCATGCTAGCTGATGCCAAACACGGTAACCTGCTCATGCTAGCTGATGCTAAACACGGTAACCTGCTCATGCTTGCTGATGCTAAACACGGTAACCTGCTCATGCTAGCTGATGCTAAACACGGTAACCTGCTCATGCTAGGTGATGCTAAACACGGTAACCTGCTCATGCTAGCTGATGCTAAACACGGTAACCTGCTCATGCTAGCTGATGCCAAACACGGTAACCTGCTCATGCTAGCTGATGCTAAACACGGTAACCTGCTCATGCTAGCTGATGCTAAACACGGTAACCTGCTCATGCTAGCTGATGCTAAACACGGTAACCTGCTCATGCTAGCTGATGCTAAACACGGTAACCTGCTCATGCTAGCTGATGCCAAACTTCGGTAACCTGCTCATGCTAGCTGATGCCAAACACGGTAACCTGCTCATGCTAGCTGATGCTAAACACGGTAACCTGCTCATTCTAGCTGATGCTAAACACGGTAACCTGCTCATTCTTGCTGTCACACAAACAGTCAGAGCTCAACTACAGGTGTTCACAAGTCAACATTCTGTTCTAGGGCACTGCATGGAAAAATAGGAATCGCCTGTCAGTCTGTCAACCAGTTTGCATAGATTTGTAATCTCCTCATCGTTCGGTATGCAGAGTGAAGGAACAGGAGTCACGTCTTGTTTATATTCAGTCTTGTAAATGTTTGAGGCAGGATTCTACACAGTGTCGCTTTAACATTCCCCTTTATTGATTCCCTAACATCTTGTCAACATTATTGAGCAGATATATCATACAATGCATTGTTATAGACCTATTTATTACAGTCCGAACTTAAAACAAAGAAATAAACATGAAATAGATATGTATCATATTATCATATTTCTTACACAGACAGGCCCTCAGCGAGTTCAGGTCTACATCAGTCTCTCTGATTTCTATTAAAGAGTTGTAGATTAACTGATGTCAACAGGCCACACGTCTCGAACTTCTTACGGTGTAGTTTCGTATATATATTATATATATATATCCTTCATATCTTAGGTTTATATCTCTCCTTTTATAGCTTGTGTTTGAAATAACCTCAAGAATCAATAGAAATGAAAATGTACCCACTGGGCATCTCTGAGTAGCTCAATGTACAGCTCAACGAACTAACTAGTTTATAGTAATTTCATATTTGGCAATTATCGCAAGTTTGCCCAGAGCTGTAATGGGTTGAAAAACAGAAACATGGATGTTATTTCATTGGCCACCGTGTGACAACACCACATGCATTTTGTTGATCTAGTGATAGCTCGTGAACCTGCCTGTAAAGTACAGACAGACGGTGGTGTGTGTGCAGACAGTATTTTCACTTGTCTAGAAGTGGGAACGCGAGATGCAATTGCACACCTGGGGAATCTATGCTTTTACTCAATTCCCGTGATGTATCTGGTGCTGGACAAAGAGATCACAGGCTGGATACTGGTGGCCTCATTTGGTCTGGCAGACATGATTCACAGACAATGTTCACAGGTACTGTTCACACACATGGTTCATCGACATACATGATTCACAGACATACATGGTTCACAGACATACATGATTCACAGACATACATGGTTCACAGACATACATGGTTCACAGACAAACATGGTTCACAGAGTACATGGTTCACAGACATACGTGGTTCACAGACATACGTGGGTCCAATACTTACATGGTTCACAGACATACATGGTTCACAGACATACATGGTTCACAGACATACATGGTTCACAGACATACATGGTTCACAGACATACATGCTTCACAGACACACATGGTTCACAGACACACATGGTTCACAGACATACATGGTTCACAGACATACATGGTTCACAGACATACATGGTTTGCAAACCTAAGCTCCACTGTGTTTGGAGTGGGCACAGTGCTTTCTGTTCCAGACTAGAAGGGTAGAGGAGGGAGGGTGCTACGGTAAACATATTTTATTGACATTTAGAGACCATACAGTGTACCCGAGACCCAACACAAGGCACGCACAGTTGGCAAGTGTGTGGACGCATGGTCCCTCTGTTTGATGAAGCCATTTGTCCTTCGACATTTATATGTCTACTTAGCAGCCATATTGGCGTGGTAACCCATTTCGGTTTCTTATTGATACAATTGAATTCCTCTAGTTTATAACGGCACCGCTACGTAACGCCCGAGTGCAATGCCTCGATAACCTGGCAGCCTATTCTGTGCATCAGTCGTGCACGGCTTTTTCGACGGACAAGCAGAGGATTAGATCGGCACCTAACTCACTCGCTTGTCTAAGATTATTACATCTGGTTTGAGATCTATTGATCTGGTTATTGACCAGTCCATGTTCTCGCAACCTCCTTTTTGTTTGGAGGTGGACGAATGTCTTCGGGCACTCGTCCCTGTCCGAGCTCCACCGGTCAGAACGGACCCGGCGCTCGGTCTGCGGATCTCTGACCTGTATATTTTGTTCGCTTTTGCACACAACCACAAGCGAAGGCTTTGTCCAGATACGAATAATCCTGCCGGATATTTGAGGCTATCGCTATTTCCAAGAGAAGGACCAAAATGCCACTTCGCTGGAGGGCTGTAACAGTTGACGGTTTCGACCCACAGACAATATTTTCTGTATTGTCGACTGCCTGTTCCCGGTCACGTATGTTTCCGTCTGCAGCCGTATGTCATTCCCACCAACTGTCACACGGTACACACCCATGTAGACCAGGCATGCCCTCGCTCTAACCCCTTCCACCAGCGTGGAGCCTTGCGGAGGGTCTGCTTTTACATATTCCTTATTAATTATATCACACAGCCTGCAGCCTCTGTCTGTGTGATCCCAGTCTTGATTATGTTTGTCTTATCTGTGTATGTTCCCTCAGGCCAGCGTGTCAGGCGGACAGGCAGGCAGGCATCGCCACACTTCCCGGTGAACGGCACCTTTAACTTGAGCTCAGTATGAAGCGAATGAACGGGTCTTGCTAAAGCCCTGGTTTCACACTGCCTTGCCGGCACCCATTACCGGGATGAATGGGTCGCGAGATTGAAGTTCCCCAGCAACGGCAGAGCTCGTTACAACCCTTAAGGGCGGGGCAATACATGACTTCGTCCGGAGGGACCGAACATTTTCTGCCGTGGCCAGGATGGGACTTGAGTGTTTTCAAAGTGGAAATTGATTCGGCGGTGCTGTCTGAGAGACATTGTGTAGCATAGTGAGAACTCCCGTTCTTCATTTGTAGAACCACGGTTGAGGTAAAACCCATTCGTATTGACGCTGGGAAAATTGGAAATAAAAAGAAGTCACCAATAAAAAGTGTGTCACCGTTTACAGCGTTTGAAACTGGCTAACACTGTTGACGACCGATACGCAAGGCGAGGGCAGGAAAACAACCACAGCCCCTCGTCTTAGCAGGCTCTGTTCACACAACCTCTGGCATGGTACACAATGACACCTAGCAGTCGATCACATGGAATATATTCCAATATATTTATTGTAGAGAAATAGATGGAGTGTAAAAATATACGAGCCAAACGGATTACCTTGTAAGGAGATTTATTGGAGAGAATCTAACACAACAGGAATAGACTCTTTGCCCTGTCCTAGGTTCTACTTGCGCAAGTGGAAGTGTAACAGAGACCCTCCTAGTGGGATGCGACCTCTCTTATAGACTCTTAGAAGCCCCTCCCAGCTAGGAACTCAGGTGAAATGCTCCTCCTCCTATTACAAGCATGAACCACTCATTACCGCCCCTAATGGTCGGATGACTAAAGTACAGTTACTACTTCAACACACGGACTAAAAAACATTATACTAATGAATGTAAAGTTAAACAGAAAATATAAAATGTAAACTAAATGTAAACAATTAATGCTATAAAATACTAATGAGGTAAACAGAATAATAATATAAAACAAATTAAGTAATATAAAATTTAAACAAACTGAAAATCTACTATATCATCTACACACTTTTCACTGACTGACTACATTTTTAGTGCTGTGCTATACTGTGTGCTATACTATACTGAGTCTGGTATACAAACCGGCTTCCTAAACTGCCCGGCAGAATAAGCTAATGTTGCGGCAGCATCAGCCCCTGGTGCTCAGACTTTGGCTTTGGATATCTCTGCACAGGAGAAGTGAAGGTCATTTCGAGGATGGTACAAAAGTGATTCTCAGGTGGAAGCGTCTAGTGATGTTTTGAATAATCGTCAACAGCGAACTGACAGGATGGTACCGCACACGCAGTTAGTGCGTCTGAGTGTATGTGGATAGATTGTTTTTATTTCACTTCAAATTATATATTTATTTGAATATTTTAGTGACAAATCGGCCGGTCCCAGTTGAGGCTGGTATTGAGTAAGGAGTCGTCTGTCCGCTCCATTACCTGCTCAGGAAGCATCACCGCCGCCTTCCCATGAGCCTCTGCTCAGCGGTCTCCCCTGTTTCCGCCGTGCCCGGAAGATTGATGGAGCCCCGATTCCGGGCAGCCAATTCTGGTCTCTCAAGAAATAATCCACTACATCGACAGATGAGGCGAATTTGACATGACACACAAGTCGGGCTCTCCTCCCCTCACCTGCCACTAACACAGCTCAGTCACAACCACTCCTAGAGAGAGCTAGCTGTAGATTTCACTGGACCCCGGGAATCCCAGAGGAAAAGCCCAACTGTGTCATCCAAAAGGGATATACTGTATATTGTCTGTGTTGGCAGGAGTCAGATTGAAATCGAATTTTTCTTGGTTTTGTCTTCAACTGACACTGAATATTTATTTGTTTTCTTTGGAAATGCATTGCTTCTGTTTTGCACTGCCTACTGGGAGGATTCTGATTGCAATAGATGCGATCCATTCCGGTTCGGATTGTTGAAGGATCCTTCAGTTCTCTGAATATCTGATGGGAAAAAGTTTATTCTAATGTAGGAATAAATGTTACAATTTATTGTATCAATTTTCATTCTGAAGGACTTGTTTCAGCTGTCGTTTTTCTATAAAAATACAGCGTTGACTGACAAAACAAATCGACTGTGTTGCAGTGAAACAGACGGGTGTCTCTCAGTTGATATAATCTGCAAAACCTGTGACACAACTGACTGTGGATCCAGTTTTTTTCCACATTGTACATCTTGATGTGGCTGTGAACCAATGAGCATTGGAGATTGAAAACATATACTAGTTTCAGGAAGTGAGGGGGACAAAGGGAATTTGTTTTGGTTCTATACATGCTGCTCCATGATGGTGTTCAGCATAAGGTGGATGTCCCTTAATATGCACTCTACAGCCAACACTGATGCTCTTTATGAAAGAGTTATAACGACAACCATTGATTGGATAATGATTGACCTACTTATAGATAATTAGAAGGCATGAACTTTAATGAGCTTCATCTTCCGGGTCCCATGTGATATGAAGCACTCCCTCTCGAGGCAGAAAAATAACATTTAAGAACTATAATTATTTGCTATGAGACAGAAGTAACCACATTGTTAAATGCACTTTTTAATGAGCAATAGCATACGATCCACCGTTGATAGTAAAACAATGAGAAACCTCTGCTTATGTGTCGTTGAATTGAGTCTGCACTAGATTGGCCATCAGTTAAGTCTCATTCAGGGCTGTGATAACTATCTTAGTACATACAAATAAAAGAGTTGAACCTTGAGGCACGACTTCACCACTGTTCTGATCCAGTCTAAAAGTGCGAAGCTCATTTCTATGCACAGGTGCGGATTCTGAGCTGAGACTTTCATTTCATCTGGCTCGTCGCAAAAAAGCGTTCGAGGGGATCAAAACGACTGACGGATCCGCAGATCACCTCGCATCCTAAACAGCAACTAATTCTAATTTGTACATCAGTCAGTCACAAATTACCTATGATGCATTGCGATTTTGATCCTCTCGAACGTCCATTATCGCTTATGGCACCGGCAACTTCATTTCGCATGAGTTGACCTTTAACTGCCAAGGTTGTGAGGAGGCTTTTCATGATGAATGGACGCTTCTATTCTATATTGCGGTTTACTTTGAACCTTTTGTATCGTGGCCATGGGGTGTTTTCTGTAGGTTTAGATGTCTGAGTGTTGGTGGCTGTGTTAGTAAACCTTGGGGCATTCATGTTTCGGTAAATGAAGACTTGGTTGAATTCGGGAAACGTTCATTGTAACGCGGAATTGATTTTTCCATTGCCGTGCGGATGGCCAGCTCTGAGGAGGGAGAGTTTTCCTGGCTGAGCTTGAGTACAGAGCAATTAGCAACACCGTCAAATGAACACTACACATACCCATGCGGTTTGGGAATTTTATTCTTCAGTGTTCTGATCGCTTGATTTAAATTCTAAAGTTTACTTTTTTTGTTGTTGTTTTTTTGACTGAAGAGGAGAATAGATGAATACAAAACTGTTGCAAACCTGTGTTTTTCCTGAAAAAAGTCTTACACATTTACATAATCTAGAACTACTAATTAATTAAGTTGATCCAAAACAAGTAAAATACTGTATATGCAGTGTATGCTAATATTCTACATTGTCAGTTAAGTAATAGCACGAAAGCTGTTACCAAAAAACCTCAACAAATTAGATGGATAACAATCTATCACATCATTCAGATCCATCGCTCAGTTGTTATGAAAATATAAAGCATAAGTACTGCTAAGATAAATTGATGCAAGTTACTGATTCTCTTTGGCTGCTTCAAATAAATGGCTTGTGAAAAGTAAAGGGTTGACAATTGCATACACAGCAACTACAGCAAAATAACCTCTCACAAAAAAGAATTGTTTGGGTTTGGCCATTAATCGGATTAATTTCACCGCCACTTTTAATTGGGAGCATTAACTAGTGCCAGGATAGATGGGAAAACAGAATTAAATTCAATTCCGCTCACTCGAATGGATAGCCACTTAATCAGATTTTAGCAAATTGGATAAAAAGGAAACGTTTGATCAGGTTGGCGGCAACGGGTAAAGGACTTCCTCATGTGGAAACACACACACACACGCACACGCACACACACACGCGCACATACACACGCACGCACACGCACACACACACACACGCACACACACGCACACACACGCACACACACGCACACATACGCACGCACACACACACACACACACGCGCACACGCACACACGCGCGCGCACACACACACACACACACACACACACACACACACACACACACACACACTGACTATCATGGGTTCTGGGATTGTGGAATGACTCCCTTTTTGAGGTAATAGCGCAGCAGGCACGCTTCATCAATGCTCTTCTCACAGGCTACTGAAAAGTTCCTCGTCCTCCTTGAATCAAACATAAGGGCTTCTTCTGTATCTCCACTGTAATTGCCTTACAGTGAGAATCGAAATAACAAAATGACACAAATGTAATTAGAGACGTCAATTTCCTGGCATGCAGTCGACCGAGTCAGTCGCAGTTCCTGTATTGAACTGCCTTTAATCTGGCTTCACATTATAATTGCTATGAAAGTGTGGGCTTAAGTCAGAGTCATCGGTGAGATCTCTAGCTCCTATATCCCACTGCACACCGGTCCAGGTGATGAAAGCAAACGTTTTGAAACGGGCCAATCGCGGCTATTTCTATACAGAACTCTCCCTTTTCTCCGTCCTTTTCTCACCCCGGGTTCTTCCCTCTGTCTCTCCCTCGCTCTGTCTTCTCGTCTCTATCTGCCCCTCTGACGATTTGTCATGGATCAGATGAGACAATTTGTCATGGATTAGTGCACTTAAATGTCTGTGTGATAGTGGAAGCAGTCACTGGAAAAGCTTGGGAATCCTATTACACTGCTTTTTATGGTCGGCGGGGGGGGGTAGGGACTAGGGATAGAGGTTGAATTGGCACTTTATATGAGCTTCATACCTTTTCTGTTCTCATACGACACACAAGCGTTGATTGATATAAACGACAGGTTTTGTTGAAGTAGCACTATAGTAGAGTAAAAGTGGAGTATTTTTTCGTTGAATGTATCAGAATTCTTTACCTGCACCTGTCGGTTCACTCAGTCCTCTGCTAGAGCAGCCTATTCGTATGTTTTATTTTCATTTTGACAAGTTTGATGCATTCTATACATTCTTACGTTTTTCTCCGATCATCAGTCATTAATTCATTTCTAAGGCAAAAATAATGAGTACTGTCGGCGCAATGTCCTTGACCCCAAAGAAGGAGAGAAGTTAGGACACATTAAAATAATTCCTAGTAAGACACCCTGTCTCCTTGGCCTTTTCAACACATGCCACTTTTCAGTTGCAATACTTCAAGATCATTCCTATCTCCTTAGCAGCTTTCACAATCACCAGCTTCTCAATGCTGCTACTTTGATGGGGTCTTTGTGTCTGAGTGAAAAGAGATTGGGATATATTAGATCCTATGCTGTCCTTATCTGTTCTCTAGTCAGTATAGTCAGGCAACTGTGTCAGAAAACAGATCCTGTAATTCACACAAGACGTGTTCCTTTACTCCTGTCACACAACAAAAACTATTAGACCAACTCAAATTTTAGGTTAAAGGATGTATCCTCTGACCCGTTTCGGCAAAACTTACCTTTGATTCATAACTTAGGCTCAATGTAGGATATCAGTTGTTTTTTATTCCTGCGTTGACTCAGTACAACAGTACAATGATCAAGTTAGTTCAAATTGTTTATCTGTCTGTAACACCAGTATCTAACAATCTACTGTCTTGGTATTCTATATACTTCGTTCCCACTGAAATTCAGTGCTTGATGAAAATGGTGAAAATAACCATGTGATTAGCTGGGATTTTCCAGAGCTAGTCCACCACCTCAGCCTGTTGTTCTGGATGTAAAGCTGAATAGAAACAGCTCAGGAAAAGCGAAACTGGCGTGTGATTGTAATTCACCAGAGCTACTTCACGCGGTCATTTAGAACCACTGCTGAGAACCAATGTAACTCATTTGCTATTTTGTTTGCAGAGGACATACTGTGCCCTAGCACCTAGTAATTTACTCGGTGACAGTCAGAATTGATTGTCTTAAATGTCGTAGCAATTTGCCTCACAATCTATTCACTTCGGGGCGATTTTTGCATAGCCTAAATTAGCTAGAATATAATGTAGATTTATCTGCTTTTTATCTGTGTTTTTGTCTTAGCAACAGTGACTCGGTTGTTTTTTGGAAAAATGGCCAGGCAGTTCATTTGCTGGGAGAACTTGTCCCTCTGTTTAATGTCATCTGATCGATCTATTGGTTGTTGTTTATTACCGCACTGTTATGACCTCAATCAGTTTTGACCCCAAAACAAGCTGTGGGGCTTTTCACAGCAAAATGAAGTGAGTAGATGACTACTTTTTCTTTGCTCCCTTAAAAGTCCTGACCGTTTAGGTGGAAATAAACATGGATGGAACAGTTTATATTAAATCGCAGGTATCCTTTTGCCCTGGGTCTTTATTGATTGTCCTTTGCTCATTGTTCACATTGTACCACTGAAATATTTATAGTGAACACCTGTAGCTCTGCCATCAACGCACACTATCATTCAGAACCACTGCTGGGAACCAATGTTACCTATTTGGTATTTTGTTTGAAGAGGACATACTGAGCTCCAGCACCTAGCAATTTACTGGATGACAGTCAAAACTGATTGTCGTAAAAGTTGTCGCAATTTGCTACAACAACTTAGACAGGTTTGGAGAAGTAAGGATACAGCGAATGTGAGGTGTTTTGAATCATTATGATATTGAGTTCCTGCCAAAGCTAACAGAGACCTATGCGACTTCCTGGTTGGACGAAAAGAATGGCTTTGTGGGAATCCCTAGGAGGAAGGCAAGGCGTGTTTATTTGTAAAGACCATTTCATACACAGGAGTAATTGAAAATGCTTTAAGGGGCCTGAAATGAAAATACAAACGTCAGACATACTGGCATCCTGTGATCTTCAATCGACAGGGATGTAGAAGCATAGCTAATACAATTGTAAATTACAGATGTAAAGGTTGCATTCATGTTAAACGAAAGAAATATATACATGCACTCTATAATATCTTAATGCTTTATTTCAGCCAGTCCTGAATTCCCGGGTAAAGGAAATGATTTACTGAGTTATACATACATAGATGTTATTTTCTCTCGAACAAACGGTTTGTCACCAGGAGAAGCAATTGAAAGTGTGTCTGCAAGTAAATGGTGTTCGATGCCGTTTTATCCGGGTGAGAATAAGTCCATTAGTCATGTGTGATATGCCTGGTGCCTGGCCCTATCTCCGGGTAGTTTACAGACAGATGCAGTGTTACATTATCTAATCCCCTATGGATGGACCGGATCGTGCAGTGAGAGGCACAGCCAAAAGGAAAAAGCACCAGCATTGCATTATTCATCAACTCAACAAACGTGACCGGAGCTAAATGACTACAGAGCAGATTACCAGATGACCAGACAAGACCGTGATATAGAGTCTGTCAAAACAAGCCTGTCTGTTTGTCCCACCTCACAGAACCTGTTTGACAACAGCAAGCTGTCCGTTACTTTTCTGTTAGCCGGCCCGATCCAGGTTGGTTACACTGTATCGTAGCAAGTCCTTTTGCTAACCAGTGTCCGAGCCTCATTGGCTGACATCGTATAAACGAGGGTTGAGTTGTAGTGTCGGGAAACGTGTCTGTATGGGTCAATGACCCAGGGCTGTTTAGGCATTACCTATCCAGAACGTCCACAACAGCTTCGCGTTATTTTCCACACATACTCAGTCAGCATCACTGGGCTTCACACTTCTCCTCAAGCAACAGTTTAGCGCAGGCTGCCACTGAATATTTAGAGGCAGCATTATTTATGAGAACCAGGTCAGGCAACCATTGAGAACTTTCCATTCGTCTCCCCGGCGTGCCATATTCTAAGAGCTGTAGCCGTACATTTCCTACTAAATGCCCTTCCGACTTGCACTCTACACTTCTGAGTTTCGTAAAGTGGGTTCAGTCTGAGAGACAATAGATGGCTGCTCTAAGGGAGGACTCTTCGACCTTTTCTTGCCCAGGGACCGTCGACCCAGGCCATCAGTCAAATTAGTGACGCAACCCCTTTTATGTTGCATACTAGGAAGTGTGGGTTCTCTTTCTCCAAAATCTATCCCAACCTGTAAATCTTAGAAATTATGTTCATATACGGAACTATTTTGTAAACCATGATTGCGTTCAGTTGGAACATAAATCAGTGTAATTTTGGTCCGTGTAAATGTATCGCCTTTTGGTTCTTTAAGTATTCAGTTGATCCATTAAATGTTGCTTTTATGTTTGTCATTAGTCGATTCAAAATAAAAAGAAATGAAAATGTATATTAAAGGAAACATTGCAACATTTCTCAGTTCAACTCCCTGTCTCGACCGGGTTACTTTTATAATGAAGTCTTCCAGTTAATGTTAACGCTGCCCCACGAGAGCTGCCTGAGTACTGTGATCGAGAACAGCCGCGAGTTCCACACCGATGTGTTCAATGCACTTTCCTTAATGATGTTAACAACTTGAACGACGGTGTTGACCACGGTGAGTTCAGGGCTCAGTTCTTTTGAGGCCCGCGACTCGCCAGGTAACAGACAGCGAGTCCGATTAATGAGTGGCGCTGCTGTCTTGCACAATCGTTTGACAAGGATACACAATTTTACAGCGTATGTCATTGAGCATTTTATTAACTCCATGACGCCATGTCATCTATCCTGTGCACCGCGGTTAAGTCCGACAAAAGAAACAGCTCTAATTTTATTGGCACACTCCTCGTTAAGCCAAATTTTCCACGTATGAGTGGCCAAGGGCAGAATTAGAGACCGCTCTGTTGAGTAGGGCTTTTTGTTTTAATGAGCAAGGCGCATTGAGACTTGGTTAGAAACATTGGATGCGTTCTCTCTCGTCTTTGATTACCTTTCATTAACATTGGCTGCCCTTTTAAAGTACACAAGCGGTCCTGGAGACGCTTCACCTTTCAACTTTGATGAGTTTCCAAATGGCTCAGAAGCTTGCAAGGATTCATTTACTGATTTGACAATTATCCAGAGTAAATAATGCAGAATGGTAGCACCTCTCCCACAATGCATTTCAACGTAAAACCATATTTCAGGTCATCCTGAGACTACCTTATTTTTCACCGTCTCTGTTCTCCATTATTTCTTGAGGTTTCATTGTTCTTGGGGTGAGGTATTTACCTGACATTCAATGGAGACAGTTATAGGTATTTGGTAACATGTGCAGAAATCCAAATACTTTACTGAAGCCCTTAGAAGACTTTTTATGACCATGTCAGGAAGGTTTACCAAACCATTACCAGAAATTAAGGACATGATGTCCACCATATGAAGGCTAATTCCAGTCCACTGGCATTCTGTCAAGGAAGTCCTTCCAAATTCACCTCAATATACTGGCTCTCCTGATTGGATTAGTAGCGGAGACGTTGCCTAGTGACGGGACCCTTTGGGGGCCTTAGTGGAACAGGCTGTGCAGTAAACAGTTTTGGGAAACTGTAATTCCATGTAAAA
Source organism: Dallia pectoralis (assembly GCA_029465975.1). Classification (NCBI taxonomy): domain Eukaryota; kingdom Metazoa; phylum Chordata; class Actinopteri; order Esociformes; family Umbridae; genus Dallia; species Dallia pectoralis. The sequence goes on from CM055744.1 coordinate 13,523,489, forward strand.
TGCATGTAGTTTTTATATTTTTCTTTGAAAAACGCACATTGTATGTATGACTGGTGCTATATAACTACAAGGGCTTCCTTTCCTGCTTTCTGTTTTTTAGCAGACTTGCGTAGTAACAATAATGTAATAAACAGCCTGGCAATAGAGACAACGCTACGTTTTTAAGTTACGAGCTAGTGGTTTTTCGAAACACAACTATAGAATTGTACATTTTACAGTACAGGAACCCATTCTGTATGGGTTCAGACATGATGCTAAATGCCTTGTCTGAGTGATCTTTCATATATTTCACTGTCACAAAATCATCAGTACCTCAAATCAATCATGGCTTCTCTGATTATTTGGTTTTATCATGTCCTCAAAGTGCTTGATCGAAAAACACAGAATATGACACAGTTAATTAGCTTCAATAAGATGTGCTGATTTCTGTAAACCTTGTATCAACAAATACTACCATGTAACCTTCATCTTCCTCCTTGTTGCTAGGCTACAAAATGTTATGTGGATGAAAATGTTATGTGGATGTTGTGACGTGTACCCAAACTGAAACAGTCGCTACACATTTAATGTTGATATTTAGCCATGAATTCTTGTGGTGAGGACAGAGAGAATCGTGTGCGTGACATGTTCAGTTAGTGTCACCTGGTTGATCTACCGTTAACGAATCCAACCGTGTGTGGTACCAGAGAATACTTCGAATGTAACCAATGTTTGTAAATGTGAAATTTAACTAGTTTGACCTTAAAAAGTGCCATGGGGATATTAAAGAAAGCACATGTATGAGTGAAAGCCCTCAAACATTACAAAGTTCAACCAGATCCGTAAGCAAGTGTGGGAAGATATTTTAAATAGAATTATTGCCATTTTGTATTTTTTCGGTCCCGTATGTTAGGTACACTCACCTGAACTAAGTGTTACGATAAACATCAGGTAATAAATGTATATTTGCGGTTCTTTTCACATTTGTATATTGCACTTGGCTATAGATAGTGATGTAGGCTGGTGAAAACCTTACGGTATGTTTGGCCTTTGAGTGGTTGAATACATTTGCCGGTCTTTTCAAGACTTCAGCAGTTACAACTATGGATTTTCGATCACAAGTTTAACCAAAATAACAACACCAATATAGTTATTTAAAAAGTATGTGTAATAATATGTAATATCATTCAAGGTTATTTCAATAGAACATTTTACCATTTTCCCATGTGTCCTCTGCCTGTCTGTATAAGGCAACCTGAGGAAAGTCAAGGCCTGCTAACTCCTTATCAGTAAAAGCAGGTGCTTTGATGTCAGTCCACATTCAGTAGGGACTGAGTCTCTGGGACTTTTTCACATAGTGATTTGACACCATTTGTGACTTACAGCACTCCCCAGCTCATCCTTACAGCTGAATGTTTTCAGACAGTAAGTCAGGTTGAGGATCTCACGATGACAACTCAGTCTGGAGCCAGGCTAATTCACTCTCTCAATCAGACGTCACCCTCTCGCTCTCTGTCCTCTCGATGACTCCCGGGCTGGGTGCCTCCTATACAGTTAGCATATTATTAGGTCTTTATACATGAGAGGATGACACACTCCCAGGGAGCAGATGATTTCTCTGGATTAGTTCCCTTGTCAGAGTTTCTCCGAGGTTCATACGAGGTGCGGGCTTTCAGTCAGCGTTGTCACAAGAAGCCTGTCCGTCCGTGCCGCATGCCCCATTGGCATGGCAATCTAATTAGAGTTCTGGAGATTCACAGGGGAAACACAGGGGCTCTGATACTAGCCTGGAGTACCACACACATTCCCAGCTACGAGAGACTGAACAGAACCATGCTGGAGGGGTGCATAAAATGTGTATGACAGTCTAACGCTTTGTTGGCTTGTCCACACCAGATACACAGTGGGGCACATGGAGTAGGTGGAGAATGCAGAAATGGGAGCATCATATACAGAGTGGAGCTCATGGAGTAGGTGGAGTATGCAGAAATGGGAGCATCAGATACAGAGTGGAGCTCATGGAGTAGCTGGAAAATGCAGAAATGGGAGCATCAGATACAGAGTGGTGCTCATGGAGTAGCTGGAGAATGCAGAAATGGAAGTCACACTTCTGGCGTCCATTGAGGAATTGGCTGTTGTCTAAGAGCAGTGTCAGCTCCAGAAATTCTAGATGTCTAACGGGTCATGTTTCTCGCCCTGACACCATAACACAGAGACTAGCGAGTGGGTGTTTATGTGTGTTTGTAGTGTAGACTTATATGTATAGACTCCAGAGAAATGATGTGTGACGATGGCAGCTGTGTGTGTGTGTGACATTGGGATCTGCTTCGAGTTGACGTTCACCGATAGGAAATATTCCATCTCCAGTCATGCTGCTGAATTTGATAGTGTCACTGTGTTGGCATTCCACTAACTCAGTGGTGCTGAAACATTTGCAGTCAGTCTCCTCTTTCACAATGCGTTTTCCTTTTACCCATCGCAACCAGTACATACAAACACAAGCACCTGGCAATCCTCCATGAAAAAGATAAACAATGTACACAGCCAAAAAGACAGCTGACATATTTAGATGCGGAAGTCCACTTGTGAGTGTAAATGTTTATAAAAAATTGAGTATCTACTTAGACTTACAGAGACACATTATGAACCACCATCAGTCTTGTGTTGCAACGGCAAATTGTGTTCGCTCTTCCTAGTTTATTGTTTTTCAAAACGAAAACTTTGCGATTGGGTTGCACAGCTGAAAACTGTTTTTCAAAAGCAATTAAACTGTCTTTCTTTAGACAATTTTAGTATCTGGAGCATCTGCGTTTGTAGGTTTATTGTAGGCTCAAAAAAAACAGAAACAATAAAACGTTCATCTGAAACTTATCAGTCAGAGAAATTAAGCTATTCCGTGTGAAAAATTGCAAAATAAATTGAAGATCGAATTTAATCATGTTTCACAATGGTGTTTCTCTCACTTTAATGAATCGCACAACCTTGCTCTTACTGGAATAGAAGAAGAGAAGGAGGCCGTGGTGAACAATTGAGCAAAAGGACAGTGTCTAGTTTGAGAAACCGACACCTTCACAGGTCAAATGCCAGCTTCATAAAATAGTACCCGCAAAACACCACAAACAGTGAATACTTTCAAACTGTAGTGTACACGTTCTTACAATATGGATTGTTTTACAAATTCTGATAAAAGTGTGGTAATAGTGATCAAAACAGTTAAAAAGAAAATTGTTAACAGCTTTTTAGTTACCGTCCACTGCCTTACTGAAGCGACGGGCTACTAAGCTAAACTCATGTTTCCCATTGCCTGTGTTATATTTCTTGCCAGGCAAGTTAACAGAGTGAAACATGACTAATACTTTTTTTATTCAGTATAGGCCACAAATGATTACTTAAAGAGAGCAAAAAAACATACAATAGAGAGCAATATCAATATAAATATATAATATCTGTGAAATTCCTGTCAGGGTTTAGCCCCGCCCCTTCCACAAAGCCAATAGAGAGCTGTCACTTGTCCGACCTTGTTCATGAAGTGGAAAACTACTGGCGGTGAGCCTTTTTGCATGTGTCTACTGGCTGAGTTTCAGGAGTTCTGATGGCCCCCTGTAATCAAAAGATCAGTTGTAATTGTGAGTAAGAACCAGGCTTATTTGGCAATCTTCTAATAATAATGATAATCCCTGTAAAGATCTAACCCAGTGCTCCTGCAGCTCTGATGCTCTGATGAAGTCTCAGAAAGACACCGTTATTACGGGGAACTTGCAATGCTCTCTTGAGCGGAGAAAACGAGAGCTAAACGTTTCGATTATAACCCGCCGAGTATAATGGAATGATCGCTCACATTTGTGCGTTATTATCCAGCTAGAAATGTGCTGCATATCATGTAATCATTTAGTTACAAACACTTCCTTTTCCCCCTACCTCTCCTGGAGCCCATGCCAATCTGCTGCTTTCTTTCAATTCAGCCTATTATTAACATCTGATTATCAGCTTTTTTATTGAAGGTGCTACAAATGGAATATATTTGTTATTGTTGCATAGAAATTGAATTAGATTTCCATTTTATGTCTTAAAAAGTGTGTAATGATAGTGTTTAACTGTATTACTCACCCGTCGGTTTTGTGACTGACTGGGGAAACATGTATTGAATAATGTAGGGCATCATGTTTTCTTTGAAAATTAGCTGATATATATATTTACCACAACATAAAACAATATACTCTAGCGTCCGGCGGGTGGAGTTGAACCAGCAACCTTTGGTTCCGCATCTTTGGAAGCTTATAGTAGACTAAATTCCAATAAAAATGCAATCCCAAATACCATTTACATTTTCAAACGATGCCCCCGGTTTTAGGTGGACTTATTTCAAATGAAAATGCTATTTCAGATGTATTTTCAATTGTATTTTCTTGTTCAAGTCACCACGCTCATTGAGGGACAGTATTCAAATGGAAATGCAAACTGTCAGACCTCACATCCAGACGGGTCTTCACTTAGGACGTACCTTTCTTGTTCTGTGATGACCTGGGCAGCTAAACTGAGATGTTGTCGGTCAGTCTTTCCATCAGCTCTCTTAATATCAGCAAACACCACCTCGTCCACGTTAGTGTTCAAAATGGCAGTGTTCTCCAATAATATCAGCATATATAGTCAGCCAAGGTGGTAACTTCCCTCTCCAGCCAAGTCACTGCCACCATTGCCCCAGCAACAAACTTCAGAGAAGTCCAGTAATGAACGTCGTGGATAAAATATTTGTAGCTGTGTTAGTCGTAATTTTTTTTTTATCCCTGAGTATTTTGTATTTTTCTTGGGAGCAGGAAGAGATAACTGGAATTTCGTATTTCAACTATACGGCTTAGACAAGAGCGAAGCAGAGCGAAGAACAGCTTCTGAAAGTGCCGTAGCATTTACAATCGAATGTGTATCGACATTACATTAAGGAATTATTAACATAGAGATCCCGCTACTTCAGGTGTTTTTAAATGTGTACAACAGATACACAGTCTGTCTTATAGTTGACGCAGATAGGACGTGGGAAATGAGTGATATCACTGGAAAACAAATGCTTGTGCGCTCCTGTGCACCGTTGCCTCAGTGCCTCCTAGCTGAGGAACGCGTGCTCTCTGCTTGAACATCCACCTGGCAGTGGCAGAGTTTGAGACGATCCCGAGCGGGCCCCGGAATTAGCCGTGAGCACCACTTGAATGCCGAATCGATGAATGAGATCTAAATGAAACTCCGAAGATGAAAGCACTTTACCCGGCCAAGCAGATGCTATCCAGCAGCCTGGCCCCTGAATGAGCCCTTGCCGGAGCCTTGAAGTGGGCTCAAGAAAGAAGGCTCTCCCTCATTCGCTGGGTGATGCGGGCGATCGGTAGTAAAATTAGGTTGAGGAATACCAGCTCTTCTATGGTCTTAGAAGCTCTAGTGAACACAACGAACTGGAACCGGGAGAACGATGGTGGCCCCTGTTGACGAGGCATCGTGGAACCACTTGGGAGAGCTGCTCTGTCGGGCTTACAGTAAATGGAAATAACATGACAGAGAACTGAGTCACCTCTGTTACGCAGGTGCTAATTACAAATGATTATTGTAGGATTGAAGAGTGTTTAGAACGGAATAGTCGAGTAACCTATCATTTTTCTGACGGATAAAATATGCAAAATGAGAAGTTGGCGATGGAATCGAAAAAACTCTCGTTTGCAATATATGCGATTCAAAACAAGATACGTTGACCTGTAAGACCAGGCTGATATGAAAAACGTTTGAGTTGTTTCCTCATCGAGAACCAGACATGCACGTTTTTGCCATTCCTCGTCCTGGCCGTCTTTGCGCGTCCGCGGAGCACTAGATTGGATTTGTGATTCGCTCGCGTGGACTCCCGTCTCCTGGCATGGCTGAGACAGCGGGCGAGAAGCAAGGAGCTAGTCATTGGCTTGGCCCGGCGATGATTTGGCAGATCAATCCCTTTCCTCTGCGTCACGACTGTCATCTATCATTGTTTACCCGGCCGTCTCTTTCGGGACGCTAGGTGCCATCCATTCCCAGGATGCTCTCCTGCTCCACCATTCTGCATCTGCCCACCCGCCTGCTCTGCCCCCTGCCTGTGTCAGCTGGCCAGACAGATGGTACCCATTTGATCTGGGAGATGGGGTAATGGCCAGTGGGGAGTGTGGCTAAACGACTGGATGTCATTGGTTCTTATGAGCAGGCCGTCTTTTCAGTCTGCTTGTTAGCGAATGTGTTTAGCTTTCTTTTAACCCGGCGCCCCTCCGCTGCCAGCGGTAATATTCTGGGTGTGAATTTGTAGTCTCTCACCTCTAGTCGTATTTTCCACATTCCGGTCTGCCCAAGGATCTGCTGGATTTATTCCTATGTGTGTGGGCGTGTGTTTGTGCCACTTGTTGTGAGTAAGATACAGTTTGTGTGTGTCTGCTTCTGGGTGTGTGTGTGTGTGTTATTTGTTTGACTGTGGAGTTTGAATGTCTGTGTGTTTGCCACCTGCCATCTCTCATATCTGCGATTGGTCATTTCTCCTACCTGCGATTGGTCATTTCTCCTACCTGTAATTGGTCATTTCTCCTACCTGTGTTTGATCATTTCTCCTACCTGTGATTGGTCATTTCTCCTACCTGTGATTGGTCATTTCTCCTACTTGTGATTGGTCATTTCTCCTACCTGTGATTGGTCATTTCTCCTACCTGTGTTTGATCATTTCTCCTACCTGTGATTGGTCATTTCTCCTACCTGTGTTTGATCGTTTCTCCTACCTGTGATTGGTCATTTCTCCTACTTGTGATTGGTCATTTCTCCTACCTGTGATTGGTCATTTCTCCTACCTGTGTTTGATCATTTCTCCTACCTGTGATTGGTCATTTCTCCTACTTGTGATTGGTCATTTCTCCTACCTGTGATTGGTCATTTCTCCTACCTGTGATTGATTATTTCTACTACAAGTGATTGATTATTTCTACAACCTGTGTTTGATAATTTCTCATAATTTATTGTGCCTGTGATTGGTCATTTCTTTTACTTATAATTGGCCCTGTCACTCTGGCATGCCTAGACGCCCAGATCTTCTCTCAGTCCGTCTGTAACCTGGCAGCCTTCTCCTTCTGAAATCCACCCAGCCTGGGAGGGCAGCCCTTGTTGTCAAGACTAAATCAGCTCATTTCCTGGACCATTTAAATGGACATCAGAAGCGGTACCCTCAGATTAGACACAAACCCCAACAGGTTAAATACACTGGCCATGAAGCAAGAAACATCCTCGCCAATGTCTGCGACGTCCTTCCATACTGATTATTTATTTACCCAGAATGCAACACTTTTTATCTAACGTACGCTTAGTAAAATGTGTTAAATATCATCATGCGAGGTGGAGGATATATATTTTCACATCATATTACGTAGTCTATTCTGCCCCATGTGCACACATACATTCCTTATGAATAAAATACTACGTTAACTGGTAATATCTTGGTGGTGCGCTATCAAGCGTCTTACTAAAAAACATCTATAACAACGCAGATTCCACAAACAAACACTCACTCACCTACCTACCAACCACACCCTGTGACTTAGATACATCTCCTAATTAACCAACTCAAACCATTAACCAACTCAAACCAGGTGTTCATAATTAACTGAACCAACCTAAAGAAAGAGTTCAGCACAAAACTAAAAGAACGAAAGGTGGATGACTAGTTCCACTAGTCATCACACGAAGGGAGATTTTCAGCATCATATTCAGCCCTTACCTCGTGACAAATCACATTTTTTCCCGGGTTGAACATTAATTACGGCAGGAATTTCCTCATTCGTCCTACCTTAGATATAAGATAACACATTTCACTCAGAGCAATAGACAGAAACTAATCTGTTGCGGATTTTAAAACTGTCTTCTGTCGGGATGACAGTCCTGACAGCCAACATTAAGTCCCCGTATTAAGTTAGAAATTGGCCAAGAAGTACGTTGGGGAATGTAAAGGGCTTAATAATTCTCAAAGTTCTTCGAAGAGCAATAAAGAAAAGCATAACCTTTAAATACTTCGTCCTCCGAAGATTGAGACGGGTCCGGTAATGGCTGGAGCAGAGAGAAGGGGTCAAAGGATGGTATATAGAGATAGAGTTGGCAGATGATCTTGTTGAGGGCAAGTCTGGGAAGCAGCCTGATCTGGTGCCAGAAAGTTCACCACACAGTGTTCAGACCTGTAGCCAGTTGCCCCCACTACTCGTCCTCCTCCACGTCCTCCTCCTCAGCTCTGCCGTATACATTCAACATTCAATGTTATCTTAAACGAAAGAGTGGATTTAATTATACTATAAATAATTATATAATGAATAAATATTTAGGTATGTCCATTTTGAACTGCAAATACAGTCAGATGTCACAAACTTGATTGGTGAAGTGCGGGAGAAAAACCACACGCAGAGCGGGTATTCGTTCGTGGTATTTATTACCAAAACAATTACAAAATAACGAACAAAAACCATATACTGTAATGAAAAAAAACTGCACTAAAGACGGACTTAATACAATAATTCTGTCACGAACCGTAGGGTGTAGTGCAGGAAGCCAGGTGCAGAGCCAGGTAATCCGTTTTAGAACAGGTTTTATTAATGATAAAACATAAAACAAACCGTAAACGGCGAAAAGAGTATACTGTGACAGGAAATTAAAGTGCGCATATAGCGTCTTATACAAAAACGTTCAACATCAACAGTACATCTCCCAACACTCACCACTAATATCGATGTGACTTGTAACAATGCGAAGCAACGAGTGCACTGCTCGCGACCCTCTTATATCCCAGATAAAGTGACAGATTACTAACAGCTGTGACCACGTGAAAGAGGAAGTAATCACAGCTAGTGAGTACAAAAACACGGAAGTGGATCACCGAAATGGAAGTGTAGCAACGCCACCACACCAATCGTGACAAATTCAAGCAGTTCCACTCGAACACTTACCTCCAAATAACGTGACGTATAAATAATGCTAAGCGAAGTGAAACATAACCCTGTGAACTAAATAGCCACGCTGATTAGCTCGAATGAAACCTAGTGTGCCTAAGCAGAACAACTACACTGGAAATAAAGTCACCTAACTTAACACCCCAGAGTGCGGACTTAGTGTCTGTCCACCACTCGTTACATCAGAATCAGATAGGAGGCACATTTTTTCTCACGCCGCAGCATACACTGAACATTTATTCATGGCACTTTTCCTGAAGGTTCTCACTAGGTGTGTGTGTTTGTGTGTGTGTTGCGCTTGGCTGGTATTATATATCTTTGTCATGATAGGGTCTAAGTATGGGTATTCCAATCCAACAACTGTATGAACTGATCAATTGACCGAAATGTGTGCCCACAGCAATGTGCATCAATCTCTCCATAGAAAGCATCTAAGCGGCAAAACAGCGCCCCTCTGTCTCAATACGCTTGTGCGATGCATTGTATTGCTCTGTAATAAATGTTGTTTCGCTCACACGGACGCTTTTTTCTGTTGAGATTGATTCAGACACTTGCTAACAGAAGGAAAATAGCGTAACACAAAAACATCAACTAGAAAGTGACGTGGGAAAGCCCCCTTTTCCCTTCTTGTGGCGTCGGGCCTGCTTCTATTCTGACAAGCGACATAATATACATTTTCTGTGATTTGCTTTTCACTCGATAATTATGACGTAATGAAACGCACCCATGTTTAGTATGCTTGTGTGTATTTCTGTATTTGTGAAGACAAATAATCCCCACAAGGATGGCAAAACATTTGACCTAGTAAGGACATTTTGGTCGCACGAATGTGTGTGTTTTTGGGATGCATTTATCATCGGTAATGACTAATCATTGAAAAATTAGCACACAAATGGAGCAGCTACATTCATATTAAGTCTTGTTTGAAGACACACCGGGACTTACGGCACACTTATAGAATACCACGAGACATAACAATTATATATGATAGCATGAAATAATATAGACCTCTGTTGAACACAGTCAAGTGTGATTTGACATTATTACTCATGATTACATTTTAAGTAGATCTCCGAGGTGCACAGTTTAAAAAGCTACTTGAATTAAGAAAAAAAGCTCGGCAAAATTGTAAACAATGTTTTGAGAACATTACTTAGAACTTCACTGGAAGTGTTCAATACTTCCGTGCGAAATAGATATCGAATCTGTTCATGCGTAGGTATTTATATAGATTACTGAGTCTTACTACGTTTGTGTCTACATTACAGGATCGCGTTTGACAAATTAAAGACTTCGACGTTGACTTTGACAGCTTTGAAAGCAGTGCACAGTTGCCATGCCTTTAAAGGCATTTTCACCACACCAGGCGGTTTAGGAGCTTGAGTATTTACGCCACTAACGCGTGACATGGGGTGACATACAAACAGACATTGAATCAAGGCCATTAATTGAACTACCCCCGACTGTACACAGGTAATTGTTTGGAGTCTCTCGACGTGAGATGGGTGACAACAGCCAATGTCACCTCGTCACACACCCGCTGAGACAGCTATCACTTCACCCCCGTCAACCTGTGCACGCTCAACAGAATACGGGAAATGTAGTTAACACTTTTACATTTAAATGTTCCCTTCATTGACATCTCAGTGAGATAATGTGTTTTTTTGTGTACTTTTTTAAACTGCTAAACGTTTGAAAAAGGTTTTGTATTAATCAGGGAACATAGAAGTTGCACCTGGTAATCAGTGTTGTAAGTAACGGCGTTTAAGTATAACATGTTGACATCTCCCATCTGAAAACTAGACACACGTATTCCAATGCTAAAAGACACAGCTGATTACTGGAGTAGTATTTCATTTGTCAGTCAAATATGTCAGATCTTCGTTTAATTAACAACTTCATAAAAAATAGAAAGATATAAACTGAATAGAGTTAAGGCTAAGGTTAGTGTCAAAATAAGGGTTCCCTTATTAAGAGTAAGGGTAGAGTATAGGATGTAGGTTTAAGGTTATAATAAGGGTTAAGTTATTAAGAGTAAGGGTTAAGTACAGGATGTAGGTTTAAGGTTAGAATAAGGGTTAATTTATTAAGAGTAAGGGTTAAGTACAGGATGTAGGGTTAGGGTTAGAATAAGGGTTAGGTTATTAAGAGCACGGGTTAAGTACAGGATGTAGGTTTAAGGTTAGAATAAGGGTTAAGTTATTAAGAGTATGGGTTAAGACCAGGATGTAGGGTTAGGGTCAACCTTTTCTAGGTTGAAATGCTGGGTCAACCAATCACATGCCCATCTTCACCGCCAGCTACTAAATCAAATAGTGTCTGATGCATGGCACCAATTTATCATGAGCTATTAGTGTCTCTTTCACAAAAAACACGTAATACTGTTCTGTCCCAAATGGGATCTGAAACCTGAGCTGCATTTTGTGTCTTTTCGTGTTCTGGAACTGTCAGACAGAAATAGGTTATGTAAAACAACCCTGACTCTCCAATATGTTGTATTAGGAATAATTTATACCATATTTAAATAGTTTTTATGTTATAGAATGCATGGGAATCCAACATCTTGACCATTAGATAAGTAAACAATTCCTAAGTGTTGATTTCTGTTGTTGTTGTTGTGTTCTGCTGTTGTTGTTGTGTTCTGCTGTTGTTGTTGTGTTCTGCTGTTGTTGTTGTTGTTGTGTTCTGCTGTTTTTGTTGTTGTGTTCTGCTGTTGTTGTTGTGTTCTGCTGTTGTTGTTGTTGTGTTCTGCTGTTGTTGTTGTTGTGTTCTGCTGTTGTTGTTGTTGTTGTTGTGTTCTGCTGTTGTTGTTGTTGTGTTCTCCTGTTGTTGTGTTCTGCTATTGTTGTTGTGTTCTGCTATTGTTGTTGTGTTCTGCTGTCGTTGTTGTGTTCTGCTGTTGTCGTGTTCTGCAGTTGTTGACGTGTTGTGTTTGAGGTGTGTTCAACAAGGCTTTGGCCTTGGCATGAGGAGTTCACACTACAGTCAGTCCAGTCAACCTCGTGTCTCTTCTTCCAGGGCTTCTCTGTGTGTGATGCTCCGTATTTAGCCTCTCATTCACGACAGTCCACTGGTCTACATCCAATTCATCAGCTGGAATAGACTAGACGAACGGTCTCCTTATAATCTGACTCTGCGCTGGAAGGACTAAGCAGAATTGGAAGAGAAACGTAATGGACTTCATTGACTGCGGAACAAGCACCAGCCTGACAGTTTATACTCTGGAGTATCTCTCCGAAACACTACCCAACGCGGACAGTTGAATAAATAAGCCATTAGCCTGAACACAGGACAACTATCACACTGGGTTTGTGTGTGTGTGTGTGTGTGTGTGTGTTTGTTCTCCCAGGGGATTACACATGATGTTATTGCCCCTGGTCTGCAGAGCCTGTGGGCGACGGACGGGTCACAAGCGGTAGAGAGCGATGCCGTGCTGATATGAGACCCGTCCCATTTCCTCTGGCCTGTTCATCTCCATTACCCAGAATTCAACCACGCGTCCCCAGCTGCACTAGATCTGGTTCAACGACGGGAACAACAACTGGCCATTGTCATACCGTGGGACGTCAGTAGATACCGGGGCCGGTGTCCATCTCTGCCGTGAGAAGACGGGACGGGTGTGTGTGTGTGTTGACGCGGACACGCGTAGGTGTGTGTGTTTGTGTGTATATGTTGACGCGGACACGCGTAGGTGTGTGTGTGTGTGTGTATATGTTGACGCGGACACGCGTAGGTGTGTGTGTTTGTGTGTGTATGTTGACGCGGACACGTGTATGTGTGTTTGTGTGTGTGTGTTGACGAGGACATGTGTAGGTGTGTGTGTGTGTATGTTGACGCGGACACGCGTAGGTGTGTGTGTTTGTGTGTGTATATGTTGACGCGGACACGTGTAGGTGTGTGTGTGTGTGTTTGTGTGTGTGTGTGTGTGTGTGTGTATATGTTGACCCGGACACGTGTAGGTGTGTGTGTGTGTGTTGCATGTTGACGCGGACACGCGTAGGTGTGTTTTGTGTGTGTGTATATGTTGACGCGGACACGCGTAGGTGTGTGTGTGTGTTTGTGTGTGTGTGTGTGTGTTTGTGTGTGTGTGTATATGTTGACGCGGACACGTGTAGGTGTGTGTGTGTGTGTTGACAGTCCGGCCCCATTCTCTATCTCATTTGTTTTTATACTATCAATACCTCTCTTCCTCTTTTTCCATCAGCATGAAAAGGCTGTCAATTTTCCACCGCTATGACTTGTTTGTTTTGGACGCTCTTCCGAACACTGCAATCTTCATGTCTATTTCCAGAGCACAGTGGCACAGGAGGGTAACACTCTGCTCTGGAGCTCGGCTAGAGGATGCGGGAGGGAACGGGTCCATCGTCACCGTCAGGATTCAGAATCAGAACCAGAACCGGGTTTATCGACACGCTTGTTTAGACGCGCGAGGAATTTGCTCTGACCCATTGCTGTAGCATTTAGGACACACAATTTTAAACAAACATGAACAGTGCAAATTCAGAAAACACACACAACACGACACAATTCAAACAGTCCTAGTGGCATAAGAAATGGATGAATATAGTGTGTGTCATATATATCCGAGTTGTGCAAGGGAGTAATGTCTAGATGTGAGAGCAGAGTTCAAAAGGTGAACAGAGCAGAATGTAGAGCTATATGTTATTGTATATACAGTTGTGCAAATAAGAGCAATGTCCAATTATAGTACAGGATGGGGGAGGGTCAGACTAGTGCACGAGGCACGTTCCTTAAACTAACCGCCTTGGAAGAAGTTGTTCTTGTGGCGGGATGTTTGGGTCTTGATAGAGCGTAGCCGTCTGCCAGAGGGGAGGGTTCTGTGTAGTCCGTTACCCGGATGGGAGGGGTCTGCCTCAATCTTTGCCGCCCACCTCAGTGACCTGACTTTGAACAGTTCCTTACGAGAGGGCAGCTTACATCCTCTTATCCAGGACAGGACGGACTTGATTATAATTCTTTGAAATGATTCGCATACGAAATTCCATAGAAGTATGCTCGCATATGTTTAGTACAATTCACACATGTCTCCTGAAGTAAATCGCCTACCAAATGGTCATTTGTCAAGTCAATGAGTGCCTAGTGACTATAAGAAAAATTGGCAAATCCAATAGTGGATCCCTCAGAACTAGTAGGCCAACTGTACAGGTTCCCTTCAGACAGGCATCTCCTAGCCCATGGGCACAGTCACATGGGTACAGTCACATGGGCACAGTCACATGGGTACAGTCACATGGGTACAGTCACATGGTTACAGTCACATGGGTACAGTCACATGGGCACAGTCACATGGGTACAGTCACATGGGTACAGTCACATGGGTACAGTCACATGGCACAGTCACATGGGTACAGTCACATGGGCACAGTCACATGGGTACAGTCACATGGGTACAGTCACATGGGCACAGTCACTTGGGTACAGTCACATGGGTACAGTCACATGGGCACAGTCACATGGGTACAGTCACATGGGCACAGTCACATGGGCACAGTCACATGGGTACAGTCACATGGGTACAGTCACATGGGTACAGTCACATGGGTACAGTCACATGGGTACAGTCACATGGCACAGTCACATGGGTACAGTCACATGGGCACAGTCACATGGGTACAGTCACATGGGCACAGTCACATGGGTACAGTCACATGGGTACAGTCACATGGCACAGTCACATGGGTACAGTCACATGGGTACAGTCACATGGGCACAGTCACTTGGGTACAGTCACATGGGTACAGTCACATGGGCACAGTCACATGGGTACAGTCACATGAGCACAGTCACATGGAAACAGTCACATGGGTACAGTCACATGGGCACAGTCACATGGGTACAGTCACATGGGTACAGTCACATGGGTACAGTCACATGGGTACAGTCACATGGGTACAGTCACATGGGTACAGTCACATGGGTACAGTTACATGGGTACAGACATACAAACACAATCCTGACCAATCAGACGGGTTCTCTTGTATAAAGTATCGTCTAATTACAAGCGCGTGTAGACTACAAATCAATTATCTTCAAATAGAAAACGCACGTGAAACATTACCCTCCCTGTCAGGCACTAGTCACAACTATTTTGTGAATTTGCATAGCACCAAAGCTGCAGTTTATTTATTTTTGATCTCTGGGTGTAAGCATAACATTTTGGATCTGTGAAAACAAACTCAACGTGGCACACAGTCCTTGCTCAGTAAACACTATCAAGCATGAATATTCAATAAGCAATAAGGATTTGGGCATTATTATACACGGTCATAGGTCAGCCCACCTGGGGTTTGTAACAGTGGATGGCAACAGCAGAGAGAGAAAGTAAAGTACCAATGTTACTCAAAATGCCGGACTGTGCCCAAATGTCAAGCACCTTCCCATATAGAGTAACAATACTGAGTAACAATCTATAAGTTGATACTTGTTTGTTTTTCCCAGAGATATTTTTGCCATGGATCCAAACACATTTTAGGTAGACAATCTGGATAATCAATTTGACGTCTGTAACCTTTTAGACCTTAACATGATTGTTTAGTAGGGCTACCAGGGTGAGTCGCATTCTTCTTTCGGTCAAACAATGTACTGTGTGTCTAAGTGAAAGAGAGAGATAGTGGTGTGTTGACCAGTACTCTGGTAGAACTGTGTGAGGTTAAAGGTTATTATACATATATAAGGAGTCCTGAGGTATTGGGTGAACAGAGTGGTGCCGGGTTTTATTATATTGGCCATTGCTTTGATTCATTAGACAAGTTTTGCTTTTGTGACACAGATACCATGGAAATAATCAAATGTTATTGCAATGTACACAGTACAAAATAAATGTCCCCTTATTCAAGCTTGCACACTGTCTCCCTGAATATCTGAGATCTAAAGTGTATAGAAGTATCAATGGACCTCTATAAAGCTGCCCTTTTCTGGTCCACAAATTGTGTGTTACAAACATATCCGAAGGAGATAAAAATACGTGTGGCACTTTCTAAGTCAGATTTGGCAATTTAGCCAAAAAGATTGCATAACCCTGTTTTAAAATCTAGACAAACAGTATGCACTTCACTTCATTGAAGTCAATGGATTCATCAATCTGTGAGCATCATCCGACCAGTTCTGGATGGGTTTTAGGAGGTAGTAAGAAACTTCTGGCTCTTGACCGGGCTAAGACGACGTCTACTCTGTAAATCCGGGAGTGCTCTCTGGACCTCTTCCTCAGCACACGTCTATCCACCTCCCTTCACGCTTCAGCAGCTAGGCTCTCTCCGCGACTCTTCCCCTCATCCTCCTCTCTTCCTCCTCGTCTTTTCTCACGTTGAGGCGTCTCATTGAGGAATGTCCCCTCGTGTTTTTTAATCACAGTCATATCTCACGGGGTACGGGGGGCCTGAGGTGAAATGCATTTCGTGTGATCAATGTTTTCTGACTTTACATCTCGTTTTAATCAGGGTATCATCGCTCGTCGGCGGCCCTGTTGAGACAGAGACAGAGCACTGAGCCTGCGTGGTTCCGCTCTCTGGGCTCGACGCCGGTCGCACTAGCTCAGCTCTGACTCCCTGCTCTTGTGTCCCAGCGTCAGTGTCCTAGTTAATGCTGTGCACACTGAGGGATGAGCTATTGCTCCTGGAAGGTTTGACCCTGAGAGGCAATTTCACACATTAGTGTGTGAAATCTCCAAGCTTAGCAGCGTTGGGAATCAGAAACAGGTGCCGCACCGGGCTCGGCGACAAGATTCCTCTCAGAGACGTCGTGACGATGTTCGGTGATCTTCGCGGGTACAATGGCGTCACAAACCGAACAATGATTCATTGTCTTCGGAAAGCCGCATCCCGGACAAACGCTGTGCATTGTGGGTATTGTCGTGGTATGTGGACGAGGGGATCAGGCGTGTGGCGCAGATCACACAGAATCACACAGAATCACACACAGAATCACACAGGATCATCACACAGAGTCACACAGAATCACACAGAATCACACAGAATCACACAGCACCCGGTGTAGTTCTGAAGTCCAGCTGGAGAAGGTCACGACTCACTCTATTATTCATTAAGCCTGTAGTAAGGCTGTGGAGTCTTAAGAGAAGAGAGACAGGGGATGAGAGAGACGGGAGGTGATGACTTTTCATAGTGAGATCCTCCTCTCAGCCCTTATAGTGGACCTAAGCTTTACTGAGACCCACTCGCTGGCCCCGCCCCCTCTGCAGAATGTGGGGAGAGAGAGAGAGAGAATCTGTTTCCACCTCTGACCCTATCACTACTGACAGGTCCCTCTGTCTTACCTCACCTGAGTTCACCTTCTCAGGGTCCTCGGTTCTTCATTCTTTATTCAGGATCCTTTCTGCTGCTCCACAAACCTTGTAAAGATGAGGGAAGGGGAGAAGGTAGGAGACACTGTAGGTGTTTCCTCAACCCCAACCGCTAGGGAAGATGAAGAGTAGACAGAAGAACAAAGAAAAATACCCTCCTCACTTCAACATCTCAGGAACTGTCCTAAACCAGCACCAAAATTCACCTCTATGTCAGCACCTCCTCCAGAACATACACTCAGCACCTCTATGTCAGCACCTCCTCCAGAACATACACTCATCACCTCCATGTCAGCACCTCCTCCAGAACATACACTCAGCACCTCCATGTCAGCACCTCCCCCCAGAACATACACACATCACCTCTATGTCAGCACCTCCTCCAGAACATACACTCATCACCTCCATGTCAGCACCTCCTCCAGAACATACACTCAGCACCTCCATGTCAGCACCTCCCCCAGAACATACACTCAGCACCTCCATGTCAGCACCTCCCCCCAGAACATACACACATCACCTCTATGTCAGCACCTCCTCCAGAACATACACTCATCACCTCCATGTCAGCACCTCCTCCAGAACATACACACATCACCTCTATGTCAGCACCCAATCAATAATACTCCTCTCAACCTCTAACCTTGTGTGTGTACTTTAGGTGTAGCTAGAACAAGGAATCACCAATTCATTCCATGTCAGCCATTCCAATTCATATTCGTATCAGTTTCAATCCCACGTTTTAGTCTTTAAGATGCAAGTCTATGGGGTGACGTTATCAACTAAACATTGGATGTGCAATCATCTTAACTGAATACGGCCGCTGCACAGGATTTCTAGATAAGTATTGACGAGTACTTCTTTTCTCTGAGAAGATTCAAACTCGCAACCTTTGGAGGCAAAGACCTGGCCACAGCAGCCTAGCAATTTACCAGTCAATTTAACTCTAATGGCACTCACTTTTTCTCCAAGCTGAGTATATTTCAGGTCAAATATAGATTATTTTCCCACTTGGGAAATTGTCTAATTCAGACATGCTTCTGATGTGACCTCTCTGCTAGGTTTGCTGAGCTTTTGCCCCAATTGAAACGTTGCGCCTTTGTACTGTATTCTGAGATGGGAAATATAGACCAGAAAACATTTGACTTGCCTTGTCACAAACCCTTGGGTGTAGTGCAGGATAGAAACCAAATGCAGAGCGTGTCTCCTTTGTGGAATTCACATTTAATAATGAACAGCAAACAGAAACGCGAAGGAGCCAACTTAAGAACACTTACCGATTACTGAAATGAAAACCTGGTGTGAGTAACGACGACACAATCAACATAATTAGGAACCTTGTGGTGAAGACGTGATGTTGTCAGCCCGCCGTAACATGGCTCAACGATCTTATTCCTTTCTGGACCTTTTTGTACCATTTGTTAAAAAAATTGTGTTGTTCTTTCTGAAATAGGATCGGAGGGTTTTCTACTGGTGTAAACGTTTAGTATTTCTGGCCCTTCTCTCACAGACTGCTATTCCCCTTAAACCCTTTTAGTCAGCCGCCGCAGAAGCATACAGAATCCCCTTCTTTTAAGTCCAGCCACCCCTGGGAATCTTCAGAGAGAGAGAGAGTCAGCACCAAGAGAAGATAAATCTATATCTGCACAGATATCAGCTCTCCAGATCCACAATTCCCTCACCTCCACAGAACAATGAACAATGGAGGAAATATATGGCTGCATATAGGGGCTCAACTTTTAATAGCGGAATACAGTATCAGCAAAATGACTGCGGTAGCTCGTGTCACATAGCAGGTGCCCCGCACAACTGTGTCAGCCCTGGAGAGGTTTACCAGGGCTTTGGTCGAGCAGACAATACCCACATGAGAACGCATAGTACACACTTATCTAGGCGGGTAAATTGAAAGGTTTAACCTAGAGGATGTGAGAAGAGCGTGAGGTAAACCGCAGAGTGATGCGAGGTGGGGGGTCTTCGCTTAGGATTCAGTTACACCTCCATGAAGCACCATTCAGACAGAAATTCAAATTCCTCCAAAGGGAATCGCTCAGACACAAATGTCCCCATGTGTGTTTGTCAATGTGTGGGTTTTTGTAGAACATACCATATGTTTGCGTTCATCCGTGGTGCTTTGGGTAATTGTTTGTATTTGTGTGTGTGTGTGTGTGTGTACAATGAATGCATTAGCTTTTTTTCTGCGCTAGTTGGAGGCAGAAGGTTCCTTGAATAGGAATGCCAATCTCCACTTAATCGATCCGTACATTGTATTTGGTTCGTCGCCAGGTTATTCATTGAGCTGGACCTGGGAAATATTGTGTCTGTCTAAACATAAGCAGACACAATATTCTTGTTCCATGAGTCTTTTGACTAAAATCGTTAAAAGGGTCCGATAGAACACTGCGCTAAACTTGCACTTTATTAGCCTATACCGGAGAATTTGGTATCACAGAGTTTACAATATGTACTTTTTGTTCACGCAGTGACCAGAACAAACTTTTGAATTAGCGCTTCTTTTGGCAACACGATATCACAGGTTTTCGTGAAATAGACACGATTTTTGTACCCCAAATTTGTGACATGCACACGTTAAAGTTCGTTTTTTTCGTGTCCTGGACACGATTACTTTTTTTGTGTACAGGACACGTAATATTTAGGACTCCACGGAAAATCGTCACACACACACAAAAAAGCACACCAAACGTTTTTGGTCAACGACACGTTAAACAAATAAGTAAATCGAAATGTTCGGTATTGGTTAAGGTTAAGGTTAGGGCAAGAGTAAGAGTCAGGCTTTCGTTTAATATTTAGAGTAATAAAAAGAGTTATATTCCAGAAAGTTCAATCCGTCGCGTTTACAATTCAAGCTACGCCCACTTCCTGGTTGAAATGCAAGTTGAGTCAACCAATCACGACACTTGCTTTCGACAGCTCAGGGAAATCGTGTCCAGGACACGAAAAAAATACCTTTTACGTGTGGATGTCACAAATTTGGGGTACAAAAATCCTGTCTATTTCACGAAATCTCATGATATCGTGTTGTCTTTTGGAGACATTCGTCGGCCTATTTTGACGCGGGCGCAGAAACAAGCCCAGATGGCTCGACAACCGTTTAAAATACAAGTTTCGATTTCTCTCCCTGCTCTACAAACACTCCAAATGCTTTTCAGGGCTCTGCATGTGTGTCAGGTGTTTAATCCCTGCGGCTGTTTCCAAATCCAGGGGACCCTCCTAGCCGGGCTGACGTTAATGTTTGTTGTGTCAGAGTCACGGTACCAGTAAATAGTTTGAACAGATTCACCCATTCCATGTATGACGTGTGCTGAAAAGCCCGGAGATAATTGTAATGCCGGTTTGAACAAAAAAAATAACTAGTGGCAATTCCGAAACAACTTCCCCGGCATTCAGAAGAGAGGTGGCTAAGTAACCACGATTATTCTGAGTGAGTTGTGTGGGCTTTGTTTTTCATACCAGCAGAGAAATATGGTTCACCAGTAAAATGTGTGATAATGTGTCGATTTAAAAGCCACACATATATTTTTTTTACCACAAATCTAAATGAATTGGGAGCCCACAGCAAGGATTACAACGGGATAAAAATAACTTAATCACACTGTACAACACGTTTCTCTCTCTTGTCTCTCCCTTTGCTCTCTGTGTAGCGTTCCTCATTACTGATGATGGGTTAGAGCATCGCAGGCTCACATGAACGCAAGTTGTGGGTTCAGCCCCGCATAGGGAGAGTACACACGCGCGCACGTACACACACCTACACACATACACACGTACACACACGTATGCTTGTATGCACGGACACACACCCACACACGTACACACCCACACACGTACGCACACCTACACACATACACACGTACACACTCACACACGTACGCACACCTACACACATACACACGGACACACCCACACACGTACGCACACCTACACACATCTACACACATACACACGTACACACCCCCACACGTACACATGCACACACCCACACACCCACACACGTACGCACGTACACACACCTACACGTACACATGTGCAGGCTCACGAATGCACAGGAACACGCATCCCACACGCCAGGGGAAGTGGAAGTAGAAAACCACTGTACTTATCGCAAACACTGTACATGAAATGATCACCATGGCAAACACATTTAATCTACAGAGACACATTGTGCCCTTGACAAATCTATAGCTAACTACCGTGCATAAAATTAAATGGAAAATATGAAGAATCTGAAAAGCAAATGATTTGTGACTCTAGAAGCTCAGACCATGGTGGTATCAGGGCATATTTAAACGTCACTCTTCTTTGAAACGCCATGGTCCTCTTCTAGCTGAGTATCCTGAACAAATGGTGTGGTTCACAGGGACAATGTGTAAAAAAATAATCCAAATTTGTTAAGTAATATATTGCATAGATCAACCTATAAACTGTAGTGCTATGGTTTTAAACTGGTGCATGAGTTTCTCACACGAAAAAACAGAAGCTGATTTAAATTGGTTTGGACAGATTTCAAATATCTTATTGTAACATGGCCCACACACACACACACACACACACACACACTTTGGAGAGACATCAGCACGCTAGCTCAGATGAGAATTGGCTAACAGCTCTGATAGATGTGGGTCGCACATGAGTATTCCTAATGACTGTCGGATACCAGGATAAGGACCCAATTCCATCAGCCTGTTGACTTAAAGACATTTCCTCGAACCACTGGATCACATCTGTTTTTAGTGCTGGGAGGAGTTGTTAAAATGAATTTGTACTGAGTGAGAAAACGTCTATTGATCAGTGAGATCATTAACAAGCTCTTCTTTCTGTCACACCGGCGATTGTATACGGTTGTGTTACCATGGCAGCACCCAACCAGGTGACAAGACTGAACAAAGTAGAAATGCAGGTGGTTTTCGCACAAACCTCACGGCGGTTTCTGAATTTAAAATAAGCTCACGCCAATCCACTGTACGGATGATGAGAACGTCACACTGGCAGTACGGGGGTCACGTCTCCCTCTGCGCCGAAGGTAATTCACGCGCGGTTAAATGAAACAGAAATAAAATAAGAAACGATAAAGTAAAAGGTTCGGAGGAGGCACTGAATAAACCTGTGTCTCCTCAATAACACTGGAGCTTCCTCCTCTACAGGAAAGGTCAGAGCCCAAGGAATCTATTTGACAGCCATGGTCATACGTGGCCTCCCAGTGACAGGGGGCACTGTTTTATCTCCTCCAGCTTACGTCGGCCAATGACCAATGAAGATTGATCTGGTGTGTTATTGGGATGATAACTCCCGGGAACAAATAAATCCTGGCAGGGATGTTGTTGAGGCTGGCAGCCAGGGAGTGATGGGGGAGAGTGGGAGAGTGAAAAGGTGAACGGGGAGAGACAGAGGTGGAAACAGAGTGAGAGAGAGTGAGAGAGAGAGAGAGAGAGAGTGAGACAGCAGGAATAATACAGAGGGAGATTGCAAACCATTGCGCTGAAGGGGAGCCACTCTCCAGAGCGTTTATGTTATCACAACATGTTATCAAGGGGCTGGTGTGAGGATGTATCCACTGGTCCTGGTGCTGTTATAAAGAATGTAAGACAGGGACAACACAGACACAATGGATGAGTGGGACAACACAGACACAATGGATGAGTGGGACAACACAGGCACAATGGATGAGTGGGACAACACAGGCACAATGGATGAGTGGGACAACACAGACACAATGGATGAGTGGGACAACACAGACACAATGGATGAGTGGGACAACACAGACACAATGGATGAGTGGGACAACACAGACACAATGGATGAGTGGGACAACACAGGCACAATGGATGAGTGGGACAACACAGGCACAATGGATGAGTGGGACAACACAGACACAATGGATGAGTGGGACAACACAGACACAATGGATGAGTGGGACAACACAGACACAATGGATGAGTGGGACAACACAGGCACAATGGATGAGTGGGACAACACAGACACAATGGATGAGTGGGACAACACAGGCACAATGGATGAGTGGGACAACACAGGCACAATGGATGAGTGGGACAACACAGACACAATGGATGAGTGGGACAACACAGACACAATGGATGAGTGGGACAACACAGACACATTGGATGAGTGGGACAACACAGACACAATGGATGAGTGGGACAACACAGACACATTGGATGAGTGGGACAACACAGACACATTGGATGAGTGGGACAACACAGACACAATGGATGAGTGGGACAACACAGACACAATGGATGAGTGGGACAACACAGACACAATGGATGAGTGGGACAACACAGACACAATGGATGAGTGGGACAACACAGGCACAATGGATGAGTGGGACAACACAGGCACAATGGATGAGTGGGACAACACAGACACAATGGATGAGTGGGACAACACAGACACAATGGATGAGTGGGACAACACAGACACAATGGATGAGTGGGACAACACAGACACATTGGATGAGTGGGACAACACAGACACATTGGATGAGTGGGACAACACAGACACATTGGATGAGTGGGACAACACAGACACATTGTACAACTGGGACAAAGACCGGAGTGAGAGGAGCTCATAGACAGTTAGAAATGGGCAGATAAATCACAGAAGAAGACACTAGGAAAGAAGGCCATGAAGCACAAACATATGCAAAATGTGGCACATATTTCCTACAAATCCCTCTGTTGCTAAGAATAGAAGCTCATCACATTTAGGCACATAACACGTCAGACAGGATCTGCCTCTTGGTTGAGTTCTCTGAAGTGCCCACACACACACACACACACATCCACACACACACACACACACACACACACATCCCACACACACACACACACACACACACACACACACACACACACACACACACACACACACACATATCAGAGAAGAGAAATCAACACACAGAAATCAAGCTCAAAGGAAATGCGGCCAACAGCTCATACCAAACACAGAGCATGTAATGATATCCCAGTATCGTGACAGTGCATACCAAACACAGAGCATGTAATGATATCCCAGTATCGTGACAGTGCTTCCTGTATAATGTGGAGGAAACCCTCTCTACACGAGCAGAAATCACACATACTGACCACTCATGTACCCAGGGGTCAACAATACCCTAGTGTTTCGAGCATCAAGACACTTTCACAAAGGTTACTGGTATTAATCCTCGAGCTGACGACATAGAAAAATACATGGTTTAGTGCCCTTAGGCAAAGCGCTGTATTACAGGTGTAATTGCACCTGTAAGTCAGTTGTGAGAGTGTCTGCTAACTGACTGAAATGTAAATGTGCTCTTAGTTTCACACAAACAGGACTCGGCTCAGTGAGCTCTGGAAATACTGTAGATCCACTCTCTCTTTCCTTTACACATGTCTTAATAAATCCCACTGGAGATGATTGACGTGGGTATTTAGGACAGGGTTTAGGATTTTTGTTAAATAAAGACCATGAAAATAATGTATATTTTTACATTTTAGTCAGTTAGGAAATGTCATCAATGACAGGAAAGAGTTCACAAAATAATGATGGGAGGAAGTGACCTCGTTGGGGCTGAGGAGTTCAAACATCATCAGGTCTTTGTACATAACTGTGTAAATAACACTTATAGTTTGTTTCTTTTTCACAGTGAGAGTCACGCGAAAGTATCTGCCAATATAAAACATTCACTTATGTATTGACGGAGGCTGCAATTTGTAGTGTTTTATCAGTGTCTACAGAGTAATACTTTCTGATAAGGCGATGTCAGGAAATGTGAAATGGAAATCATGGTTACATAGCAGATGCATGCAGGCAGCCTAGTCTACAACAAGCCAACTTAGACTTCTTACAAACCTGACTGACATCAATAATATTTTGGGCTACAAACTAATACACATGTTATAGTCAGAGGACAAAACAGATTTTCTGTACACTTTAATGTCACCATTTTGAGGCAGATGGTTTCTTATTTAGACTTCTTATTAGATCTTCTCACCCTCCACCACCCCCCACTCCCCTTCTCCTGTCCGGTCATCATTTCCTGTGTAGCCCCTAATATTCTCCCCACGCACACAGACACTCCGTAGAGATAGCTCTCCTCCTCTCAAATTGAAGCGGTTAAATTCAGGGGGGAGTGACCTCCACGTCCCTCCATCCCATCCGCTTCTGGTCCAGATACTTAGCCTGCCCCCACTTTCCTTCTGTCTCCTTATCTACACGTTCTGGGACTATGTTGTGATGGGCGAAGACGTGTGTTTCAAGTCCTTAGGTCGTTCTACATCCAGCGCCTGCCACAACCACTCTGAGACAGCATGCCCATAGGCAGGTTGTTCCACCCCATGCCCACCCGATACCCACATCATGCCTACCCCATACCCACCCCATGCCCACCCGATACCCACATCATGCCTACCCCATACCCAGCCCATGCCCACCCCATGCCCAGCCCATTCCTACCCCATACCCAGCCCATGCCCAGCCCATATCCACCTCATGCCCAGGAGTGTTGTCACATTGCCTGGTAATAGTTCCTGTGTGTTAATGGCCGATTCATTGGGGGAGGGGCCGTGTGGACAGAATCCCTCTTTGTATTTCAGCACTTCAAATTATACAATGGACTCTTTGCTTTAATGGTAGAGAAAAAAAACCTGACAGCAAATCAGGAACACCCTCCAGCAGATAGTGTAGGTTTAGATGTATCAGAGAACACCATATGCAAAAGAGTACATCAGCAGAACATCACATGGGTACATTGACAGATACACACCACCACTAGTAAGCCTCAGGACCGGCCAGATTAGATTAAAAAAGTTTTGGAACAAAGTCTACTGCGCAGACGAGATCAAAAAGAATATGTGAGGTAAATGACAACTGACAAATGTAGCTGAAAACCGGAGAAATGTGTGAATCATTGCATTATCTGTCTCATTATTACAAACCACTAACACCTATGTTCTGTATAACATAAAAAAAGAACTATTAACTACCAGAAATTATGTTTGAGAGAAAATAATAAGTGGACGTCTTTGGAAAATATATATATGAGACCCCACATCATGCTATAATATCGGGGTGTACTCACGTTTGCTTCCAGCGGTTCAGACATTAATGTCTGTGTGTTGAGTTATTTTGAGGGGACAGCAAGTGTACACTGTTATACAAGCTGTACACTCACTATTTTACATTGTAGCTAAGTGTCATTTCTTCCGTGGTGTCACATGAAAAGATATAATCAAATATTTACAAAAATGTGAGTGGCGTACTTTTGTACGATACTGTATATGAGAGGACGAGTATCACCGGGGCCATTTGATCTATGCCTGGTCATAACATGGCCGCACTCAAGTGGGGCGGAGAACGAGGACTGAAATGTCAGAAGATAATATCAGTCCCACAACCAAAATGTCCCAAAATAGGAATTCGCATGAAGCATTTTCACGAAACAAAGTGTCGACACCCGTTTTAGAAGAACATTATCACATTCTAGACGACGCGTTCACAGGGATTAACTGCAAACCGTTGATCGGTTATTCCTTGACAACAGTCTGTAGTGGGTTAACGCTCTGCGTAGCCTCCTCTGGGTTGGAACACACTCTAAACACTCTTTGAAGGTTCCTTTAATTTATTTTGTTCGTGACAAATGTTCTGATAAGACAGAAATGTGCCTGTCGTTGCACGAACCTTCCTATAACATTGCTCCTCGAATTATTCTGCAGAAGTTCTGTAAGTATCACAATTATTGGTCCATTGTGTCATACCTTTTCTGTGCTGGTTGCTGCAGACGTCGTGAACGATCAGCTGCATTTAAAGTGTGAACAATATGACATGCATTTTACATAGCGTGTGATAGCGGGCACTAGCATTTGAATAGGGCCACGCGCTGTAATGCATTCAAAGCTGTAAATAAATCCTCCAACACCTGTGAATATGGTGCGAACCTCCGGGGACGTGCTCTGCTACAGTCTGCCAGACACTAGCGGGATGTTTTAGTGATGTTTTATTTAGTCGAGGAAAAGAGAAGACCTTATAGAAATGAATGGCTGTTGTGGTGCACCGATGGGAGGACAGCTCTCCATCTCACTTATCTCCCGTTTTCTCAATTTCCTCCGTGTACCAAAGAGCACCTGGGGTCCACAGAAACTCCCCCACCGCAACTTAAACCAGGCACCCCCCAGGATAATAGCCAATTCCGCTCTGCTGTTTCAAAATAAGAGAGGGCCAAAAGACCCTGCGCTTTCTTTAAGGTTTCCAATGAATAGATCCATGTCTCATGTCTGCCCGCGAACCGTTTCAAAGCATCCAAACACATATATATATATATTTATACAACAGTATTTTTCTCTTTATTCGCGGTCGGCGTTAAGAGGTGCCCTCGAACTGAAGGTCCTGTCGACGGGGAGGACTGCGGGCATTGTGAAGAGGGTATCATAATGTGTGGGTCTGGGAAATGTCCCAATTTATAATGCAGAGATAATGCTCATTAAACATACAAGTGCATTTTTGGCGTCCAATCCTCATAATGGAACCAGTCGTGCTAGAGAGACACGGCAACTACAATGAGTCTTTGACCTCTCCTACCATTATACTGCTACGCAGCTTTGGTCATATTTTCTGCGAAAAATATTTTGGCGCTTTCTGATCTCCAACTATTTTGACATGAAGCGCCCTGCCACCACATGGATGAGCATTGCACCAAACGGAGGATGCTGGGAACTTGCCAGAATTTTCCAGGGTTGAGCCAGAGCGCCGCCCCTGCACACGTGCCTCCTATAGGGACCTCCTCTTGGGTGGTGTTTAAGGGCTCCCAGGGAGCAGCTAAGGACGGACAAAAAAGAAAGACAGAACATAGAGAGCGAAAAAGGGGGAACCAGGAAAGGCCGAGCGATGGAGGTGGCGGAAGAGGGCATGATTTGCATCCACTTTTGATGTGTTGAGACAAACAGTCTTCTCCATGAAACAAACGTTTGTTGGGCTTCAAAACATCAAGCAGAATAATGCAAACCAAGCATTGATAGCCCTATAAAGATGTCACCCAGTACCCTAAGCACGTCCAGTACACATTGAACAGTTCTGCAGGTGGTGACATCATAGGGACCTTGATGACTTTGAACACTTTGCGTTCTCATTGACTACTAGCTGAAATTATACAAAAGTATTGTTTTGCCTTTTTGCCGACATTTTTCATCAGCTTACTGGTGCTGACCTAGCCATTCAGTAGAATTTACCTCAGAAGGTACCTAGCGATTCATAAGCAGAGACCCATTCGCATCACGGGAGAATGTTTACCCTGTTCAGTTGCTGTGGATTACATGTGTGTGTGTGTGTGGTTCTCGCAGAATATGTAAACATATATAGTTCCCAAGGTCTCAGAGTCTCACAGTGTGACTCAGCTCTGGGCCAGAACATTCTGCAGCCCGTCCCGGGGGTATTGTCTTTCTGGTCAAGCAGGAAGGGAACCGCGTGGATCGTTAGGAAACCCAAAGCCTTAAACCCGAGTCCAAATCGATGGGCTGAGCTGCCTGTAAGGAGTGCAGCTTAACAAACAGCATTTGACTTCCCGATTGCTACACTATCAACATTTCACCCTGATATGACGAGACGCTGCCTTGGGAACCCGCTTGGGTGCTGTCCATCATGCGTACTGAGACACACGACACCAGCCCTTCACACTAGAACACAATCGCTGGTTAGAAACACTTTATCCGACAAGTGCGTTCGCACTTGTGGTTCGGTTCACTTTTGATTCCAGCAAACAGGGCATACAACAGCACAGAATACCCTGGGTCCCAATGGGTCGGGTCGACGGGGGGCCACAACATGGACAAAGTCAATGGTGTCCTGGAT
Source organism: Dallia pectoralis (assembly GCA_029465975.1). Lineage (NCBI taxonomy): Eukaryota > Metazoa > Chordata > Actinopteri > Esociformes > Umbridae > Dallia > Dallia pectoralis. Next base: position 13,552,613 of record CM055744.1, read on the forward strand.
CTTTTAACTAAGGGGTGTGGAAAGGGTTTGGCTGTGATGGACGGGGCCTGCAGTGATCAGCAAGCCTTCTTGGAGAAGAGCAGGTACTTGACGGAGGGGAGGTGACAAAAGATGACAGCCCGGAATAAGCAATTGGATAGGCTACACACCCAGTGTGGGACCCGGTTAGCTCTACATCCATCCAGTGTGCTCTATGAGCATTTGAGTAGAAGGAAAGTGATCTGAGCTAAATTATAGCAGCCACGGAGATTCATGGTACCTGTAGAGACGCACACACTGCAACGCGTGATATATACGTTTCAGACAGAGGTCACGTCTGCCTTGGTAAATGTCAGTCTCGCACTCTGACACGCGCTCCTCCGTCTCACTTCTAAACAAAATCCCATCGTAAAGTCTTTCATTCTAACAGGGCTTTTATTGTCTCCAGTGTCCGGGATGCTAAGTACCAAATCAATGCTAACCTGTTAAGCGGCATTCTTTCGGAATGGGCCAGTTATTATAGGCGCCGTTTCATTTGGAATCACGTGATCGGAAACAAACGACTTGTTATTTTTCCCCCTTTTTTCGAGGCTCATTTCGAACTAATGCCCTTAAATGATAGATTAAACATGGGCTCACGGCGATGAGCAGGCCTGTCGGGAAGATCTGACGCCTGGCCATAATTAGAATGTAGAGAAAGGAAGAGAGACGGATTCTCTTTCAGCTGGGAGGCAGAGGTTTAGCCCCAGACAGTGGTAATGAATTAGACACGGTCTGCTGGCCCGTACGTTTCGCGCACACACACACACGAGGCTAACGGACGACCAGGCGACACTCTCCCTAACCCAGGGCCTCGCCATTAAACACCGTGGAATTAAAATCACACATCTCATCATTAACATATGGGTTAAGGCATGGAGGCGCAAACGTATCTATTTTAGCGGTATCGCATTGCTATTTTAGCTAGCGGCCATGTGGGCGGAGTCCTGTCTGATGAGCTCAACCGTTAATGACGGTTACTTGTTTTGAAAATGTCGGTGTCGGTTTGGCCTCGGGAGAGATATCATTAGGAAGGGATAAAATGTTATTTCACAAAATCAGGGCAACGAAAAGGCTCGTTGAACATCGGGGTTTACCTGTTTGTTCCTAGTGTCTGGACATTACAACCTGCCTCTCACTGGCTACACTTAAAATGGCTTTTGCTAGCATGGCATTCAACAGAAAGCGTAGAAATGTTGTTGTAGAAATGTCCCTTTCTATGCCTTGTATTAGGTTTTGAGATGCAGAGATGTTGCTATCTCGTACAAGCGTGTTTTCGATGACAGTTGGATGGCAATCGCCGTTTGGAAGTAGCAGTTGGTAGCTCAGTGGTCGAGTGCATGCTTTGTGTGTATGACGTCCTGGGTTCAAATCCCAGCTGCTCCCCTGGTCGCTGTTGCAGTTGAGAATTTGTTCTCAATCGGCCTACTTGGTAAAATAAAGGTGAAATTAAAAAAATATATTAAAAAGTCTAAAGACATTTCTAGTGACATGAGCCTTGTAAAATATTCTGATATTCACTGCCAGTTCTTTGAACTACAGAATGAATGTGTCTGCGTTTAGGGCTTGTTGCGTTAATTTGGAGGCTGTTGAATTCATGTAGACTGATAAGCCAAAACATTATGACCTAATATGCTATCGGCCTCCTGTGTAATTGTCCAGGCATGGTTCTACTAGACCTGAAGGTGTCCTGTGGCTTCTGCCACCAAGACATTAGCAGCAGATTCAAGTCCTGTAAGTTTAATATTCATGCTGTGCTCAAATAATTCCTATATCACTTAACAACATATATACCTTTAGGAAAGGCAACATGTTGCCATCTCTCTACTAAAGCCACAATAAGTATGGCACAAAGGGCCTATGAGGTGAGTTTCCACTGTCAGTTCAGGCTTTGCATTGATATTATGGTCTGTATAGTTTTTTTTGCGAACATAATCTGATTAATTTCAGCTACTTTTAGAATATTTTCCAATTAGACACAAGCAAATAAGCAGAAAAGGAATATTACCAGTTAACAACATATATACAGTACGTCTGGACATTCAATTTGTTTATCTATACAGGCAGATGAACCGTTGCCTTGTGTAATTTTTAAAGACTCACTCTATTTAACACAGATAATCACACCATCAGGTTTCCTTATATTCCCACATATATTATTCTCCAAATGTGCAGCCATTCCAATTGATTATCACATCCCCTGAACTCTGATCTTGAATATATTGATTAGAGAAGTTATTTTACCTGAACATAACCCAAAAACAAATGACTTATTAGCCTTTTCTGTGGTTATTTTTTTTCTAGTCATGGCCGACTTGGCTCATTAATTCAAAACAGGTTTGAATGAGAAATGCTGGGGCTTTAATGGAACAGAGTTTTCCAAAATTAACCACGTTGCAAATTATTTTATTTAATCAAAATGTTAATGATCGCGTTCTTGGTTAACGCTGACCTGTACATTTCTGCTATATGTTTAGCTATAATTTCACAGGTTGTTCTATTTTGATACCTGCTCAAATCCTCTGGCGTAGGATAAGAGCCTTTAGTTGTTCAAAGGGAGCATATGCAACCTGTTTTACTCAAGGGTACCTCGGTGTCATCCGAAAGGTTGTACAACAAAACCGAGAAAAAAACACTTTCCTTTCTCAGAGTTTCTGAGTAAAATCTAATCCCGAATCGATCTGTCTGTCCTCATGACGTTACTCTACTCCGGCATCCAGTGTTTCCGTTTAAAATGCCCCGGAACTCCTCAGAGCGTGTTCTCATTCCGTCAGTGTGCGCGCGGTCAGTTAAATGTCACCGCGTTGCGCCTTGGCCGCATGCGGCGGATTGATTCAAAAACACATACATGAATAAACATCGCGACGCGCGTAATCAAGCGGCGCGTCATTGTCACGCGCGCCCTAATCGCGTTGGACATCAAAACCTCCCCCCGGCCACGTCTCATTAACTGCATTTACACGGTTTCAACGAATGTTGTGGTTCCCAGCGGGGGGAAGTGACACCCCGCCGTGTTGCGGTCATATGGGAGTTGTGCAGCTGGACGGGGTGCGGAGGTGCGGAGCAGAAGGAGGCGCGCCGTCAGATGATTGATATGCGCTCCATCTCTGACAGATCGACTGAATATCTGAATACCGCTCTTTATTAGCGCCGGATTGACTGTGGTCACTTCAGCCGTGCTACTGATTAAGACGAGATCTCACCCTGAGTCGTGTTTTCAGACGCTAAGAGATGTCGTGCGGAGGAAAATGACGCTCCAGGGTGCTTATTGAATTTGTGTCAGCGGGCCGAGAGATAGAAGGGTAGAGAGAGCAATGTGTACAGTCTGTAAGTGGGAATGAACTAATTCCAGGGGAGAGTGGGACGCTTTCTGTATTGACCGGTACTAGAAATGACAGTCCTGTAATCAGGGTTGTTGTTTCTGTTCAAAATGCCTGCGCAAATCGGGTTTATTATTTTTGGTATTAAATCGTGTCCATAAAGATGCAAACACCCCGTGATTATCACCATCGTGGCTGACTTTGGAAAGATGTGATTTTTCCATTGTGGTTGCAAAATGAATGTGTTGGATTTAGTTCGAGCCATTAGTTATATTCTCACAATGGTGGTTTTAAGCGTCGCTCGTTCTATCAGGAAGGTCTGTGGTTCTCAAACTTCCCCTCGGAGACCCGCAGCCATCCTAGGTGGTCGGCTTGATATCACTAAACACAGCTAATCCTCGTGCTAATCCCTGTGTAGTTAAACAGTTGTAGGTAATACAATAGCTGGGTTAAAATGAATAATACTTGATGGCTGATTTGCGTCTAAGATATCTTATTCATATTCTGAGGTAAAATGGGAAACGGTTCTGACAGATGCACCCTGTGGCTCTGAGTGTCTGAGGACGATGTCACGCTCAATGTCTATTTGATTTGAACAAGCAATGATGTAGAACGTCTGGATCACTAAATGCTTCCAGCTCTATAAACAAAATCAGACAAAAATGAAAATGTTCATTGGCGAGCAACTGCAAACGTCTCACACGAACACTGAACAATTCTACTATAAAGATCAACATCACTGCTGTGTTTGTTACTAGTGTGAATTAAAATGTGAAATTACATATAATCATATTTGGTTTTAATTTTAATTTAGTTGTACTCCAAATAGGTTTCTAGACTGTACATGGGAAACATCTGTGAGTGCTGGAGAATCGGTCTGAGAACCTATTCGATATGTGATATCTGTGAATTCCCTTAACCAGAGGTCTACAACCATGTTCCTGGAGAGGTTTTCTAAAACCACCAGGACAGTAGCTCTTCGGGAGCATGGTCGGAAACCCCTGCCTCAAACCAAATCCATGGAAAAGGCCGGACTTTCAAAGACAATTACCTAGCTGTCTACTACCGACAGAATCCTCTCAGATGTGTTTCAAAGCTTCTCCTTCAAGAAAGAAATCAATTAATTCTCCATTTATTATTTACCACCTCGGTAAACAAAGTTGAATCGTTTCTATGTACAACTTAAGCGACCTCTATGCTCAGATCTGCCGGGGGTGATTTAAACATTGGGGAGTTTAGACGTCCATCTTGTTTCCACATCAATTTCCTTCTGCTTTCTCTTGTGTCCACCACCCATCCAGCTTCCAACTTGAACAGCGCACCCACACACACACACACACACACACACACACACACACACACACACACTCCTGTTCACAATTATATGACTTATTCATAAGCAACAGAAGGACAAAGACAGCGAACATTAGAGAGAAACAGAGAGACAAAGCCATAAAAAAGATATAGAAATGATACATAGACTGGAGAAAATGTTGAAGTGACGGTTCCTTGGCGCCATGGTAACGATCGACAGCTCTCGGACGGATTCACCTATCTGGGCTTCATGATCAACACGAGGTGACAGTCCAGTCGGTCTGCTTATGAGAGCTAAGCAGAACCTCCCTTCAATTGGCATGTTGAACAGGCTTAAAAGACCACACAGACAGACGCAGGCAGGGAAAGATGTGGCTTCAACTGTGCACTTAGCCCCTATATCTGTCAGGTCCAGAGCTCTAACCATGTGATAAATCGGCTCATATAGACAGATATTCATGATTGTGTCACAGTTTTGCGTACCTCACTGGGTAATAGTGTGCCAATAGAAATACCACGGTTGTGGTTTTGACCTCCGTTGCGGACGGGTACAAAAATATGTATTCTCTCTCAGCGCTAAGTTGCTCTGGGTAAGAGCATCTGCTAAATTACATAAACGTGAAATTCAATCTCGGATAAGATTTTCTTCCAACAATTTTTCACGATGAATTGCTAACTGGTAAACAGAGGATTTCCTGTTTCCTGAATATGCAGCCACGTCATAGTTCCCGAAGACCCGAAGCATCACTTTATCCCAGGATGCACAAGAGCTTTCTGAGTCACGGGACGTCTCTGACAAATGGTTTCGAGCTGCCAAATTATACATTACTGAAGCTATTGCAACATACTGCCAGCCGAGGTGAAGGCAGGCTTGGCTTTTGACGTTAGAGATAAGTAAGGTCTCTTAACTCAATCAGGTCTCTACCAATGCCTACTAATGTATTCTGTTTGAACGCCCTGATACATGAATTAAGTCATAGGCAACTTCCAAAGAGCAGCTGTTTGACAGATTAATGGCTCAGACACTTGCCTCGATCTTTCCTCACAAATCTTTCCAGTATTTCAGTGTCAGAAATTGCCGAACACCACAAGGAGTGAAGACAGACGGCTGACTGTCTAATATATATGGTAGCTGTGTGTTCATCTCAGCCCGACTCCCGTCATTGATTTAATGCATTTAATGTAAAACAAAATGTGTGATATGTTAGAGCATGTATCAAACCCGGTGGGTTTTCATGGAACGCTCCCATGGCATTGAATCCCAGCATCTGTGTTTATTTCCCTGTACGACCCTGCCGTCGTACGGTACGGTACGTCTCTCTGCCGCCAGGCGCAAACTGCGTGTTCCTCCGACATGTGTGTGTGTGCGTAAATTATGTCGTTACAGTACCCCCACCGCTACACCGTCGGCGACGCTCCGCGACGGACCGGAACCCCCCACCGCCCAACAGCTTAATTAATTTGAATGCGCCGTGCATCATCTCTATCTGGATACGGCAGCTGTTCACAGATGAGTCGTTCCACGGGCAGGATCCTCGGGTTTAAGCAAACATTTCCCCACAGCCCCACCGGCTCAACAGCTGTCGCGGGTCTCTCCCGTTGCCACAGGATTCCGTTGTTTCTGTAGCTGCAGGTTCCGTGTCGCCGGGCGGGGGAGATGGGAGACGAGGGGGCACGCGGATAACATTTGTTTCTACCCGGGTCGTCGTCCGGACTCTCGGCCCCGGACATCCCTCGCTGTCCTTTCAGACGGGCAGTCGGTGTTCTTAAAACACATTGTTTACCTCAGACACACCAGACTGCATGAGAATTCACGCGCCGGGCACCATGTGATACGAGTTGTGCGTTGCCATGGAGACACGAACCTGTACTGCATAAGTTGGGAACTTTAGAACCCCCTCAGGTACGTAGCTTAGATACACGAGTCTTGCCGACTAAGTGCCTGTATCACCAGACAGACAGCGCAACATCTGTTCAGATACAGACGGATTAGGAAAACGTTTAGCGAATAAAGATAGTGGTCTGTCTTTCGGACTCCACGGACTCATTTAGTTGGAAATAGCACTGTGGTGCCCACCTGTCGGTTACAGGACCAAACCCTCGTAGTTTTCGGAGCGAGCATTTCCCTGAGGCTCGAGGAAAATGTGCAGGCTTCAAAATGTCGGTTTGACGGGAAAGAAAACCGCCGTGACTTAGTAAGCTGGAGTGGGCTCAGGGGCGGGAGCCTGCGCAAGCTGAAATCATTACGACCTTTCGGACCCCGGCTCCGCAGAAATAGAGCTCTTTGCTCAGGGCCGGGGAGGAGGGGTCAGGGGCCAAACGGTGGCTGGGGAACGGGTCAGTGATTACTGTAAAAGGCCCAGTCGCTCATCGATCCCCCGGCTAAAGCTGGTGGGAGGAACGGCCGGTGATCCATCCCACACATATACACAGAGACGGAGCCGATAGGTTGATACCGGCAGGAGAGAGAGAGACCAGGGTCATGCAGAAACTCTGTGAACTGTTTGAAAGTGGAAGGAGAAGTGTCATGTCAGTACGTTCCCTGTCAGGAAAACATAGAACATCCGATCCATATCCCGAATCGATAACCCAAGACCAGGGTTGCATCGAGATTGACCGTGCAGCATCTGCTCTGCTGTTATTCTCAATCCAAACGGATGGAAATATATCACTTGTGACATTTTGTGATCTTATATCTCTGAGTTGTGCTGTGCTGTTGTTGACCGGACTTCGGGGAGAGCAGTAGGCCTACCTAATGAACCTACTGTCACGTTGGCGGGTTGTTATGAAGGACACAGGCATAGAGTTAAATGGAGCATAAAGGTTTAATTGAAAACCTTGTTTACAGAAACAACAAACAATGCAGCAGCAGCAACCTACAGTGGGTCTAAGCGACCGCTGAATAGGCTCCCCGTTTAAAGGCAACCCAGGGCAGGTGGCTCTAATTGGGGACGACACAAAGTCCCAGAGGCATCTATCCTGTCCTGACACCACAAGGTACCGTGAGGGCTCCATAATGTCAGGTGAAAACAGCAAGACTTGTGGTGTGCTCCCGGTCAGCAGTGGTGAGTAGCTACTGACAGTGGTTCATGAATGGACAAACCACAAAACAGCAACAGGGTGTTGGGCCCACAAAGCTCATCTGGGTCCCGTGACGAGCCCTGTTCGTTGGAGATAGACGTGTATGTTTACCCATTTTGCCTGAGGTAAAACTAGGATGTACTGTGAAAAGACAGGCCAGTGGAGGGAGTATGGTGCTCTGCACAAATTTCTGTTGGAGAACCCTAGGTCCCCATTTACGTGGACGTCAATTTGACATGTGGCACTTACCCAAATAGGATTGCAGACTAGCTACCCCCTGATGGTAACCCTGTCAAGGAACGTGCTGATGCTTTCTAGCGCATCCTTTCAACATCTTCTTGTTTGTAGGGTAATACCAAATTACTCTAGAAATATCTTCTAAACTGTACCAGTAAAATAGAGTAAAACGCTTTAAATATGATAATTTGACTGAAATGTCCCTGGTAGTTGCTTTGGCTTATTTAACAATAGTAATAATGAAGGACCGATCATTTCCTAGGATTAGGGTTATGTCATGTTTTCATATCACGCACACAAACACACACCCACGCACACACACACACACACACCGACAAACAGTTGTCTACCTTCCTGAATGTAATCTGCCCAGGCTCCACTCCTGGTGAGTGTGTGGGAGGCTGTGCTCTGCAGCTCTGTGGGCTGAGAGAGAGGAGGTAATGCAGAGATGATAGGTGGAGCTGCAATCACGAGTCCATAATGCCACAGGGGTCCTCTCAGAGCCTCTCTGCCCGCCTGACAGGAACATATATTACACCCGTCTACTTCTTATAAACAATGGCACCATGAAATTGGCTAATATTTAAATATCCACAGCGCAGCCTCTGCATTTGATGTGTGTTCCGGGCGTCTTTTCTCCGGACATCTCTCTCTTTTTCTAAAGTGCTTCTCACTGGCTTGGAAACTATAAGTGGCAAAGCGAAGGGGAATTAGAAAATAAATCAAAATTCTTCGATTTAAGAGGAGCCCATAAACGGAGTGTTTCATCCCAGGGTTCGGTGAGCACAAAGAACTCAACCAGCCCCAGAGACGAACACCCTCAGCTGCCAGACTTTCAAATCCAACATTTATTTTCTTCAATCCATTGGCGTATGCCGAGCAGATAATTTTCCTTTTATCTAATTTGGACGTCATCTCTAGATCTTGCTGGGCAGTGAGTTGTTAGCCTTGCTGGATGAGATATCAACCATCTAGCCTATTTCTTGGTCTTGAACACCAGGCTTTACTGGAAACACACCGTACGACAGAACTGAAAAGCCGGAGATGTTAGCATGAAGCAATAGCTTTTCGCTAAGACGTTTGGAAGTTTGTTGGGTTTCTGCCTGTCTTTCTCATGAGCACGCTGTCCATGGTGCTGAACCTCTGCAGGCAGCACACTCCCTCCCCCGGCAATGACGAGACGCTGAAACAACTGGCATGCTACATACAGTGTGTATACAGCAGGGCAAAGAATAGGAAATTACATTATAGCATAGGCAGGGGTACTGTCATGAAACCTGTCTGTGAAATATCTGTCATGAAACCTGTCTGTGAAATATTTGTCATGAAACCTGTCTGTGAAATATTTGTCATGAAACCTGTCTGTGAAATATTTGTCATGAAACCTGTCTGTGAAATAGCTGTCATGAAACCTGTCTGTGAAATAGCTGTCATGAAACCTGCAATCGTACACCTGTCTGTGAAACTGCTGCAATTCTACACATTTGTGTCCAGTTAAATATTTCAACTGTATTTGCTGTAGAGCAAATAGAAAAAGTTCAAAGGAAATACCCAGCTATTCTACGCAATTTACCATAGAGCGTAGATCAAATATTTCACGTTTGAAGAATCACAAAATCTATAATGTATCACTGAACAGGTAGCCACAGAGGAGAGGTTACTAAGCTTTAAACTCAGCAGCAAATAATTGCTGTACCCTGAAATACACGGGCAAGTATGTTTTGACCTGTCTGGCAAACTTTATTTATCCGGGAGTGATATTATGAATACACGAGAGCAATCTGCATCTTTACCAATTACTCTGTATGAAAGGACATTAGTGAGATGCCCCTACTAATCTGTTATTATTTTTTTTTAATAATTCATAATTTATCTCGAGCAGATTATTATTATTTTATTCTATCAAACGTTTCCCACGTTTGCATTGAACCCATTAGAAAAGGTTATTCCTTTGCCGAAGTTTATTATAAGACATGAGGAGAATGCCTTAGTAATCTGGGTCAAAGGGCCCTGTTTGCCATGCAAAGCCCTTTCACAGGGCGCAGATATGCAAAATCCCTCAGCCCATCTAAGAAGTTCATGATTCATATCTTGAAAAAGATTAAAACTGAGACATTATAGCACTTACAGTGCATCATTGCTAAGTGCATTCAGGCATAGCTATTTTTGCAACAACCCAGTTTCTCACATTATTAGCAAGCTTGTTAAAGTGCAACAGTAAATGTACAATATCCTGGGACAACATTGCCACAAAGGGAGAGTATAGTACGGTAGTAAAAGCCTGAAGGACAGGATTTGGATTAGGGCTGAGATGACCTCGGCTGTTACTGTCACTATATGAGGGTGAAACACATAGCAACAAAAGCAAGTTGAAGGTGTCTCATCAGGAATAAATGCAAGTAGTCACACTGAAGGTAATCACACGAGCACGCTCTCTCACACACACACACACACACACACACGCTCTTACACATATACACGCTCAAACACGCACAAACTCACAAACACTCTTACACATATACACGCCCATACACAAACACACACTCATACACATATACACGCTCATACACAAACACACACACACACTCTTACACATACACACACACACACTCATACACATATACACGCTCATACACAAACACACACACACTATAACACACACACACGCTCATACACATGCACACGCAGAGACACACACAAACAAGGACTTCAGAAGAGAGATCATGCCCCCATGCATATTGACTAGGACACTTCAGAAAGGGTCAATAAAGCCACTTTTGGTTCCTTGGCCGGGACATGACTGAGGGCGTGATGGCCTGTCCACACAGACACCAGAGTGAGAGAGGTGCATGGCCCCCATGGTAAACATCCTTTTATGACAACTGCAATGTCTACAACTGTGTGACACTCCAGAGGGTGGTGAGGTCAGCCATAGCTCATCAGTGGGGACTCACACGTTGGTCTCCAGGACAACTACAGCGCTCAATGTCAAAGGAAGGCCAGGAAAACCATTAAGGAAGTCAGTCAACCAAGCCAATGGGCCGTTCACGTTGCTACCTTCTAACAGACAAAAGCAGGCGCAGATGTGCAGCAGAGGAGACACTGGAAAGCCTCCTTTAGAGACATCTCAGCCTACTTATGTCTTCATTTTTTATGTTTGATTACTGATGTGATTGTTATATATTGTACTTGATAATTGGGGTAATCATTTTAACAATCATAGTCCTGTATAATTTCAGACAGACATTGTAAAAGTGGTGCTCATTAGAGAAAACGTTATTTTCCCTCTATTTTTCCCTGAGTAATTCGAGCAATTGTATACGGTCGGCGGTCGCCCATTTCATATGTTATGTTACAATCTTTTTTTGTGTATAATCATTACCGTAAAAATCCAAGTTGTGACCTAATGTACACATTTGTTGTGATTCAGGTCTCCCATTTGCATGTTTAAGAATTTTGCTGCACCTGCCATAACACCTGCTACCTTCTGTGAATACAAGGAATTGACTGTAAATGAAGACTTGCTTCACAGGACTTAGTCTCCAGATGACATGTACTTTACCTCATAAGGAACTGACTCTGTCTCTATCAAACCTGTACTCAGCTGACATGTACTTTATCTCTTAAGGAACTGACTCTGTCTCTATCAAACCTGTACTCAGCTGACATGTACTTTATCTCTTAAGGAACTGACTCTGTCTCTACCAGACCGGCAGTCAGCTGACATGCACATTACATCTTAAGGAACTGACTCTGTCTCTACCAGACCTGAGGTTTCCAGCTGACATGTACATTACCTTCTGAGGAGCTTAGTTCTTGCATCTCATAATGTATGTAACCACCATTACTTTCGTTGACTCTTCTGCATGAATACATGTTGATACAGGTCTGGACTTAATGGTGTAAGTTCTATAACCTCCATCCACAGTCAGAACATTACGCTCCTTTTGCAGTTTCCTGTTAGGTTTCAGTTCTCCCTAGCTTTGTTTTTCAACATTTACATCATGCTGTTTGTGGTGTAAGTCTCTGTATCTGTATATAATATGATCTACATCATGCTGTTTGTGGTGTAAGTCTCTGTATCTGTATATAATATGATCTACATCATGCTGTTTGTGGTGTAAGTCTCTGTATCTGTATATAATATCTACATGATGCTGTTTGTGGTGTTAGTCTCTGTATCTGTATATAATATCTACATCATGCTGTTTGTGGTGTAGGTCTCTGTATCTGTATATAATATGATCTACATCGTGCTGTTTGTGGTGTTAGTCTCTGTATCTGTATAGAATATCTACATCATGCTGTTTGTGGTTTAAATCTTAGTAGCTGTATAGATATTAAATCTAAAAGTTGCTCTTTGGGAACACATTCTTATGCTTGATAAATACATATTGTGATATATATGTTTTGAAATATTGAATATATAAAAATGTAGATTGCCTTTCAATCATGAATTAAATACATCATCTCATCTCATCTTCAACCGCTTATCCGGGGTCGGGTCGGGTCTCATCTACAATGCATTTTAAATGTAAAGGTTATTTACAGTAAATGCAACGCCTCTTTCCGTACCAAGGCTCATATAGGGGACTGTTCATACACTAACTAACAGATTCAATGTTCGATGTTCACTTTCTTTCTTACCCATCATGCTCAATTGGACACAACCAGAACGCTGTTGCTATAAATTAGTGAGTCCAAAACATATTTTTCGTACAGAATACATATTCCAGTACACCTGCACTGTGGTACAACTTCAGCTACTCAAACGAAAACACCACATTTGTGTAAAAACTGTACTGTTAAATATACGGTGCGTTGGTTATATTGATGTACGGTTTTTGAGTTTCTAGTGGCAGTTAAAATAAAATAAGTGTTTTCATTGTAATGGTGTAGCCAGTAAGTGCTTTTACACATCTAGGTGCCCTAGTGAGCCATTTCTACACTCTGACAATGTGGGAATGGTTCCATGTGATGGCTCAGTCCAGCCCGCAGCTGAATATATTCTGCATTATTTTACGTAGACACAAACCAAGTTATACTGCCATCCCCAACTACCATCTAAGAATGCTGTATAGTTTGACAGAAGCTGGATCAAAATCTTTTCTGAGATTTCTTTCCAGTGAACATGCTGTACTGTAGGTAAGGTTGCCATCGACAACCAGGATTCTGAAGTACTTAACATTCAGACAAAGGAGAAGTAGAACACATGGGCGAAAAGGTTAACGTAGCCATATTAAATAACACAAAGACGTTCAACGCACATTTAATAAGCACAGGGTGGTTTACGCACAAGCATTACAACCGAATAATTAAACACAAGAAGTCCAAGTCGACGCAACATCTGCTAACGGCTCCTCACACTTTATTCCCTTGTGGTTCTGTGTGCACCTCAGACCGTTCCCCATCATCCGCACCTTGAAGGACGGTTATCAGAAGCTCTGTTGGTTTGTTGGTGAAGACCCTGTGTATGTGTTGTTTGCACCCTCCCCAGAGATGACACACTCCTCCCGGTCCTCAGGCTTAATCACATATGATCGTTCATCACAGTTCTCCGGCGCAACCTGACAGAGACCACAGCGCGCAGGTGTTTCTTCCAGGGAGAGAGAGCGCTGTCAACTCCAATCGTTCCTGCGCTTTATCTCGCCGTCTCCTTATCGGCTGTATTAATCTATTTATCCGCATCTAAATTGTGTATGCATATATTCACTGTATGAGCCGCTCCACTGCAGGCAGGCAGGCATCGTGCTGCGTTTGCGGCTGGGGGATTCGTTATGCACTCAGGTCGTCGCGAATCGTCTCTTAGACACAGATGTTTGCGATGGCTTTGCTATTTGCCTTTTGTTATCGCTACACTTCGGATAAGACGAGGAGGAGTATTGGGTTTTAACTTGACAGAAAAGAAACAGAATGATACATTGTCCCACCTGCATTTGCAACCCAACCCCCCCCGCTGGTAACTGATAACACAGCATATGATATAGTTATACAGACGGCTACACGAACAACAGGAGCGGAATAGCGCCTTATTGTCTTTCAACTGGCTGCCGCGGGGTACCCGGCGCATGAATTAGTGAGGAAAATGGGAGACAATGAGAATGCAATTTTCACGGGGACAGCTAGAAGAGACAGACGGAGACACACACAGAGACGGACGGATGTACTGGAGTGAGTTGTAGAGAGAGAGAGAGGGAAAAACGACAGACAGAGCGAAAAAAATGGTTATACAAGTGTCATGGTGAAACCGTCCCCCGTGAGGAGAGATGAAGTGGTATGACTCTATTCTGGTAGTCACGATATTCCACTGTGCAGATCTTGCTAATCACGCGTTTTAGAGGTACCTATTTCCCACTGTATAGATTCATGCTAATTAGCCCTGGGAACAAAGCAGGTTACTTTCTGATCTTTTTCAAAGACTTCTGACTGCAGTGGGTTTTAGTGTACAAGTAATTAACTCTGGAACCTACATCAACTTCCCAAAACATTCCTGAATAAGACTGAGCACAGCAAAGCAGCTAAGCTAATGACTGATGTGAGGCCAGACTGCCTTGACTAACCTTGGTGTACGTTCAGTAGAGTAGACGTTACGGAAAATGGATAAAAAGTAGGGACAAAAAAGGCTGACATTAAAGTGCAGAGAACAAAGAAAGAGCAATTAATGAATTAATTAATGAAAGCGGCACATATGAAGAAAAAAGTCAACTGTTGACGGTGGAGAGGGCGTTAATGACCCTCTACTGCATCTAATTAATCTTCGAAAAAGGGTTGGCATGGTTACAATGACCTCTCTGTTGAAGCACTGCTCTTATTCACATACAAATGCACGCAGCACATGAAATGGCCAGACTGTTGACAGTGTGCTTATGTAAGGAGAATGTGTGGCTGTTACTGTGCTGTTGCTGTGCTGTTACTATGCTGTGCTGTTACTGTGCTTTAACTGTGCTTTTACTGTGCTGTTACTGTGCTGTGCTGTTACTGTTCTGTTGCTGTGGTGTTACTGTGCTGTTACTATGCTGTTACTGTGCTTTTGCTGTGCTTTTACTGTGCTGTTACTGGGCTGTGCTGTTACTATGCTGTTACTGTGCGGTTACCGTGCTGTAACAGTGCTGTTACTGTGCTTTCTCCAGTTAGTATTCCTGAATATCTCGATTCCTGTTGGCATTCCTGACTGACTCTGTTTTATTGCTATTCCAGGATTTCTGTTTATCTGTTCCACGTTTCACAAAATCCTAATTTATATCAGCATTGCTGGATATCTGTGTATTGGTGGATATTTGCAGATATTTCTGTTGGCACCTGGGTTTCTATTTGTTCTATTTTTGTAGCCTCATGATTTTCTGTGTCTTCAAGGCTGTGACTTTTCACTGCATACAGCCCTTGTTTGTTCTGCTGAGATCCTCATTGCTGTCGAGACTCTCTCAGCCCCAGCACAGGGCGACACATCCCTGGCTCATAGCTCGATTGCCCCAGTTTTTAGCTCTACCTCAGAGCTGCCCATCTAATGTCAGCACACCAGCGGCACAACCCACAGCCAGGGCTTTTGTGGACTCTTATATGCAAGGCATCTAAGTTTCCACGAAGCTCACACAGGAGTACTCCGAATGACGTGTAACATTCATTTCTCACGATGTAAGTCAGATTTCATCAGCATTAAACTTGAACACGCTTGCAAGATGGCCGTCCGGCAGAGACAGCCACGATACCAGAGGGCTGTGTGTGAAGATGACTGTCCCCTCTGAGGGTGACAGTTTCAAGTACTGCCAGAGCAGAACTTCAGTGTTCTCTTATCTTCTGGTTGGATTCCTCTGAGTGAATCGGTCTGTGCGTCTGCCTGGCTCATTGCACTAGAGGAGATGAATCAGTGTGTGAATAAGACAATATCCTGCTAAATGTGTGTTGAAATGTGTAGAACTTTGGTCAGTTAGGTCCAGATGAGATAGGCTTCGCTCGCTACCCTAGCACATCAATGAACCAGTCGCAGGTTTGTGGTTTGTCCATCCCTCAGACCACTGTCAGTAGGTCCACACCACCGCTGACCAGAAGCACCCCACAAGTCTTGTCGTTTCAGAGATGCTCTGACCCAGCCGTCTGGCCATAACAATCTGGTCCTTGTCAAAGTTGCTACGGTCTTTACAGCAGAATATAAAGGCATTTCGCTTCTTGAATTTAAATGTTCTTCTAAAATGACTGGAACACTTTTCGAGAGCCTCGTTCTAAATAACTTTTCGTGCGATCTATGGCCAGCGGTATCCCAGGCCAAGATGTTGGGGCCTATTGCTGACGTAAACTTTATTAAGTATAACGCCAAAACTCGACCTCACTAACCTACCTGCATTTAATATGATATGGCTGTATACATATGGCAGTATGTACCGTATATAAGTTACTGGATCAGCATGTGAGCTCTTCAGTGTTCTGCTCTTGTGCAGTTCATGTCATCTCATGGCCCACCCAAGAACCAGCGAAAGGAGCGCATCTTTAAATATTGTTGTTTTTCCTGTTCGCATTTTGCCTCCGTTTCCAACAGCTCGATATAATCCGTCTTACACATTCCGACGCTCAATGATACATAAAAGAAAGCGCTTCCCGTTCCTAGTTTATAGTTTCTTCAGCTAATCCAATTGGCCAAGGCTAGACAGAAGCGACTGCTTGCCTTAACACTATCTACGGCGGCGCCCGCAATTCTGTTGAACTTCAATTACTTTTCGGTTGGAAAATGTGTTGAGGATTCTTTCATCTCGGCCGCGCTAGCTATTCTTTAATAAAGGCATGGATTATCCTTGGATATTTCCCAAATAGTATTATCCAGTATGCCCCCGAAACCTAAATAAGGTTTAACACTGGGCTGTTTGACAAGGAATGGACGGGTACATCTCTATGCGCACAACCGAAATGAATAGTCTCGTGGTCTTTGTAGTGTTCAGATCTAAGGATCACACAATATATCTTTGAGGCGCTCCCAAGTGTTGTGTTATAATATGCCGGCCCCTTGGGAACCTTTTCACATCCACAACTGACCACACCCACTAGTTTGGTGCTTTATTGCCCCTCCCCCTCCCCTTGTTCATAGAAAATCTCCGACATAGAGACGTTTACTCCAACGTACTATGTTATCTAAATATTAGCAGCTGTTACTAACAAAAAAGAATGACATAGTTCGTTAAGACAAGCATGTTATATGGGCCTGTTTTCCTAATTGCTGTTTCAATCATATTGAAATCCATTTGGATTTAAATTAACAAATTGATATTTTATAACTTGGCTACTGTCTGTAGCTTGGCCTTAGTGCGCTTTAGAATACGTTGAAACACGTGTGCTATGTTGTGCCCGTTCTCTGATTTAGCGCATTATGTTCGCATAGTTATGGTAGCGAAATAAGCCGTCTGGATAGCATTCTTACAGCCGTAGCTGGCAGTACCTCGCTTCAAGTACTGATCCGTTCTCAGCGCTGTGGAATTTAAGGCTTAGGATAAGATGCAATTCAAAACAGGGATAGTTGATCCAAGAGCAGAGATTGTTTTAATCTATTAACAATTGGTCTAATCGAACACTCACACTTGTTTGGGAAACCTTCTTTAATGGTTGTCTCTGGTTTGGCCCTGTGTTACTGGTTACTCAGTTACGTAGTATGTATGAAGTGGATTCTCTGTCGCTGGTAACAAAACATATAATCTCTAATCCCACGCGGGTCAACAGGAGTCTATGGTTGGGAACGTTCATGAAACATATTTTCCCTCCTTGCGGGAATCCTTAAGGACCCTCAATATCATGGATTACAGAGTGAACATTTTCTGACGACGGCTGTCGTTTTTTAATGAAAGCACTCATTGGGAACACACTTAAGACACGAAGACTTGACAAGTACAGACGCACTTTATGCACCAACATCCTTGTCATTTCTGCGGGAGCAGTCTGCAAGTACAATCGCTAACAGGTTATTTCCATACGTAGCGCACGATACCCATACGTTCCCGTACAGTAATGCTTCCACTACCTGGGTCTCCGTGAAGCTTAGCTCCCCGTTCCCGCCCGCCCCGCTTACGGCCCGGCCCCGTGCCACTCTGCTCCGGGTGAACCCGTGTCCTTTACCGTCCGGCGCCGCAAAGAGCCAGCCTCGTTCCGCTGGCCGGGCAGGACAATAAAAGGTTAACGATGGCTAATCACAATTCATTAATTAGCAGTGGCTGGTGCACCGGGGCCTTAATTGGGTCCAAGTGGTTAGTGTTGTAGTAATGAAGTAATAGGTGTAAGGGCAGAGCAATCTCCCGTGTGCGTCGCCTCATCATCACAACCTGTTATAGTTTTAATGCGCTCTCTGCTGAAAAGCTCCGCTGCCATGCATATTAATGGTCCAGTCACAGTGGAGCAGATACAGGCTCACAGACGCACGCGCGCACACATGTACGTACGCACGCACGGTCTATGTTTTGTTGTTGTTTTTAATCCATCCAAGTTCGTCAGTTCCAGAGGACACCCGCAGATGCAGCAGTTTGTTAAGCCCATTAATGTAAGACAAAGTGATTTGATTAGTAGACACACATTTCAACAGGGGATTTGTCTGGTGGTTTGGACCTGTGTGTGTGTGTGTGTGTGTGTGTTTGTGTTGGATTCTGTGCATGTGCGTTTGAGAATTCCTAAGCTTTTGCAGGTCTAGAGGGACATCGCACTAATGGAAAGACAAGGAATGCTTACGCGGTCGTGGGGTAATTAATTTATCATTTGAGTGACAGCTGTGCGGCACTGTGAAAAAAGGAAAAAAAAACAGAGGATTTAACTTGCAACTAGAAGGCAAAATCAGCTGCGATAAAACTCTGAGTTGAATCAACAAACCTTTCAAAGGCAAACATGACCCGGGCTCACTCAAGCTGGGATTTTTTTTATAGTGAACAAACATGCAGACATTAACTAGCTGCATTGTTCTTCTGATGTCCGCCCAGCTTGTCTGTTCGCGCCGCATACTAGAAACGTTTGAGAATTTGCCTACGTAGAAATGCAGGTGGTGAAAGTAATAACAAGACGATAAGAACGATTTCAGTTCCTATTGCATTTCATGCGTCTGGGGAATTAGTTTCCATTTTGCTTCTGCCTATGTCACAACCCTAGTTTTAACTCTGCTGATTGCCACTTCATTACGTGAACGGTGAACTGATTTGATTAGATAACTGAGCTTCGACAGTGACTCTAACGCTTAGATTACGGCCTAACGGAAGGTCACACGGTGAACGGACACGTTGCAGGTGTTCAGCGTCATGAATAGAACTTAAGAAAAGAGGTAGAGGAGGAAAAAGAAGAAACTGAACTGGATAAAACAATCTGCTCCTCAGAGGAGTCTGGTGTTCCAGTAACATTGTGGGACGATTGGACTCGGCGGTTTGAGGTTCGCGGGTCACGCTTCTCTTGACCATGTTTCTCTGTCTTCTGCGGCTCCTGCATCTTTGACCAGTTGATATCCCGTCATGTCATATCACCCCCTCCGCCGGTCTCTCTCCGGTATGAGCGCCTTTAAAGTGGTTGACCGTCCTGCGTCGTCTAATTTCCAGCTGGTTGATGTACAACCGCACATCGAATTGACCGTTATGCTGCCTTGGAAAGTGATGTGTGATTCCTATTGGATACGAGTGAGAATGTCCAACATTTGAAACATGATGTCACCATCTGCGTTCTGCATAATGAGTGACTGCCAGTTCAGGTGAGAGTGACTGTTGAGACTGCCTAAATCAATCAACCAATCACAGCAATAGGCGGGAAAAGTCCTAACTGAAACATATTGGACCCATTTGGGTGTTGTTCATTAAGAGAAATTAGTTATGATTAATCTTCTGTAGCATTGGGAGACTGTTTGAGTGTGTCTGTCTGTCTGGCTGTGTGTGTGTGTGTGTGTGTGTTTGCAAGTCTATGTGTGTGTTTGCCAGGCATGAGTGTTGAATGGAGGTTTCCACCAATTGGCAGACGGGTAAACAACAGGGGGCAGAGGTCAATCAGTGTACTGTTGACATCACAGGAAACAATGGCTTCTAAATAATTGACTTCTTCCTCTTAGATGAACCATTTCCCTTTTCCTCCTAATGGATCCCCAACTAAAAGCTAGTCCATGGAAGAAAATAACCAAATCTTAAATTATTTCGGAGTTTAAAGATGACCCGGTCACACTCCTCCCTCTACAGGTTCCCCATCAAAATGGACGTTCAATAATGTAATGCTTAAATTACCAGTCGTTCATGATTTATGATTTATTTCGCTGAAAGCGTGTCTCTTCGGCTCTCTGCCCCGGCGTCTCTGATACGGTCTGACTCCTTCGTGCCCCGGACAAACACATATTAAAATAACAATATCGACAACACGGAGAGAAAATGTGCAACGGGTGCTGGTAGGGCTGTTGGTGTTGACTAAAGCTCTGGACCAAACCTGCCAGCTCTCTCCCATAAGCCCCACTTCCTGGGGTCAGTCAATACACACAAACACACACACACACGTGGACACAAAGACCCGTGTGTACGCACACTGAAGACAGACAATCGGTCTGTGGGGACATCATCAAGGCCTTCTCAGAAAAGGTGAGTGGTGAATATGTTTAACCGGAGCACGCGGGAAAAAGAACTGGTTCACACACCAGCTTGTTCTTCGGCAGACATGCTTAACACAGCTGCGATTACACGAGTAGTCCTTTAGCCCGGCTCCAGCCTTCGGTTTAGGCACACCTCGACATAGGCGGGCCGAAACGGTGCGATAAACAGGAACGTTGGGACATCTGAAGACCAGATCAATACCCGTGGAAAGTCCACTCCTGTTAGCGTGCTGTAGGTTTTAATCGCAGACACTTTCTGTAGCCCCGCACTTGGACAGCTAAACATTTATCTAAAAGCCTGATTGTATCAAAGTGACACGCTCGGGGGCTGTAAAAGGTCCCGTCTCAGATGTCGGTGTCCTTCTGGGGGCGCCGGTCGCGTCAGAGTGCATCAGATGTCTGCGTGGGGGCGTGGCGGCTGTCAGGTCATTCAAATCAGAGTTTTCTCGTGCCACTTTTGGCGTGTATCGGCTGTGGACCGTGTGCTGCGTCCCAATTGATGTTTGTCTGGTACATTTCAATGCTCGTGGGAATGCGACTAGTTGAAGGCAAATGTCAAGTTGTTAATCCATATTATTTCCCGGGCTGGAACGGCACCGAATGTATTTGAAAAGCCACCCCCTGTTGAGACCTGACTGGTCAAGCGTTTGGAGAATTCTCTGATATATACAACTGCTTTAACAGCTTCTTCAAAATCAGTTTTTTAGGTGATGTATTATGTTATGTTCTAATGAGCACATAATGTACATTAAAGTCTAGATAGGAATATAAACATACAATTCTTGACACAATGATGCAATCAGCAATCAGCCGTCCTCGTTTCGTCCCGGCTCTAAATGGTGGCTTTAGTGGATCTGTGCCGACGTCCCCCTTTAGCTCTCAT
>CM055744.1:13579033-13769374 GCA_029465975.1 Dallia pectoralis
CAAAGCTTTTCTGTAAAATGTTTGCAGCCCAACAGAGTTCCGGATCCTTGAACCTTCTAGACTTAGGTGGTATCCACATACTAACACCGCTAACAGGATTTGAACCGTAGTCTCACATTGACGTAGCAAGGCACTGCCTGTATGGTCACGCCACTCAGGGTGTCTTGAGGGCTAATTTCAAACACTAAAGACACCGAGTCTCTGGAATCTGAAGGTGGCAAGTACGTGACATCTGTAAACGCAAACAGGTGGATGTTTTATGGTCTCTAACCAACAACAGTTTTTGTCAGTTGCACTTCAAAAGTTTACAGAACAGAAATTAGATAAAAGAGGAGATTATCCGCTGTTATCGAGTCATGGAACTCATCCACACACAAACTATTGTTTTCTCCAACTGCATTCAGGTCAGATTGAGATGAGTGTGTGCATTAAGGAGATTCAACCATTGTACAATTGAGTTGTGTTCGGTCTAGACGTACAAAAAAACCAACAAGGCCGTTTATTCATTCACGGTCGGAAAATTCAGCCGCAACCATTTCAATGTTTCTCTGTCGCTCAATGTCATCGGTCTGTTCGCAAATGTATACATATTGCCCCTATCTCATTCGATGGGTTTTGAGAAAGACAAGTGGTCGAGACCGGGTGAGTGTGAAAGTTAATAAAGGTCCGCGTCCTCGAGGAACAGAGAATCAATGCAGTTGCTTTAAACAGGACAAACATATATGTGGTGGGCGGTCCCCTCAGATGTTGTTACCAAGAGCACCTTGAGAGTTTTCTTGACGCTTGTTAAATAACTGTCCACTATTTTTAGAAATACAAATACACAGTCTACTGATCAGCTATAACTTTTAGTGCTGGTAAACCTTCGGTTGGGAATTCAATTCCAGATCGTCTGGCACTGGTAGAAGACAGTGGATGCTGGCGAAAAATAATTTGTACGATGTCAAATTAATACATCGTAGATTTTACAGGAACTTACCCACTGGCCACTTGCACGTTTCTATGATCTGAAATTTAAAACGGAACAGAAGTTTTTCTTGCAGCAGCATTTCTACCGTGTGGCCATTTCAAAATACGTAGTGGATGTGATCTGTGGTGCCAGCCAAGCCCAGTGCCCTCTAATGATCGGTGCCCTTCACATTGGCACCCACAGCTGGCTGTCTGTCTGGCTGCCAGCCTCTCATGAGAAGCACATCCACACACACAAACCCTTCCTCCGTCTGGTTCATTTCTGATGAGCAGCTTTCCAGACAACCTTTGCATATTTTCTGGTGTTTTCAGGAACTTGGGGAATCTTCCGGGCCCTTTGCTCTTGCAGTAGAACTGACCTTGTGTAAGTTCGGGCAGAGCCGGCGCCCCAGAGGATACAGCAGGGGATTCAGCAGTCCATGGTTCTGACCTTACACCATTTACTCACACACCCCACAGCGCCTTAGTCCTCAGTCCATGGGTTTGACCTCTACACACATACCATTCATACTGCATGACTGCACCTCCCCCACCCCCATCCCCCCCGAACACACACACATACACACACATACACACAGACACACACAGACACACACAGACACACACACACACACACACACACACACACACACAGACACACACACACACAGACACGCACACATACACACACACATACAAACACACACACACACACATATACAAAAACACACACGTACACATTTGCACCTACACACACACACATTATTTTTATGATTCCAAAAATCTACATGTCTAGATCGAGCTATTGCCTAATTCTCATATTTATACAATAATAACAATTAATACAAATAAATATATGTTCTGTTATCTGTGGTCAAAACTGAAAGTGTATACTAAAGAGAAACAGAGACTAAGTTAGTCATTATTTTGACCCTGTCAGTCATGTCTTTCCCTTGTGCTCTTGCTGCAGTCAGGACTACTAAGATGTTCTACCCCTTGAGGGAGAAGAAGGTAGACAATGTGTATTTCATGCTCCGTTTGGGCTGCGAACATTTGATCCTTTGCAAAGAATTCTACTTGGGATAAATGACAAATAGTGTTAGTGGGACTGTACATAATCGCCATGTCTTTTACTGCAGAATAACATTCTGTTTATGCAGAGGGCCAGCTCAAGGAGAGACAGAGAGATACTACTGCTAACATCCTGTTTATGCAGAGGGCCAGCTCTAGGAGAGACAGAGAGATACTACTGCTAACATCCTGTTTATGCAGAGGGCCAGCTCTAGGAGAGACCGGGAGATACTACTGCTAACATCCTGTTTATGCAGAGGGCCAGCTCTAGGAGAGACCGGGAGATACTACTGCTAACATCCTGTTTATGCAGAGGGCCAGCTCTAGCAGAGACAGAGGGATGATACTGCTAACATCCTGTTTATGCAGAGGGCCAGCTCTAACAGAGACAGAGGGATGATACTGCTAACATCCTGTTTATGCAGAGGGCCAGCTCTAACAGAGACAGAGAGATACTACTGCTAACATCCTGTTTATGCAGAGGGCCAGCTCTAACAGAGACAGAGAGATACTACTGCTAACATCCTGTTTATGCAGAGGGCCAGCTCTAACAGAGACAGAAGGATACTACTGCTAACATCCTGTTTATGCAGAGGGCCAGCTCTAACAGAAACAGAGAGATCCTACTGCTGTTCGCTGGAGAGGCTTAGGATCCTCTCGCCGTACGGACAATCATTGATAAGTTATCGGTGAGCTTGATTCAGCCATTGTATAACGGTGTAGCCGTCCAAGTGTATTTCACTGAATGTGCTGTGTTAGATATGGAAGCTTGTACCACAGACCGGACCCTTCTATTCTACGTGGAACTCAAAGAACACTGCTGTACTGTAGAAGTGATTGTAGATATACAGCAGCACGTTTAGTGGCGTGCTTCTCGATGAATTTGGGACTACAGGGTAAACACAATTTCGGTTTTACAGCCAACTTGTGACTTGTGACGGCGCGTGTCGCAATCAACGGGCTCCTTTCTCAACGAAACAAATGTCCGAAGAGGAATTTAAAGTCAGGGGGAATTTACTTTGATGCTTTAATTCAATTCGGTGTATTTTCTTGCCCATCTGTGGACATACTGGACAGCCTCATAACCATCGCAGAACAGAGATTTCTGGTTGGAAAGTGACTAGCATGTGTGTGGCATTTTTCATTCTCCAGAGTACATGTCTTGTGAGGTTCTGACAGTGATCCACTGGAGCCTGAGGAAGTACGGGGGAGTGCTGGTGGTGACACATGGGGTCCGGTAGCAGAACACTCTCTGTACCCTGGTGGCAGACTGGGAAACAAACAGAATAGATTATGAAAGAAACACAGCAGAAATAGATATTTCAAAATGACCTGGCCTCATAATCAGAGGGCCTGGAGGCAGAAAGAGTTGTCAGATTGAGCATTCATATGTGTTTGCATGTGTGTGTGCGTGTGTGTGTGTGTGTGTGTGTGTGTGTGTGTGTGTGTGTGTGTGTGTGTGTGTGTGTGTGTGTGTGTGTGTGTGTGTGTGTGTGTGTGTGTGCGTGCGTGTGTGTGGCTATGTGTCTGTGTTTGTGTGTGTGTGCATGCGTGTGTGTGTGCCACATTTCATCGGGAGTATTTTGAGCTCTCTTTAGAAAGTTTTCAGAGTAGGTTTGTAGGTGGAAAGGCAGAGTGAGTTGGGAGAACACAATGGCTAACTGCACTTCTGGTGTCTTTATTACAGTTTTCCACAATTCCTAATACACTAAAAATGATTTTAGGGAAAACAAACATAAAACCATTTTGGGTTTACCACCCAGATCACTATGCTCCGCACCCACAAGCACTATTCGCCAGTTTTCCTTCACATCTCCGCTTTTGCCAAACTCTATACTGATATCATTCTTTTGTCACCTCGTTCTCAGGGAGAAAACACTGCCATACAACGCAACGAACTCTGCACTTTCACCACTCTTGGCAAACTGCTGAGGTGTTAACACTGACAAGCATAATTAGTTGACAGACAAACATGGCATCAACACAAATATAGTAAGCTCGCCTGAGACTGTTGATGAACAGGTGACTGTTGTTATATGACAGGTCTATTATGGCAAGAACCGGGCTAAGAGAACATCCAGACCTGAGTCGTTTCACTGTAACGTTATTCTTCCTGACTTTCAGAGGTGAACATGCAGTAGGCTAGTGAGAGTTAAATGATCTGACAACTGGGCTATCTGACACTGTTCTTCTGTTCTCCGAATCGGTCTGTGTTTGCATAGGAAAGACAGAACAGGGAAATTACATGAAATTGACACTTCATATATCTATATAACACACATGTTCTTCTTGTAGCATTGGGGTGACACGAGTTGATGGCGGTCGACCAGGCGTTATTTCTGAGGCCTGAAAACTAGCCATTAAGAAAATAGGTGCCAAAAACAACCATACACGTTCAGAAAACTCACTTCACATTCAGAAGAAAGACTTCAAGACATTTTGCCAGGGATACGGACCAAGAGAAAATGCATGAGAAGTTAAAGTCTCGGGTCAAGTACAGGAAGTGAGATGAGAGCAAGATAAACATAATTTTGATTTAATTATATATTACAAAAACCCTAATCCCTACAGCCGTGTATGCCTAGCCATACAGCTATAACTGTATTCTTGAGCTTCATTTCAAAGGCTGCTGAAGTACATTGCAAAAAGAAAAGAAATGTAACATTTATAGTTTCTCTGTGTTTCAGGAAATGTATGCAGCCTCTGTAGTCATAAATTCCAGTCTGTAATATCTAATAGCAGTTATAATTACCTGCAATAGGGTCAACTTTCTCAGGGTTTTCAGGTGAGCCAAAAATCTCTCTCTTCCTCACACCTCCTACGGTATCTCCCTCTTCCTCACATCTCTTACAGTATCCCCCTCTTCCTCTCATCTCCTATCCTATCTCCCTCTTCCTCTCATCTCCTATCCTATCTCCCTCTTCCTCTCATCTCCTATCCTATCTCCATCTTCCTCTCATCTCCTATCATATCTCCCTCTTCCTCACATCTCCTATCCTATCTCTCTCTTCCTCACATCTCCTACCCTATCTCCCTCTTCCTCACATCTCCTATCCTATCTCTCTCTTCCTCACATCTCCTATCCACCTCCCTCTTCCTCACATCTCTTACAGTATCCCCCTCTTCCTCTCATCTCCTATCCTATCTCCCTCTTCCTCTCATCTCCTATCCTATCTCCCTCTTCCTCTCATCTCCTATCCTATCTCCTTCTTCCTCTCATCTCCTATCCTATCTCCCTCTTCCTCACATCTCCTACCCTATCTCCCTCTTCCTCACATCTCCTATCCTATCTCTCTCTTCCTCACATCTCCTATCCACCTCCCTCTTCCTCACATCTCTTACAGTAACCCCCTCTTCCTCACATCTCCTACCCTATCTCCGTCTTCCTCCCATCTCCTATCCTATCTC
Organism: Dallia pectoralis; assembly: GCA_029465975.1. Lineage (NCBI taxonomy): Eukaryota > Metazoa > Chordata > Actinopteri > Esociformes > Umbridae > Dallia > Dallia pectoralis. Next base: position 13,584,461 of record CM055744.1, read on the forward strand.
CCTCTTCCTCACATCTCCTACCCTATCTCTCTCTTCCTCACATCTCCTATCCTATCTCCCTCTTCCTCACATCTCCTACCCTATCTCCCTCTTCCTCACATCTCCTACCCTATCTCCCTCTTCCTCACATCTCTTACAGTATCCCCCTCTTCCTCACATCTCCTACCCTATCTCCGTCTTTCTCCCATCTCCTATCCTATCTCCCTCTTCCTCACATCTCCTACCCTATCTCCCTCTTCCTCACATCTCCTACCCTATCTCCCTCTTCCTCACATCTCCTATCCTATCTCTCTCTTCCTCACATCTCCTATCCTATCTCCCTCTTCCTCACATCTCCTATCCTATCTCCCTCTTCCTCACATCTCCTATCCTATCTCCCTCTTCCTCACATCTCTTACAGTATCCCCCTCTTCCTCACATATCCTACCCTATCTCCCTCTTCCTCACATCTCCTACCCTATCTCTCTCTTCCTCACATCTCCTACCCTATCTCCCTCTTCCTCACATCTCCTACCCTATCTCTCTCTTCCTCACATCTCCTATCCTATCTCCCTCTTCCTCACATCTCCTACCCTATCTCTCTCTTCCTCACATCTCCTATCCTATCTCCCTCTTCCTCACATCTCCTATCCTATCTCCCTCTTCCTCACATCTCCTATCCTATCTCCCTCTTCCTCACATCTCTTACAGTATCCCCCTCTTCCTCACATATCCTACCCTATCTCCCTCTTCCTCACATCTCCTACCCTATCTCTCTCTTCCTCACATCTCCTACCCTATCTCTCTCTTCCTCACATCTCCTACCCTATCTCTCTCTTCCTCACATCTCCTACCCTATCTCTCTCTTCCTCTCATCTCCTATCCTATCTCCCTCTTCCTCACATCTCCTACCCTATCTCCCTCTTCCTCACATCTCCTATCCTATCTCTCTCTTCCTCACATCTCCTATCCTATCTCCCTCTTCCTCACATCTCCTATCCTATCTCCCTCTTCCTCACATCTCCTATCCTATCTCGCTCTTCCTCACATCTCTTACAGTATCCCCCTCTTCCTCACATATCCTACCCTATCTCCCTCTTCCTCACATCTCCTACCCTATCTCTCTCTTCCTCACATCTCCTACCCTATCTCTCTCTTCCTCACATCTCCTACCCTATCTCTCTCTTCCTCACATCTCCTACCCTATCTCTCTCTTCCTCACATCTCCTATCCTATCTCCCTCTTCCTCTCATCTCCTATCCTATCTCCCTCTTCCTCACATCTCCTACCCTATCTCCCTCTTCCTCACATCTCCTATCCTATCTCCCTCTTCCTCACATCTCCTACCCTATCTCTCTCTTCCTCACATCTCCTATCCTATCTCCCTCTTCCTCACATCTCCTACCCTATCTCCCTCTTCCTCACATCTCCTACCCTATCTCCCTCTTCCTCACATCTCTTACAGTATCCCCCTCTTCCTCACATCTCCTACCCTATCTCCGTCTTTCTCCCATCTCCTATCCTATCTCCCTCTTCCTCACATCTCCTACCCTATCTCTCTCTTCCTCACATCTCCTATCCTATCTCCCTCTTCCTCTCATCTCCTATCCTATCTCCCTCTTCCTCACATCTCCTACCCTATCTCCCTCTTCCTCACATCTCCTATCCTATCTCTCTCTTCCTCACATCTCCTATCCTATCTCCCTCTTCCTCACATCTCCTATCCTATCTCCCTCTTCCTCACATCTCCTATCCTATCTCCCTCTTCCTCACATCTCTTACAGTATCCCCCTCTTCCTCACATATCCTACCCTATCTCCCTCTTCCTCACATCTCCTACCCTATCTCTCTCTTCCTCACATCTCCTACCCTATCTCCCTCTTCCTCACATCTCCTACCCTATCTCCCTCTTCCTCACATCTCCTATCCTATCTCCCTCTTCCTCACATCTCCTACCCTATCTCCCTCTTCCTCACATCTCCTATCCTATCTCTCTCTTCCTCACATCTCCTATCCTATCTCCCTCTTCCTCACATCTCCTATCCTATCTCCCTCTTCCTCACATCTCCTATCCTATCTCCCTCTTCCTCACATCTCTTACATTATCCCCCTCTTCCTCACATATCCTACCCTATCTCCCTCTTCCTCACATCTCCTACCCTATCTCTCTCTTCCTCACATCTCCTACCCTATCTCCCTCTTCCTCACATCTCCTACCCTATCTCTCTCTTCCTCACATCTCCTATCCTATCTCCCTCTTCCTCACATCTCCTACCCTATCTCTCTCTTCCTCACATCTCCTATCCTATCTCCCTCTTCCTCACATCTCCTATCCTATCTCCCTCTTCCTCACATCTCCTATCCTATCTCCCTCTTCCTCACATCTCTTACAGTATCCCCCTCTTCCTCACATATCCTACCCTATCTCCCTCTTCCTCACATCTCCTACCCTATCTCTCTCTTCCTCACATCTCCTACCCTATCTCTCTCTTCCTCACATCTCCTACCCTATCTCTCTCTTCCTCACATCTCCTACCCTATCTCTCTCTTCCTCACATCTCCTATCCTATCTCCCTCTTCCTCTCATCTCCTATCCTATCTCCCTCTTCCTCACATCTCCTACCCTATCTCCCTCTTCCTCACATCTCCTATCCTATCTCTCTCTTCCTCACATCTCCTACCCTATCTCTCTCTTCCTCACATCTCCTATCCTATCTCCCTCTTCCTCACATCTCCTACCCTATCTCCCTCTTCCTCACATCTCCTACCCTATCTCCCTCTTCCTCACATCTCTTACAGTATCCCCCTCTTCCTCACATCTCCTACCCTATCTCCGTCTTTCTCCCATCTCCTATCCTATCTCCCTCTTCCTCACATCTCCTACCCTATCTCTCTCTTCCTCACATCTCCTATCCTATCTCCCTCTTCCTCTCATCTCCTATCCTATCTCCCTCTTCCTCACATCTCCTACCCTATCTCCCTCTTCCTCACGTCTCCTATCCTATCTCTCTCTTCCTCACATCTCCTATCCTATCTCCCTCTTCCTCACATCTCCTATCCTATCTCCCTCTTCCTCACATCTCCTATCCTATCTCCCTCTTCCTCACATCTCTTACAGTATCCCCCTCTTCCTCACATATCCTACCCTATCTCCCTCTTCCTCACATCTCCTACCCTATCTCTCTCTTCCTCACATCTCCTACCCTATCTCCCTCTTCCTCACATCTCCTACCCTATCTCTCTCTTCCTCACATCTCCTATCCTATCTCCCTCTTCCTCACATCTCCTACCCTATCTCTCTCTTCCTCACATCTCCTATCCTATCTCCCTCTTCCTCACATCTCCTATCCTATCTCCCTCTTCCTCACATCTCCTATCCTATCTCCCTCTTCCTCACATCTCTTACAGTATCCCCCTCTTCCTCACATATCCTACCCTATCTCCCTCTTCCTCACATCTCCTACCCTATCTCTCTCTTCCTCACATCTCCTACCCTATCTCTCTCTTCCTCACATCTCCTACCCTATCTCTCTCTTCCTCACATCTCCTACCCTATCTCTCTCTTCCTCACATCTCCTATCCTATCTCCCTCTTCCTCTCATCTCCTATCCTATCTCCCTCTTCCTCACATCTCCTACCCTATCTCCCTCTTCCTCACATCTCCTATCCTATCTCTCTCTTCCTCACATCTCCTACCCTATCTCCCTCTTCCTCACATCTCCTATCCTATCTCTCTCTTCCTCACATCTCCTATCCACCTCCCTCTTCCTCACATCTCTTACAGTATCCCCCTCTTCCTCTCATCTCCTATCCTATCTCCCTCTTCCTCACATCTCCTACCCTATCTCCCTCTTCCTCACATCTCCTATCCTATCTCCCTCTTCCTCACATCTCCTATCCTATCTCCCTCTTCCTCACATCTCTTACAGTATCCCCCTCTTCCTCACATATCCTACCCTATCTCCCTCTTCCTCACATCTCCTACCCTATCTCTCTCTTCCTCACATCTCCTACCCTATCTCTCTCTTCCTCACATCTCCTACCCTATCTCTCTCTTCCTCACATCTCCTACCCTATCTCTCTCTTCCTCACATCTCCTATCCTATCCCCCTCTTCCTCTCATCTCCTATCCTATCTCCCTCTTCCTCACATCTCCTACCCTATCTCCCTCTTCCTCACATCTCCTATCCTATCTCTCTCTTCCTCACATCTCCTATCCTATCTCCCTCTTCCTCACATCTCCTATCCTATCTCCATCTTCCTCACATCTCCTATCCTATCTCCCTCTTCCTCACATCTCTTACAGTATCCCCCTCTTCCTCACATATCCTACCCTATCTCCCTCTTCCTCACATCTCCTACCCTATCTCTCTTTCTCACATCTCCTACCCTATCTCCCTCTTCCTCACATCTCCTACCCTATCTCTCTCTTCCTCACATCTCCTATCCTATCTCCCTCTTCCTCACATCTCCTACCCTATCTCTCTCTTCCTCACATCTCCTATCCTATCTCCCTCTTCCTCACATCTCCTATCCTATCTCTTTCTTCCTCACATCTCCTATCCTATCTCCCTCTTCCTCACATCTCTTACAGTATCCCCCTCTTCCTCACATATCCTACCCTATCTCCCTCTTCCTCACATCTCCTACCCTATCTCTCTCTTCCTCACATCTCCTACCCTATCTCTCTCTTCCTCACATCTCCTACCCTATCTCTCTCTTCCTCACATCTCCTACCCTATCTCTCTCTTCCTCACATCTCCTATCCTATCTCCCTCTTCCTCACATCTCCTACCCTATCTCTTTCTTCCTCACATCTCCTACCCTATCTCTCTCTTCCTCACATCTCCTACCCTATCTCTCTCTTCCTCACATCTCCTACCCTATCTCTCTCTTCCTCACATCTCCTATCCTATCTCCCTCTTCCTCACATCTCCTACCCTATCTCCCTCTTCCTCACATCTCTTACAGTATCACCCTCTCCCTCTCTGCTGGAAGTTATCTCCACCTGCTCTCAGCTGCAGAAACAGCTACACAATAAAAGCCATGTTTGTAATGGTGCATTCAGAGAAGTATTTTAACAAACCGACTCAGAGAACACTTAACACCACATGCAAACAGAGACACACACACACACACACACACACACACACACACACACGGTATCACACAAACACACTGTTTCCTCACACCAGTACACAAATCACGCACTGCAAGTTACATGTGGCCGCGCACAAGAATCTTTCAGACAACGACTTAGCTCGTCATATCTGTGGATGCCAGTGTGATTGGCTCGTCATATCTGTGGATGCCAGTGTGATTGGCTCTTCATATCTGTGGATGCCAGTGTGATTGGCTCTTCATATCTGTGGATGCCAGTGTGATTGGCTCTTCATATCTGTGGATGCCAGTGCGATTGGCTCTTCATATCTGTGGATGCCAGTGCGATTGGCTCTTCATATCTGTGGATGCCAGTGTGATTGGCTCTTCATATCTGTGGATGCCAGTGTGATTGGCTCTTCATATCTGTGGATGCCAGTGCGATTGGCTCTTCATATCTGTGGATGCCAGTGCGATTGGCTCTTCATATCTGTGGATGCCAGTGTGATTGGCTCTTCATATCTGTGGATGCCAGTGCGATTGGCTCTTCATATCTGTGGATGCCAGTGTGATTGGCTCTTCATATCTGTGGATGCCAGTGTGATTGGCTCTTCATATCTGTGGATGCCAGTGTGATTGGCTCTTCATATCTGTGGATGCCAGTGTGATTGGCTCTTCATATCTGTGGATGCCAGTGTGATTGGCTCTTCATATCTGTGGATGCCAGTGTGATTGGCTCTTCATATCTGTGGATGCCAGTGCGATTGGCTCTTCATATCTGTGGATGCCAGTGTGATTGGCTCTTCATATCTGTGGATGCCAGTGTGATTGGCTCTTCATATCTGTGGATGCCAGTGTGATTGGCTCTTCATTTCTGTGGATGCCAGTGCGATTGGCTCTTCATATCTGTGGATGCCAGTGTGATTGGCTCTTCATATCTGTGGATGCCAGTGTGATTGGCTCTTCATATCTGTGGATGCCAGTGTGATTGGCTCTTCATATCTGTGGATGCCAGTGTGATTGGCTCTTCATATCTGTGGATGCCAGTGTGATTGGCTCTTCATATCTGTGGATGCCAGTGTGATTGGCTCTTCATATCTGTGGATGCCAGTGCGATTGGCTCTTCATATCTGTGGATGCCAGTGTGATTGGCTCTTCATATCTGTGGATGCCAGTGTGATTGGCTCTTCATATCTGTGGATGCCAGTGTGATTGGCTCTTCATATCTGTGGATGCCAGTGTGATTGGCTCTTCATATCTGTGGATGCCAGTGTGATTGGCTCTTCATATCTGTGGATGCCAGTGTGATTGGCTCTTCATATCTGTGGATGCCAGTGTGATTGGCTCTTCATATCTGTGGATGCCAGTGCGATTGGCTCTTCATATCTGTGGATGCCAGTGTGATTGGCTCTTCATATCTGTGGATGCCAGTGTGATTGGCTCTTCATATCTGTGGATGCCAGTGTGATTGTCTCTTCATATCTGTGGATGCCAGTGTGATTGGCCAGCCAGAGGAAATAGCACTGCACAGTCACTCACCTCCTCCTCTCATTGCCCCAGCATCTCCAGCAGCTGTCCCTTGTTTTTTTGCAGGCCATCTTCATCAACCTCCACCACTCTATACACAGGCCAGGCTCTGGGTCAGCAATGAGATGGATGACCGTGTGCTCTGGTGGTCAGGTGAAGCAGCCTGGCGCCCTTTGCCACCCTCTGCCATGGCGCAGCTCCATGCCAGGCTGGGGCAGCGTAATGCAGACATGTGGCTGGCACAGAGACAGGCCTGGATTAGGGGGGAAAGAACTGCCAGCCCTCCTCTCTGCATGACTCTCCACTTCAGAAGACTGAACCAGGGAGAAACATTACTTTGTAGGTCAGGTCCAGGAACAGACCTCAACCTGTGAAATGACACCGGTGTAATAACTCACTGTTCACCAAACCCAGACAAAGTCCCCTTCTCAGGCAGCAGATTTCATCACAATTAGCTGGCATCTAGGTTTATTCTTTCCTCTTTCTGGTCGCATTAACGCTCAAGGTGACCGGTAGGCGGTTATCCGTTTCCCAGCAGTGTGTCCTGTCCACTCCGGCCCTGCTATGACAGATCAGGGAGTGGGTAATGAGATGGCATGATTGATCAAATGCTTTCAAATGGTTTTCAGCCGGGGGTTGGCCAGAGAAGGGCTCAGACCCATGTGGTGTCAAAAATGTAGGTCTCGCTAGCCCTGAGACGCGATGCAGGGAGGACACAGGGGATGTTATGAGCTCGGTTGTTACCAGAACACTAACATGACAGTTGTGATTGAAAAACGGACCGTTTTTGTCTTGTTTATTTGTATTTTTGTCAGTACTGCAGTGGGGATATTTTCCGACTGTTGTTTCCAGAAAATACTGAAGGAGAGAGTTGTTTTGCTGTATTTGCTTTAAAATATGCTTTTCCCCCCGTCTCATTCACGCGCCAAGGATATGTGTGTCTCGCGGGCGTTTCTCTTTCTCTGCAAACCCTCCAGCGGTCCCCCTGGGTGCGGAGAACACAGGGCCCTTGTCTCCCCCTGGTCGCCTGCTTTCCCAGCCCAGCCCACTGCCACTGTGCCCGGGCTTGGACTTGGCTCAGTAGGGCGAGAATAACTTGGGACTGGAGGCACTGAATATAAATGTGGGTGGTGGTGCAGAGCCTGGAGGGGAGAGGGGGGATCCAGGAGGCAGCGCTTGGATGTCAGGAACAGGGCAGTGCAGAAAGCCTGCCATTATGCTGTGGCCACGCAGGGTCTCAACTGAACACACACAGAGGATGCAGCACTAGTCATGTCGGACCATACGACAGGTGATCAAGTGTGATAACGGCCCACGCCTCACCGCAGACCACTCGGCAAATGTCCGAGATGCCGGAGGTTGTACCCCCACGTCACTCCAATACCAAACAGGATCAACTAAAGAATAACAACCTTCAATTTGATTGGATTTGGAAACCACCGGCTGTTCAGTCGTTTGATCGGGCTGTGGTCACGATAGTTTTAACCGCACAGGAGCATGTGGGAAACTTTAGGTCACATTATTGGATCGTCGTTCCATGTTGAGCAAATTGCTGGTTTGTTTCTCCGAGATGATCTGAGCTCCTGTTGTCTGAGCGAACCCAATCATTATTGCCACGGCAACACACACCTCCATCTCAGGACCTTAGAGGGAATCTTTTCAGTGTGTTGAAGCATCAACAGGACTCCAATTTACTGAATTCCTTTGTTTTCTGTGTGTGTGTGTCAGTGTGTCCCTGTGTGTGTGTCTGTGTGTGTGTGTGTGTGTGTGTGTGTGTGTGTGCGTGCGTGCGTGTGCGTGTGCATGTGTGCTTGCGTCTGTGTCCGTGTGTCTGTGTGTTTGAGTGTGTGTCCGTGTGTACGCTTGCATCAGTGTGTCTGGACGTGTGTTCTTGAATGCTTCAGTCCGTCTGGGTGTATATTATTCCCTTCAAAATATCCGTATTATTCTCCACAAAGGTTAATAGAGTCTGTTGACCCAACAGTCCCTGCATTTCTCTGTTTGGGAAAACATGTTTGTTTCACATCCAGACAAAATACAAATCTCTCTTAGTTCCAATGAGGTAGTGTCTAATGTGTCCCATCTAAATCCGCGCCGTGGGGAGAACGCACCAGACGCTGATCCCAGAACCCGGTCTGATGGGGCCCTGGCAGTGTCAAAACAAAACAGGGTTCCGCTAAACTTTTTTCTCAGTTCTTCTGAGCCATCCATCCATCCTCACTGTCTGACTGAAATCACATCCCCAGCCCACACGCTAATGTCAATAATGTTATTGTTCAGTTTGAGACGGCGACCGGGACAATGTGATTAGACGTTGTGATGAATTTTCTCTGTTGATCTGGGAATGTTAACCGACTGGAATGATTGACCTGAATCGGAAAGCTCTTGGGCACGTATTGATGTATGATGCGTGTTCTGTTTTTAATGATCATGTACTGGCAATTAGGAATTTTTGGCCACAGGGCGCTGGACTGAAACTTGGAAAACGGAGAAGCTACGTTAAAAGTTCCAGGGGGTTCTGGTTGGAGATAGGAGAAAGTATGGAGGGATTGGTTTGTTTGATGGTCTTCTGGAGATATGTTCCTCTTCTGCTCTGTTTTGGGGAACGTTTGGGAGAAGGGGTCAAAGGGTACATGGAGAGACAGCTTAGTACGGGAATTTTGAAGTACAGACTGGAGGATGCTGTGTGTGTGTGTGTGTGTGTGTGTGTGTGTGCAGATGGGAAACACATCACCCTATGGGGTTATAGCTCTGTGTGTGTGTGTGTGTGTGTGTGTGTGTGTGTGTGTGTGTGTGTGTGTGTGTGTGTGTGTGTGTGTGTGTGTGTGTATGTGTGTGTGTGTGTGTGCGCAGATGGGAAACACATCATCCTATGGGGTTATAGCTCTATGTGTGTGTGTGTGTGTGTGAGCGTGCGCGTGCGTGTGCGTGTGTGTGCCTGTCAATCACTGGGTTATCTGTGCACTCAAGAAGACCCAGGAGTTTGTCCGTAACCTGGTAGATTGGTTCCCCAGGGGCACACAGGGTTCAGGAATACAGTGGGAAATCCCAACTCATACACACGTTTGCTATTCCACTTCAATACACAAAACATGCTACTGATAATAATTAAATATGATAATTATTCAGATGCCTTTATAATAGGTGATATTGTAATACTTCAGCTACAACATAGCTATTAATTTTGACCCTGGTTGCCATGTGTTAAATTTGTTAATACGTACGACTCTAAACAGTTATATTACTAACATTTCTGTGAAGATTCAGCAAAAATGCAATGTCATTTGTCTCGTTTGGGTACAGGATCCCTTCAACAGTCTACTCAGTTGTAGTCCCGTACGTGAGTAATATGTCCGTACTGGTGTCGCCTAACGGACAGCTACAGTACATAGTGGCACAGAGAAACACCTGGGTGCACACGTTCAGTATCTCAGAAGCTTTCAGTCGGAGAGAGACCGGGAATGGGGACAAAATTGCTTTAATGAAGGTTAAAATTGCCCTTTGATTCATTCCCCATTTTGCGATGAAAAGCAATTTTCACTATTATCTCTCACATGGCCCAGAGGCAGGAAAGGCACGAAAAAAGCCCAGAATCTTGCAGGGAGCCAACTTAATAATTAACTACAACACTCCCCTCCAACTTAGCTGCGAACCTCTGAAGTACAAATTATTATTAATCGTTTTCAAATTTGTTTTCACAACGCTAGGTAAATTCACACTCCGTTCTGATTTCGTGCAAAAGCTCGTATTGTGGGTTAGTGAAAATACATTTTCAAATCCATCTCATCAGTTGCAAAAAATGTCCCCATACTCTGATCTGCTCCAACGGCGAACGTATTTTGACACACAAAACAGAGAACGTCCAAATGTGATCGTGATCACGCGTTCTGACCTTGCCAAGGATCCATTTGTTGACTGAGGTCCTATTTTGGATCGAAGTTTCTCTTGTACGTTGAAATCCATTTCACATGGCAGCGTACCAGACACCGGGGCATTATTCTCTTCAAAATATCACCCCGTTCGACCAGGCTGTGGTTATATGGTGTGTGTTTTCAGCGTTATAACGCCGCGGGCCAACGCGGATCTGCTCGGCACACCTGTGAGAGAGTGCTACAGTCTCATCCATTAGGTGTAACAGCGCATATGGCTGTCGTCAGGAGGAGTCGAGGCACATATGCTTGTCATCAGGAGGTGTCGAGGCACATTTGTACCATGTCTCGGCCCCCGCCGTGCCCGTGTATTCGCGGCTACCAGTGGAGCCCCAAGACATACAGCCAGGAGGCTTAGAGAAACAGGGTGGAATGAGAGGAAGCAGGACGGAAAAAGCTGAGGTGAAAGCGCGCTCACCTGCTACCGAACAATTCTGTGTATCTGAGGTGTGTCAGAGTACTGCTACGTCAGGTACAGTGTCAGAGTACTGCTACGTCAGGTACAGTGTCAGAGTACTGCTACGTCAGGTACAGTGTCAGAGTACTGCTACGTCAGGTACAGTGTCAGAGTACTGCTACGTCAGGTACAGTGTCAGAGTACTGCTACGTCTGGTACAGTGTCAGAGTACTGCTATGTCAGGTACAGTGTCAGAGTACCGCTACGTCAGGTACAGTGCCAGAGTACTGCTACGTCAGGTACAGTGTCAGAGTACTGCTACGTCAGGTACAGTGTCAGAGTACTGCTACGTCAGATAGAGATGTAGATTACTGCTATGACAAGTACAGTGTCAGAGTACTGCTACGTCAGGTACAGTGTCAGAGTACTGCTACGTCAGGTACAGTGTCAGAGTACTGCTATGGCAGGTACAGTGTCAGAGTACTGCTACGTCAGGTAGAGTATAAGAGTAGTGCTACGTCAGGTACAGTGTCAAAGTACTGCTACGTCAGGTCCAGTGTCAGAGTACTGCTACATCAGGTAGAGATGTAGATTACTGCTACGTCAGGTACAGTGTAAGAGTACTGCTATGACAGGTACAGTGTCAGAGTACTGCTATGACAGGTACAGTGTCAGAGTACTGCTACGTCAGGTAGAGTATAAGAGTAGTGCTACGTCAGGTACAGTGTCAAAGTACTGCTACGTCAGGTCCAGTGTCAGAGTACTGCTACGTCAGGTACAGTGTCAAAGTACTGCTACGTCAGGTCCAGTGTCAGAGTACTGCTACGTCAGGTACAGTGTCAAAGTACTGCTACGTCAGGTACAGTGTCAGAGTACTGCTACATCAGGTAGAGATGTAGATTACTGCTATGACAGGTACAGTGTCAGAGTACTGCTACGTCAGGTACAGTATAAGAGTACTGCTCCACAACGTAATCCCAAAATAACACACACACACACACACACAGACACACTCACGACGGTAACATTCCAGAAACAAACACAATCCAAAAATGTGATGCAACGGATGTTTTTCGAAAACAGGAAGTGAATATGTACTCAGTAATTTTATGAGCTCCAGCTAATTACAATCCAGCATGTATCTCTGATGGTGTTATTCAATTAAGTTGTGCATAATGGAGGCTGTCAGTAGATGCAGCAGTACGTGAGTCATACAGTGTGAAGGAAGCTGCGTGTCGCCATGAGAAACGGAGGAGATAATCCATAACCTGGTGGAACACTGTGTTCATTTGTCACCTTCAGTCCCATTCCCCGGATTTAAACAAGACGAATAAGAGATGAATCTCGGTTGTGAATGCCCTCATGTGATGTAATGATGACGTAAGCCTAGAAACCCATTGGTTGTGGTACATCTGAAACTGTCCTACAGCTTGTATGTGTCTCTCTCTCTCTTTATTAATTGAAAGTTTGCACACACAAAGATCTTTGCTCTTTACCGAAGGGTTAGAATGCCTCCAACACGATTGGTTGACTGGACGATACGTATCAGCATAGATGTTGTTATAGTTATAATGACTACAGTAATAACAACATGAATTAGGTCTGTGTCTACAGTAATAACAACATGACTTAGGTCTGTGTCTACTGTAGTAACAACATGACTTAGGTCTGTGTCTACAGTAATAACAACATGACTTAGGTCTGTGTCTACAGTAATAACAACATGACTTAGGTCTGTGTCTACAGTAATAACAACATGACTTAGGTGTGTGTCTACAGTAATAACAACATGACTTAGGTCTGTGTCTACAGTAATAACAACATGACTTAGGTCTGTGTCTACAGTAATAACAACATGACTTAGGTCTGTGTCTACAGTAATAACAACATGACTTAGGTCTGTGTCTACAGTAATAACAACATGACTTAGGTCTGTGTCTACAGTAATAACAACATGACTTAGGTCTGTGTCTACAGTAATAACAACATGACTTAGGTGTGTGTCTACAGTAATAACAACATGACTTAGGTCTGTGTCTACAGTAATAACAACATGACTTAGGTCTGTGTCTACAGTAATAACAACATGACTTAGGTCTGTGTCTACAGTAATATCAACATGACTTAGGTCTGTGTCTACAGTAATAACAACATGACTTTGTTCTGTGTCTACAGTAATAACAACATGACTTAGGTCTGTGTCTACAGTAATAACAACATGACTTAGGTGTGTGTCTACAGTAATAACAACATGACTTAGGTCTGTGTCTACAGTAATAACAACATGACTTAGGTCTGTGTCTACAGTAATAACAACATGACTTAGGTCTGTGTCTACAGTAATAACAACATGAATTAGGTCTGTGTCTACAGTAATAACAACATGACTTAGGTCTGTGTCTACAGTAATAACAACATGACTTAGGTCTGTGTCTACAGTAATAACAACATGACTTAGGTCTGTGTCTACAGTAATAACAACATGACTTAGGTCTGTGTCTACAGTAATAACAACATGACTTAGGTCTGTGTCTACAGTAATAACAACATGACTTAGGTCTGTGTCTACAGTAATAACAACATGACTTAGGTCTGTGTCTACAGTAATAACAACATGACTTAGGTCTGTGTCTACAGTAATAACAACATGACTTAGGTCTGTGTCTACAGTAATAACAACATGACTTAGGTCTGTGTCTACAGTAATAACAACATGACTTAGGTCTGTGTCTACTGTAGTAACAACATGACTTAGGTCTGTGTCTACAGTAATAACAACATGACTTAGGTCTGTGTCTACAGTAATAACAACATGACTTAGGTCTGTGTCTACAGTAATAACAACATGACTTAGGTCTGTGTCTACAGTAATAACAACATGACTTAGGTCTGTGTCTACAGTAATAACAACATGACTTAGGTCTGTGTCTACAGTAATAACAACATGACTTAGGTCTGTGTCTACAGTAATAACAACATGACTTAGGTCTGTGTCTACAGTAATAACAACATGAATTAGGTCTGTGTCTACAGTAATAACAACATGACTTAGGTCTGTGTCTACAGTAATAACAACATGACTTAGGTCTGTGTCTACAGTAATAACAACATGACTTAGGTCTGTGTCTACAGTAATAACAACATGACTTTGTTCTGTGTCTACAGTAATAACAACATGACTTAGGTGTGTGTCTACAGTAATATCAACATGACTTAGGTCTGTGTCTACAGTAATAACAACATGACTTTGTTCTGTGTCTACAGTAATAACAACATGACTTAGGTCTGTGTCTACAGTAATAACAACATGACTTAGGTGTGTGTCTACAGTAATAACAACATGACTTAGGTCTGTGTCTACAGTAATAACAACATGACTTAGGTCTGTGTCTAAAGTAATAACAACATGACTTAGGTCTGTGTCTACAGTAATAACAACATGACTTAGGTCTGTGTCTACAGTAATAACAACATGACTTAGGTCTGTGTCTACTGTAGTAACAACATGACTGTACAGTAATAACAACATGACTTAGGTCTGTGTCTACAGTAATAACAACATGACTTAGGTCTGTGTCTACAGTAATAACAACATGACTTAGGTCTGTGTCTACAGTAATAACAACATGAATTAGGTCTGTGTCTACAGTAATAACAACATGACTTAGGTCTGTGTCTACAGTAATAACAACATGACTTAGGTCTGTGTCTACAGTAATAACAACATGACTTAGGTCTGTGTCTACAGTAATAACAACATGACTTAGGTCTGTGTCTACAGTAATAACAACATGACTTAGGTCTGTGTCTACAGTAATAACAACATGACTTAGGTCTGTGTCTACAGTAATAACAACATGACTTAGGTCTGTGTCTACAGTAATAACAACATGACTTAGGTCTGTGTCTACAGTAATAACAACATGACTTAGGTCTGTGTCTACAGTAATAACAACATGACTTAGGTCTGTGTCTACAGTAATAACAACATGACTTAGGTCTGTGTCTACAGTAATAACAACATGACTTAGGTCTGTGTCTACAGTAATAACAACATGACTTAGGTCTGTGTCTACAGTAATAACAACATGACTTAGGTCTGTGTCTACAGTAATAACAACATGACTTAGGTCTGTGTCTACAGTAATAACAACATGACTTAGGTCTGTGTCTACAGTAATAACAACATGACTTAGGTCTGTGTCTACAGTAATAACAACATGACTTAGGTCTGTGTCTACAGTAATAACAACATGACTTAGGTCTGTGTCTACAGTAATAACAACATGACTTAGGTCTGTGTCTACAGTAATAACAACATGACTTAGGTCTGTGTCTACAGTAATAACAACATGACTTAGGTCTGTGTCTACAGTAATAACAACATGACTTAGGTCTGTGTCTACAGTAATAACAACATGACTTAGGTCTGTGTCTACAGTAATAACAACATGACTTAGGTCTGTGTCTACAGTAATAACAACATGACTTAGGTCTGTGTCTACAGTAATAACAACATGACTTAGGTCTGTGTCTACAGTAATAACAACATGACTTAGGTCTGTGTCTACAGTAATAACAACATGACTTAGGTCTGTGTCTGTAATAACAACATGTAATAACAACATGACTTAGGTCTGTGTCTCTACAGTAATAACAACATGACTTAGGTCTGTGTCTACAGTAATAACAACATGACTTAGGTCTGTGTCTACAGTAATAACAACATGACTTAGGTCTGTGTCTACAGTAATAACAACATGACTTAGGTCTGTGTCTACAGTAATAACAACATGACTTAGGTCTGTGGTAATCTGTGTCTGTACAGTAATAACAACATGACTTAGGTCTGTGTCTACAGTAATAACAACATGACTTAGGTCTGTGTCTACAGTAATAACAACATGACTTAGGTCTGTGTCTACAGTAATAACAACATGACTTAGGTCTGTGTCTACAGTAATAACAACATGACTTAGGTCTGTGTCTACAGTAATAACAACATGACTTAGGTCTGTGTCTACAGTAATAACAACATCTTTGTTCTGTCTACAGTAATAACAACATGACTTAGGTCTGTGTCTACAGTAATATCAACATGACTTAGGTCTGTGTCTACAGTAATAACAACATGACTTAGGTCTGTGGTCTGTGTCTACAGTAATAACAACATGACTTAGGTCTGTGTCTACTGTAATAACAACATGACTTAGTAATAACAACATGACTTAGGTCTGTGTCTACTGTAGTAACAACATGACTTAGGTCTGTGTCTACAGTAATAACAACATGACTTAGGTCTGTGTCTACAGTAATAACAACATGACTTAGGTCTGTGTCTACAGTAATAAAAACATGACTTAGGTGTGTGTCTACAGTAATAACAACATGACTTAGGTCTGTGTCTACAGTAATAAAAACATGACTTAGGTGTGTGTCTACAGTAATAACAACATGACTTAGGTCTGTGTCTACTGTAGTAACAACATGACTTAGGTCTGTGTCTACAGTAATAACAACATGACTTAGGTGTGTGTCTACAGTAATAACAACATGACTTAGGTCTGTGTCTACAGTAATAACAACATGACTTAGGTGTGTGTCTACAGTAATAACAACATGACTTAGGTCTGTGTCTACAGTAATAACAACATGACTTAGGTGTGTGTCTACAGTAATAACAACATGACTTAGGTCTGTGTCTACAGTAATAACAACATGACTTAGGTCTGTGTCTACAGTAATAACAACATGACTTAGGTGTGTGTCTACAGTAACATCAACCAATAAAAACAACATGACTTAGACCTTAGGCACTGTTCAGCCTTGAGCTCAGGCATACAGTTGAGGTTGGAGACAAGTGAGCCTTAGTAAGACAGACGCTAGCGTTCCTCAACTCGGTTTGCCGGCTGACATACCCTGATCCACAGAACATTGGATATTAGATTTCTGCTATGCACACAAACACACACACACACACACACATTAGACACGAGGCAGTGTCTTGTCAGTCAACGCTGCGGCACATGTTGTATTGATAAATCACTCCCGGAGACAGAGAAGACATGCCAGCGTGTCATTGCAGCAAAACTATTCCCCATGTCTCGCAACGTCAACAAGATGGATATGTTTTGTTTCTCCTTTTTGGTAAAGATGTTCTTCTCTCCGTTCTATACACGTGTGGTACATGGACTGGAATATTGAGGAAGAAAGACATTTGGCAAGAACAGGACTAAGACAGTGGGGGGGTTGGGAAAATCAGACCCTCCCTCCTGATATAGTTGCGTCCCCCCCCCCCCACACACACACACACACACACACACTCTTTCTCTTGTTCCCTGTCTCACTGTAAATGTTAGGTTGTGCATTAGCATGCATTTGATGGGTTTAGCCTGCTCGTGTTGAGGGAGACGCACGCATACGTCCTATAGGGAGGTAAGAGGGAGGGGCCCGGAACCACGGGAAACCAAGGCAAAATGTGCATGTTCACAGACCACCTGCTGACGCTCTGGGAATATTGTTTGCCTTTCCTGTTTTATCTCTTAAATACATCAAGGCACGCCAATGTGCGCCCTACTCACCCGGGGTTTATTTTCAGACGGTAGCCTTCTCTGTTGTGCAACATATTCCCATCCTCTATTTATCTAAACACATTAAAGCAGAATTAGGGCGTGTGAATCATGTAATTACTGAAGGAACCCTCTGCTGTTATTGTTATCATTACCGGTACTGTAATCAGGGTAAATTTAATATATTTATATATATTTATATATATATATATAATTGCTCTATTGTAAGCAGTGCTTTATTAGCACAGTGCAAACATCCCCTTGCCACGATCAGCTCGGCGAATTGGTTCGGGTGTTTTTTCCCCATACAAACATTCCCTCATGTACTGCCTGGCCAATGAGTGCTCTAGATCTGGAGAACCGAGACACTCCAGGAAATGTTCCCACTATGGGATCCACTTCCGCGGGGAGCTTCTGTCCCGCTGGGTTATTTCTCTCTCCCTCTCTCTCGCCGTCTCTCACCCTCCGTGGGTAATAAAGCCGGGTCCAGGCTTTTAGCTTTAATTACACTCAAACGGCAAATTTAAAATTTTCTTCAGTTTTGGTCTCCATCGGACCCCCTGCCATTCCTAATTTCACAGACAGTAAATTAGAGAGAGGGTAGTGTGCTCACACTGGACGCTGTCGAAATGAAGGTTGTCTTGACCGCTTCAATTATCGATTAACGACAGGTAAAACCACTAGCTCTACAATAACCCAGCACCTATGTTGATCGCTGCATCTCTAGTCATTTTCCTCGCCAGGATGAAACGGAAAAACTGTAAAGACACCTGCCAGACAGCTGCATTCTGAGCGAGTGCTGTTTGGCTCAACGGGGCTCCCAGAGTACAAGCCAAGACGGAGAACTCAAGGTCTTCTCACTGCGAGTAAAACCCTACAATGGAAAACTCTTAGGCACGTTTCTCCTATCCACACACCCCATTAGCACTCACCGTCTCACATCTGCATGTTCAGGTCTCGCGAGGTTACTTTGGAAATGGACATTTTTACTAGCTGCAAGGGATAGGCACGTTTAAGGAATGTCCATATTGATATCGCCATTTATATTCCGTGTCAATGAAACTGGCCAATTCCGTAGGCATGAGCAAACAAATGAACAGCTAGGCTGGCTTGCTATCTCAACAGGGACATCTAATGAAGCAAGCTACGGTTGTCTAAAAAAACATGAGATTAAGCACGTTTGTTCAACCTAACATTGAGTGCACACGAGTCAAATTATCGGCAGTGCTACGTCACGTATGAAACAATCGTCCGTATTTCTTTCCAGGTGCTGGTCAGGACTAACAACGATCGTCATCAAAAGCACCATGCTGTAACGTGCTGGGGGGGTTGATAGCATTAATGCCAGCCATGCCAGAGTTTGTTAAAAGCCGACTCTGAACACAGAAACTGAACACAGGCGTTCACCTAATATTGTTACCCCATTCATTTTCTAGAATGCAGAGAATATTACAGTTGTGATAGACCTTTAAACACCGTAGTCAGTCAGATTGCCAATTATTCCAATTGATTAAGTATTCCATGAGCTTCAATATTTCTATAGTGGATATTTTTATTAGTATATTAAATGCTTAACCGGAGCCTGAAGCCAAGATTAAGGACGTGGTTGTGGTTAGTATTTTGAACAAAATGTCTTCCGTCTCAGCATTTATCCTTTTTTCCAGGTTGATAAAGTACAGTGGATATGTCAATACAGTCTAACAGTCAAAGTAATCGTATAACAGAAAAGACACGTTGAATATAAAATGCACTGATGATGGGGTATCCCTTGAAAAAAAATCATAGGTCAAAAATGTATAATATGTCAGCTATGTATGTGACAGATCGAACAATAAAAAAGTAATTGTATCCCAATGAAAGATAATGTAAATAAAATATACCAATGTGCACAAGATAACGGCAAATATTTATTGAGGATAAGCTAACTTTTTTCTGTTTCGTTATTTGCCCAGGAACCTGCTACAATATTCCCAAAATGGTGATCTGTAACACAGGCCAAACCTGCTGTAAAAGCACAGAGTGAAATCTTTTGACAGACATTAGATTGATTGATGTGACTCTTGTTGTGCATTTGACGTGCCTGTTTCCACCTCCACATAATGACTTAACTCTTCCTTCATCCTCAACATGAGTGCCCATGTGTAAAGAACGCTTGTCTTACAGATTGTCCTTAAAACACGTTCAGTTATTCATGTCATTCCTGAAGGGGGGATTATGTGCTGTTACTAGTACTCTAACTACTAATACGTCATTAATCCACAACGTCCTTTGATGAGTTCATACTCCTTTTGTCCGCTTAGTAACCAGTGAGTTAGAATAAAGCCTTAATAACTAATAGATCGCAATTAGGTAAATAGTTTGTGTCTCCTTAGGTAAAGTGATGAATTATCTTACGTTAACACCGTTAACAATGACTAACTAATGACCCGTTGGTACATATGAACCATTAATAACTGATACTTCACCATTAGTTAATTATGTTGTGTGAAGTGATAAATTATCTTACATTAACAATGAATATTATGAAGCATTGGTATCTACAAATCATTACTGAGTCCACCCTAAATTCATATAAATTCATATAAATACAGCCCATATGAATACAATCTTTTTATTTGGTCTATCTTTGGTCGATCTTATCTTATCTTTAAAAAAATTGCATTTGAAAACCAGTAATAAAGTAAGGGTTTTCATTATAATTTGTTTGTTTATGTCGTTGTTCGTTATTCAGTCATGTAAACCATTGTATTATATTCAATTAACTATTGTGTTCATCATGTTATTACCATACTGCCAGACTGTTAGATCAAACACTCTCAGAAATTGTTTTCTTTAAATAAAATAAATTAAATAACATTTTTGGAAAGAATCTGCAACAGATCAAACATTTTTTGCGGGTAACTTAAGGGATTACAGTTGATTGAGTGTTAACATGTTACACATTTGTTACTCCCCAATTGTGAACTTTAAAGTCCTCAGACCTCTTACTCCACTGTCCAAGTGCCTCACACTGGGTTAAAACCAGTAGTCATCTACTCTGTGACACCATAGCCAAGAGTCCCACCTCTATTGGTTGGATAATAATAAGACAAGTCCACGTTAAAGAGGTTTGAGGGGACGTTGAACGTCGATTCCTCAAAATACAGCGGTAACCACACTCATTATGTAGTTTCACTACGCCTGCCAAGAGAGAGACAGGTAACAAGAGAGGAAGGGAGCAAGGAGACAAGAGAAGACTAGAGTGAGATAGAATGACAGAGAGGAAATGAAAAAGGAGTGACGTTTGAGAGGGAGCGAGGCACACACAATGACAGCAAGACTCCGTCGACATCCCGAAGCCACCGGGGAATACTTGGGAGATGATTTTCCGGTGATTTTACAGTCCTTTCTGACAAAAAAAACGAAACAAAAAAATCCTGAATACAAAATAAATGTTCGTTTTTTTTATACCAAAGACTATGGAGAGACCTTCTTCAGATCTGACTGACAGTCATCATGCATGTGTCACTGCGGTCTTCACTCTCTTTCCCCACGTGGGATTTAGTTGTGTCTGTGTGGCAGGTAGTTTGGCTGATAAATGAGAAGAAGCATTTGAGTTGAACAAACAGAACCGAGGAATTTGGGGTCAGCAGTGTAACAGTAGCCAGCGTTCCTAGCTCTCCCTCTCCACATATTCATACTGTCATTCACCTCTCCTTAGGTACTGGTGGTTTAACCGGGTATCTGAGGTGATTGGGCAAATGGGTGGGCAAACAAACTTCCTGTGTCACGGGTTGCACTGCCGGTCCTTCGACGAACATAGCACATGCAGTACAGTACATTCAATGAAAGAAGAACGTTCTACAGAGCGTAACTCGGATCCAGAGGAGAACGAGGAGGTTGCTGGCTTTAATGGAACACTCTGTGCCAATGACTTCCCTGAGAGAGACAAGTGTACGGGAACTTTTTTCCCCCACACAGCGTGCGAAAGACCGTCCCTGCTGTGCACGGCAGTGACAACTCCTCTGAGAAAGAGGCGGGCTTTACGCAGGCAGTTCACTGACACTTCCAGAGCATTTTTAGACAGGTATATATATATATTTGATTTATACTGTACATTTGCATAATTTCATCGCATTTCTGATGGGTTTGTTCTCGACTCCCGGTCTCAGTGGTCAAGGTCACAGTGACTAATTGTATTCAAGGCCAAAAACACTCATGTCTCCTAATGAGAAAAAGTTAAATAACTGTATTTGTTAAAATGATTCTAAAAAACTGTGCATTCGAAAGTCCCCACGTATGGTTTTCCACATCCACCCGTTTACAATTCCAATGTCTTCATTCCGAGGTCTTTGTCAATTCCCGCTATGTATGAAAACAGTGTCAGCCTAACCAGGAATGTGGCATGCATCGTACTAAGTGGCCCGCAAAACATTTTGATATTCCTGACCCTCTGACGGAGCAGCCACCCGGGTCACCACTAACAAGGGTCACCTGAACGCCTCCATCGTTATGGCACGGCGGCCTGATGCAAATGCCATGCAAATGAGATGCAAATGAGCGTGACGCCGCGATGTGGCCGTAAAACCGAGGACACGGTAAAAGGTTAGAAACGGCTCCCTCCTCTTCTGAGGGAAACCGGCGCCAACCTGGGCACGGACGTCCTTCCTCAAGGTGAGCTCCCCGGTGCAGCCGTAATTGAAAATTAAGATTTGGCTGCGGTATAATTAAATGGTGCCCTTTGAACTATGCAGAGACATAAGTGGTATATTAAGAGCTGGGAGTGTCTGGGGACTGGGAGACGGGACCGGGAGCCCGAACACCTTGGTGTGAGAATTTAACACGCAGTGACAGCTCCTTCATTATCGCCGTGCCCGTGTCGTTAAATCACGGTTCCCACGGGGCCTAGCATCGTTAGGTTTCCACTGTGCATAAGTTGAAGAAATAACTAATTCGTTTTTAATTAATTATCTAATAGCGCCGCGAAGAGAGGAGGCCGCGGCAATCGTCATCTCGTTTTAACGATCGTTTGTGAACTTTGAGCTATGTGTAAAAAAGAATTAAGCGCGATATTAGTCTGAGACAAATCAGGGGCGGTGGTCCAATTAAATCGGACTGTCCTCGGTTCATGTACACAAACATTCACATGGAAGGTTCCTGAATCAGAATTGCCTTTTTGATGTTGCTTGTCTTTAGTTAAATGTGTAAGGAAAAAGATTCCTGAGCATACAATTGTCTTCATGCCACTGACTTATATGGGGAGATGTGACCTGTATAACCAATGTCATTGATAATGGTAAAACCATCCAGATGTTATGGATGATTTATTCACATGATCTCATTACATTTAATTGTTATTTTTTGTATTGTCATTGACGGAATTAAAGTCGGGTCGTGCCCAAAGGTATTTATGTAGCTAAGCCAAAATAGTACAAGTTTTACCGACATTAGACCGAGCTTTTATTAAATACTGTACTGTGTAGTAAAAACAGGTTGATTTGGATCTCATTAAAAAAAGAAGATAAAATCTCCACAAAGTTTAATCAAAAGCGTACCCAATTAGTAAAACCTGTGTTGAAATAAAAATCAATTAACCACTAAGGGTCTTAAGTGTAAGGGAACGAGGTGTGCATTAGAATCGGAACCGCTTTGTCATGGACGTAAAGTAAGACAGGGCAAAGACAATCAAGAGCAGTAACTCTTCATTTCCTCCGTTATCTCGGGCCGTGGTGTGATATCGGGATCGGGAGCGGCAGCACAGGACCCCTGTAAAGGTGCCCTGCATAATTCAACCAAATGCCAGCTATCTAGCGCCGCGCATGAATACATTAGCTTGTTCCACCCGTGCCGTGGAAATAGACCCGAAGCATGCGGGAAAAAAATTGCTCAGTCAAGAACCGTGCAGTCTGGAACTTTGGAACTTTGGAAAAACCTCAGATAGCAGATTTTTGAGACATTTTTCCGCATCTTTTCTTTTTCTAGTCTGTGTTTTTATCACGAGTCCGGTTATGGGAAACACATCCTAACGTAACACGGACCTCGTCGTATCTCTCGCCTCTCTGTCCACTGGCGTAGATTCCTCCGCATGCAGTATAAATCACTTCCTAGCGAGCTTATTACTTGAAATGAAGGAATTCATCATTGTGACAGTCGACCGTTGCGACACGTTCATTGTGATTTATCTGGGAGAAATTGATTGATTCATTAACACTGAGTGAACACTGCTTCCTGTGGGTCTGCTGGTGCAGGCGCTGGCTTCTGCTGCTCTACATTTCCAAGGCGTAGGCTCCTGTAGGCAGGCTAACCTTAGCCCTGTCCTCCTCCCATATAGGACCCTTGGCTACAGTTCATTAGCTAGCCAATGTAGTCGCTGGAAGCTGATGCCTTGTGGCAGGCAACATGCTGATCCTAATGACTGCGTACGTACGCCTTCCCGTGTCTCGCATATGAAATATGGTTTGGTGGTGGGATGACTGGGCACCTGACGCCATCACCACAGCCAGGAGTTACCAAGGAACCAAGTACCTGATGCCATCACCACAGCCAGGAGTTACCAAGTGCCTGACGCCATTACCACAGCCAGGAGTTACCAAGTACCTGACGCCATCACCACAGCCAGGAGTTACCAAGTGCCTGACGCCATCACCACAGCCATGAGTTACCAAGTGCCTGATGCCATCACCACAGCCCAGAGTTACCAAGTGCCTGATGCCAT
This sequence comes from Dallia pectoralis, assembly GCA_029465975.1. NCBI lineage: Eukaryota > Metazoa > Chordata > Actinopteri > Esociformes > Umbridae > Dallia > Dallia pectoralis. The sequence continues at coordinate 13,608,656 of CM055744.1, forward strand.
CACCACAGCCCAGAGTTACCAAGTACCTGACGCCATCACCACAGCCCAGAGTTACCAAGTACCTGATGCCATCACCACAGCCAGGAGTTACCAAGTGCCTGACGCCATCACCACAGCCCAGAGTTACCAAGTGCCTGACGCCATCACCACAGCCCAGAGTTACCAAGTACCTGACGCCATCACCACAGCCAGGAGTTACCAAGGAACCAACCGCCTGACGCCATCAAATTGCTTATTGGGTGGCATATATTCTACCAATGATTCCAATTTAGAGTGCTGGACAAACTTCACTGTCATGCAAATCCTCTGATGCTGTATATAAGTCAATAGCCTGGAGCAGGACGTGAAATGAATAATATACCATGTCCTTCTGCATCTTATTTCTGTTTATAATCTTGTTTTATTCTGGATTTTAACGATATTGCAATTCCTATTGCAATATTGCCTAGCTATCTCCGTGGTAGGAGAGGTATACTTTTAATATTGTATTACTATTTTTGTTGGTACACTCAGTACAACGTGGTGAAGGGAATTGGATTTAAAAAAATGTCTCCGTTTTGTTTGCTCTCGTATGTCGGCACCATCCATTTAGACCGCGTAGGCTTTTTCAGAGTAGAAAGTAGTGTTTACTCTATAAGCAAAGAGGCAGATGATGTCTGAGTTTTTCTCGTTTGTTTGATTACATTAGAGACAACTATCTGCCTAACGGTTTCCTGATGTGAGGATCCAGACAGCCATTTAATTTAAGTTTCCATCGCAGCACAACTGGTCTGCCTAAATATACATACATAGTTTTGAGATAAAAATATATATATCAACATTTTTTTAACAGGGCTGACCTATGTTACCGTGTTTCTAAAACGTGTGGACATGTTGACCTTACTTTTCTCGGTAGCTCATAGAGAGATCGAGTTCTCTTTACATTGGTTAATTAACACCTTGAAGTAAAACATAAACGGAACAAACTGATCAGGACGAGCTGATAGCTCATTTGTAGAGCGCACGCTTTGTATCTATGATATCCTGGGTTCAATCCCTGGCTTCTCCCGAGGTTGCAGTTGCAAATGAGAATGTGTTCTCAATCGGCAAACCTGAAATAAAAAAACAACGGTTATCAACTATCTTCCACCTCATCTATCTACCGGTAGTCTCCTTCACTCTCCTAAATTTCTCTCTTGCCCTTTTCTCCACCTCTGTGTGCCTCCCTCATCCCACCTTGTTCCTTCTGTCTTCCCGCCTCACTCTCTCTAGGCACCTTTTTCCCACCTCTCACCCTCTCTCTCACCACTTCGTCACAAGAACTTTCAAACAAACCGAGGGAGTTGATCATTTATGTTTCAGGGAGACCAGGCCAAACTGGAGGCATGCTGTTTCAAAAAGAGTAGCAACAACTACTACACAGCTGACTACACAGAAAATCCATTTAAGGAAAACAGAGAGGAGGCCTTTATTAAATGCAATAATATGAGCTACATGCAATCATGTCAATTAATGACATTTATTTTATGAAGCCATTTTTTACAACGTAGTTGTCACAACGTGCTCACACAGTGCTTTTACAAAAACCCAGCCTGAACCCCAACGGAGTATGCATCACCAAGTCGATACACAGTGGCTAGGAAAAGTTGAATGTATGAAGAAACCTAGAGAGGGACCAGGCTCTGAGGGGTGGCCAGTCCTCATTTGGCTGCGCTGGGTGAACTTCATACTTTCATACTTTTAAATTGCATATTTTAAATGCAGAGTCTTATAAAATAGGCCAGGTCAAATACATGACCAGTCAGGCAGATTGGACGCAGAAACTGTCAGGTAGTACTGCTCAGCCTGCCACACAACCAGGTGGGCCTTATACTATATATACATTAGGGGTGGCACGGTTCACAAAACCCACGGTTCGGTTCGTATCACGGTTTTAGGGTCACGGTTTTCGGTTCTGTACGGTTCTTGTTGTTATTTTTTCTTTTAATCTTTAACACTCCAGAAATTTCCTTCAGCATATGATATATAGCTTATTAGCTTAATTATCCACAATTTAGAATACAGTATACATTTTTTTATATGTATTACAGTGGTGTCGAAGTGTCGGCGGGAGGGAATATTATACTGCGGCTCGACTACATTCATCAGCTGACGAAATCCTTCACACTCAATCACGGTGTACGGTTGGATATCTTTTGCTATAAACATCCCCAATGCTTTAGTTATGGCTATTGCCCTGTCCGACTTATCACTGAGAGGTTGCCTAAATGCTGCGGACAGTAGAAGTTGTTTCCTAACCGGCTCTCTCCTGTTTATGCTTATCGACACATTGGCGTGATGTCTTCTCAAATCAACTGTCATATTAGAAGTGTTTCCATTAGCATATTGAATGCATTTTGCGCAATGCTTGCACACAGTCGCAGTTCTATCCACTGTTTTATTTCCGTTGTCATCGTAAGTAATAGGAAATCCAAAATGTTCCCACACACCGGATTTGAACGACGCGGGCGCATCAGCCAACTCCGGGCAGCCTTCATTATCTCCTCCACTTGCCATTTCTGCAGCACACTTTTACTGTGTCTTTGTATGTTTGCGCGAAACTGTCTGAGCACGAGGCTACATTGCGCATGCGTCGAACCGTGACCAGCGAACTGAACCAAGACAAGCGAACCGAACGGTTTGGGTGTTTTTTCATGTACCGTGCCACCCCTAATATACATATAAATGTTAAATGCTGCTTTTATATAGCGCTTTTTATCCAAAGCGCTTTACAGATCCTGCGTCACATTCACCCATTCATTCACCGACGACCGCGTCTACCATGCAAGGCGACTGCAGGCTCACCAGGAGCAGCTGGGGTTAGGTGTCTTGCTCATGGACACCTTGACAGTTTCCCAGGAAATTGATAGACAACCGACTCATCCCACTGAGCCACTGCTATATATATGTATATATATATATATATATATATATATATATATATATATTTAAACTGTCAGGTAGCATCATTTTTTGGTTTGGTGTAATCGTTACAACAGGATTACTTCAGACAGCCATTTATTGCTGAGCCTTGAGAGGAGCTCTCTAAATTAATTTGTGTTCCGCACACATCAGGCAAATGATTTTCCTCCATTTAGGTAGTTCATATAGGTGTTGACAAAACACATGCAATAGTGTGGAAATGAATGTACAAATTGGCACATGATTCAATTAATCAGACAATGCTCCTGCTTAGAAGGAAGCACACCATGTGAACCCATTCAAATCCATTTGCTCTCACTTATGTTCACTTTGGACCGTGCCATTTTTGGCCTGTTTCATTTTTTTCACTTTAAAGCAAATATATGCACATTCAGTACATTACTAGACACACAATATATTACACGGTAATACAATACAGGACATATAGTACATTACAAGACATATAGTACACTACAGGATATATAGTACACTACAGGATATATAGTACACTACAGGATATATAGTACACTACAGGATATATAGTACATTACAAGACATATAGTACACTACAGGATATATAGTACACTACAGGATATATAGTACACTACAGGATATATAGTACACTACAGGATATATAGTACATTACAAGACATATAGTACACTACAGGATATATAGTACACTACAGGATATATAGTACACTACAGGATATATAGTACACCACAGGATATATAGTACACTACAGGATATTTTTGATTCTATCTTTTCATGTGACAACAATGAGAAAATGACACTTCACTACACTGTAAAGTAGTTAGTGTACAGCTTGTATAACAGTGTACATTTGCTGTCCCCTCAAAATAACACAACACACAGCCATTAATGTCCTAACCGCTGGCAACAAAGGTGAGTCACATGAAAAGTTATAATGAAATATTTACAAAAATCTGATCGTTGTACTCACTTGTGAGATACTGTATACTACAATACAGCTCTTCATTTCTCCAGATATATTAACTCAGATTATCATCTCTGTAACTGTCTCCTTTTAGGCAGCATCCTGGAGCGTAGATAGAAATATGGAGGCCATTTTCATTTCGAAGCAGAGCCATTAAGATTTCTGCGTCTCGTTGCTTTTATCCTAGCATCACACTGCAGACATGTGTGCAGTGTGTATATTCTACATGGAGAGGACCACTGGGGATGTGCAGCTCCTCAAAAGACAGGCGTTTAAGGCTTCTATGCTGATGAGGACAATGTGGAAGCTGTGGAGAATGGGGGAGGCCTGTTTGTATATCTGAAAGGCTTTAGTCAGAACACACAGACACAGCTACACACCCTTATTGAATAGGGGTTGTGTAGTAAAGCTGAGCATCCATTTCATACAAATGAATTTCCCCGGGAATCCTCCCAATTAACCAACTCTCCCCTTCTAGTCATGTTGACACTGACTTAATTAATTAGTTACTCACCAAATTCATTACTTTCCCTTTTGCTTGCTTGTGGCTGTTGACTGCCTGATAGAAGAGAGGTCTTATACTATAAGTTAGCCATCTGACACAAGAGTAGACCAGTCACTAAACTAAATGCGACGCTTTTAAACTACTGTGCGAAATCACAGTTCGGAGACCCGGAGAATCAGAGAATCTGAGCGGACATTTTAGTTGGTCGGAGAACATTATTCAAAGAATCCAGTCCAATCAGTCAATCATTTTATCATAAAATGCATTTATCTTTAAGCAAATATTCTGTAAATTTTATCTTCATAAAAAAAAGGTCATTGGTTTCTGATAAAGGTATTTCTTTTGCTATCTTAATTGTTTTTATCACAATGCCATAATGTAGATGTCATGACTGATATATTAATGATTCATTTATTTGAAGAAGGTCATTAATGTCTTTTCCCTGTACGCTGCCATGTGTTTGGGATTGAAAAAAATGAACAGCATATTTTTTTTAAATGATAGTTATCTTCTGAGGATATGTACACATTATTTAGTTAAGTTCAATTTTAATTTAGGAACATGTACAAAGATGCACTTGTAGAAGCACTTATAAAAGACTAATGTGGACATTATAAGATAATAACAAATAGAAACTGTATATTACAGAAAAAGTGACTTATACATTATACTAGAAATATTATAATAATATGGAATATAAATCCAAGACATTAGAAATAAATTAATACGATAAAATATGCAGCTTATTATTTTTATAATATTTTTCATTTTTATGTCTTACTATATAAATCATGTTGGAAGGCATTAAAGGCATTTGCTACTGTACAGTGTAATTTTAGAAGGGGAAAGATAATTGACCAGAACATCGTTGAGCACAAAATGATTGTCTCTGTTACAACGTAAATCTTGGTATTTTCATCACAACAGTGTCTAGGATTCACAGAGAATGCACAGAAAATGCGAGAAAATCACAAAAACATCCAGTCAGTGGCAGTCCTGTGCGCTAGAACAGTTTGTTCAGGAGAGCGGTCAGAGAAGAATGACAAGAATCGTGTGAACATTATAGGCATTGTAGGCGAGCCGCAAAGCAGGTGCAGAAACTACAAAAAAAGCCCAGAGCAACAGTGGTGTGCAGAACGGCAACACTGAGGTACAACCAGGCTGGGTTCTGCCCATATCAACTGGACACAAGAAGAAGCTGCTCCAGAGATCACCAACACTGATCAATTGAGAAGTGGGAAAACGTCTCCTCGTTCAACGAATTCTGGTTCCTGTCAAGTCGCACTGACGGCACAGTCAAGATGTTTGCACACCAGCCGCATCCCGTCATGGCTACAGTTTACCCTTCATCACGTACTGGAAGTTATGGCTAATGTTCCATGTCACAAAGCACATATTGTCCCAGAACGGTTCCTGCAACATGTCAGTGAGTTCTGTTTATTTGACCCAACAGAGCATCTCTGGGATGAGATTGAACGGGCCGTTTGCAATATCAACGCTATGTCCGTCTTTCGATCTGCAGACGCCGTGACGCCTTTGCATCGGTGCGGACCGACATTCCCGAGGGAACATTTCGGAAACCGTGTGGGTGCACCTGATGAACCGACTGGCACAGCGGGTGACCGCTGTGAACGATCGAGAAACAGTAAACAGAGCTGAAAGGTGAGAGATGGCAAACCGAGTTGAAGAAGGAGAGAACGAGGACAGAAAGAGAGAAGGGAACATGAGACACAATTAGCGCTATAGATGTGAGTCCCGCTAACAAGAGGCTTCATCTGGATGAGCGATGAGCTGCCACACAGGACCTCTCTTTGACCTTCACCATGACAGAGAGCCGCCGTCCGCTCTAGCGCAGTCTGCTCTGCTGTGTCTCTGCTACACTTGCTCGGTCGGATCACGACCCCGTACAGACTTCATACCTGCGAAAATGATGATGAGAAAGTGGTCGGTCGATGATATGAATGAGAAGAGTGGCGGTTAAATCGGCTGTAGTGCTGTGGTACAGTTATTTGGGGGAGGGGCCATCACGCCCATAAAGAGTTACCCTGTTCTGGAACAATTCTGAAGTTACGTCCCTGAAGCCTGTTTTATGCTTCTGCATCGAATCGACGGCGTACCCTCTCCGACCCCTCTGCGTCGACGCGAACCCATCTTCGACCCCTACGCCGTAGCTCGACGTGCACCTCCAAAAAATTGTAACTACGCGTCGAGACGACGCAGACCACAAGGGCTGTGATTGGTCAGATTATACATCTGGATGTGAAATGCAACGCAACCCGACGCAGAACCATAAAACGGCCACGACGCCGTAGGAGTGACGGCGTAGCTACGCCGTGGAGTTGACGCAGAAGCATAATGAGGCCTTTAGTGAAATAATTTCTTCCATATGTCTTCCTGAATTTTCTCGCGTCTAATTGCGTCTCAAGCCCTTGTTGTTGATCTGCTGGTAAAAAAGTTCTTCATCAACTACCATAGCTGCACAATCGTCCGCCAGGAGTCCTTAGTCAGTTACTCAATGACCCTGGATCAGTGAATGACCATATATTGACAAAGTCTCACCGCTCAATATACTGAGCGATCATCACCTCCATGCCTTTGATTCACCCCTTTCTTTCCGCTCATTTCTTCTACTGACGTCAAACCTTTCCAGTCCCCTTCCGCTCACAATGCCCGTCGCTAAATGCTGTTTGTTGACCAATCTCTCCCTCCTCTAGGTCTCTAATCACCACTTCTCATATGTCCCTCTCACAACTAATGCCCCTTCAGATCATCGCTCTCTCTCACGCCCACCACTCGGTCCTCGTCATTCCTATCTCTGTCTTGTCCGTCTGCTAAACCCATTTGGTTCTGTGTTGATGATTCTGCCTTCCTGACCCCGGTCCAATCCCTCACCACATCCCAACCGACTCCTACAGTCACCTTTCATCCAGGCCCTCTACGTCCTGTCCTCCTGCTAAGTGACTCACCTGTCAGCTTCTCCCTTTCTGCCTTGTGTTCTGTGTGGATTACCTCATTAACAACCGGTGAAGGACATACTAACCTGTCTACGCCTTAGGCCGGTTACACACTGGATAGCGTCTCGCGAGCGTGTCAGGCGCGTGGCGTGTCCGTTTTGATTTCGGCTCCCATGTTATCAGGTTAGAGCTTACACACTGCCTGCGTGAGTCGCGAGCCGCGCCTGAGACGCGTGCCTCCTAGAAATAGAACAGGGGCCTATTTTTCACGCGAGACGCGAGCGAAATAGAATAGGAAAATAGAATAGGAAAATATGTTTATACACGAATGCATATTAATAAATGACATATTGATGTTTGAAAGTCTCTAGGTTTTGACATCAATGTAGAAATGTAATAAAAAATGATTTTCAAATATTTCACCTGTCATACAGAACAAAATATTCGGTAACATATTTTGCAGTCAATACTGCCGACGTTGTTTTGCTTTAATCAAACCAGTAGGCTATATATTTATGTATTAAATTTCCATAGTAACATATGTACATGTAGCATATTTATAAGGGGTGGGATATAGTCTCCAAAAACAACGTAAACACTTTTCAGAGTTTGAATCTGTCGGCGCTATGCCCAGGAGCAGCGCCGCGTCAGACACGCTTCTGGTGTGTAGGACACAGAAAAATACACGCAGCAGCCACGCTTCTGAGATGCAACAGAAACGCCACGCTCGCGAGACGCTTCCAGTGTGTAACCGGCCTTAACCTGTTTTTCATCCAGACGTAATCCGGCGACTTGTAATGTTTGTTCTGGCGACAACCCGCCTTGTCCATCACCTCCTCTCTAGTATCTCCGGAGACCTGTTCCTCGCTGCCTTCATCAGCTCACCCTCGTCCACTGGGCACGTCCCCTTTGATTTAACGATGGCCAGAGTCGCTCTGCACTTCTCAGAGCGCCGACTTGCTTACTCAATCGATATTCTCTGAGAGCTATCCAACGCCTTCGACACTACGAACCGTCCTCCTCTCCACCCTGTAAGGGCCGCGTGTCTCAGACAGTAAACCTGCGTCCTGCCTTGTAGGTTACATTAAAGTGATCTGTGTCTGCTCTCATTGTTGGTGCCCCCCGTTGGCTTGCTGCAACATCCTCTCCTCTGGACACACAATCTCACTCGGCCTGGACACGTCCTCGAAACCACGTCTCTCCTGTTACACGGACGACGCTCTCGCCTTCCTCCCTTCTGACACCCCACGGCGGTGCCACACATTTCTGCGTACCTGACAGATATTTCCTGCTTGGGCGTTGAGCAGTCACCTCCAGCTCGGCGCGATAGAGCTGCCACCGGGGAGAAGGCCTGCTCACTCTAAGACCTCTCCATCACGACAGACGCGCTGTCACTGTGTCCGCGTCCCAGAGTGAGAATTACCTCGCAGTGGACCAGGTGAAAAAACGTTGTTCTTTGCAAACATTTAGGCGGTGACTCGCTTCAACATCTTCATAGTCGAAAATATTTTCCAGACCGTAACTTTCATTCAGGGACTTTGCGACGCCTTCATTGGCAACAAAATGTTGCTCCGGTTTTGTGTTCGTTTCTCTTAGAATAAGGCTTTGAATAAATCTCTCAGTTCCCCTCTCTGTTGCTCTCTCTCATGGTTTTTCTGTACTTTTCCCACACTCTCGCATCATCCATTTAAGTTCTTTGTCATGGTTATGACATTGCAAAAAGGTAGACATGTTGAAAAAGTAATTTCAGAGCTCACTGACACAGAATAGATTAGCGGTGTCCAGCGTGGCGTTGGCCCGTGGTTCATGTATTGTGTATTGTGTGTTCTGTGTTCTGTTTTCATCAGGGAAAAACATCCTGCTCCCGGTCTGCATTGAGTAGTCTCTGAAAGCTATATGCCCGGGTTCTGCGATGGAATAATTACCTCCCACTGTAGACATGTATAATTCAGCAAAACAGTATCTTACAGCGTATCTGGGCCAGCAACAAGAGCCCTTTTGCTACACCACACCCGGCGCTCGTCATTGGTTTGACAATTAAACTGTAATGAAAAAAGATAATTTATACAATAGTTGTATGGGTTATCAAAAGTAAAATAGGCTCATTTTTATCCCCGGAGCATGTTGTATAAGGCGATGCATTGTGGGAAAATTGCTCGATAGTACTGCAATTATAACACAAATGTAACATTTTATTTTTTGCGGGTGCATGGTTTTGTTGTGTCTTATGCATTAATATCTTTAGAGGTATGGCTCGTACAGCGTTCGATTCTTACACCCGTGAGTGAGAACACTCCGATTTGGTTTTAGAACCCGTCAGTATAAGGTTTCATCTCACCTACATGAAATGATCCAAGTTTGAGAAAAAAAGTGAAGGAAACCATAGAGCAAAAATGTACAGAGCTGTTCAAACAGAGATTACATATACATATTACAGTACATATTTTGGTTTTACAGGATAATACAGTACATTTTACAGCATGTTAGTGTATGTTATCACGTAGAGGTTGTGTCAACTTAGAGTAGGGCATCTATGCCCTCGAATGTATTATATGTGTAACACTACAAAACCCAGTGTTTCTAACTACAACTCGTGACAATTGTCTCATTATCGTTTTCAGCTGCTTCTTATTTAATTCATTAGTACCTGTATTTCAGGTCCCATTGTTTCACGGTTTTTGTAGATAATCTTTTGCTGTGTTACGTGACTGATACCATATTTTGTTTGTTCATTAGTAGATGAAAGGAAAAATGATGTTATGTCAGCAATGTTCTCTGCCTCGTCCACTTACCAGCAGCGTGACAGGTATTCAAAGTTACAGCAGGTGAATTGTGAATTGAAAAGATGACATACTCAAAGTGGGCAATGAAATGTTTCACAGTATACTGTCACATAAACGATAGGCCCTTCACAGTGTATGAATGCATTCTACATTAAAAGATAATACTAACATGTCTTAAAATAGCTAATTTATTTTCACGTTCAAAGTAGAAGTGGGACGACAAGCAAAGCAAAATGGGCGCTGGAAAAGTCATCAGTCATTGGTTTATGTCACTGTTACTGGGCGACCGCGTGATGTCTTGGTGATCTCTGCGTTCCTGGGACAATAGAAACAGCTTTGAATAAAGAGAGAACACATCCCATTCTGGGAGCGTTCACTCCATTCCTTTTCTTCTACATAATACATGGAACCGGGACACGCAAAAAGAATCTGACTCTGTAGCTCCGCATTGTCTTTCGGAAACCCTCCGCTTCTTAGGCCATTGATTTCTTCCCCTTTTCATGTTACTCAGATTGATCATTATTTAAAAGTCGCTGACTGAGAGCTGGATCAATGTTGTGCATTATAATTATCATTTAGCAAATACTTATACAATGGGTTCTCATTAGCCAATAACTGTTTGAGGGGAGAGCTTTCAGGAAAGTACTGTTGAATAACTTATAAATATTCCACCTAAGTGGAGAAACCTGTGACAGTGATTGGTCCTTCATTATGACAAACGTGTTTGACAAACGTTTCTTACCGAACACTGAAAAAGCCAAGTCTTGTTTGACCTCAGTTGAAAAGTCACTTTGACAGAATAATTCTATCACTGTAACACATTTAAATACATTTCATTATATGCAATTGTAAAAACTATCATTTGGCTGTATTTCTGAAAGTTTTAGGGATATAATTGAACTGCATAAGTACATCAAATAGCATGTATCAAATATAAAATAGCTAATCGCTTCCATTTTAAAAGGTGTTTATCATGTGTTTGTTTGACGTAGCACATACGTAAAACATACGTAACACATACCTAACACATGTGTAAAACATATGTAAAACATACGTAACACATACCTAACACATGTGTAAAACATATGTAAAACATACGTAACACATACCTAACACATGTGTAAAACATACGTAAAACATACGTAACACATACCTAACACATGTGTAAAACATATGTAAAACATACGTAACACATACCTAACACATGTGTAAAACATATGTAAAACATACGTAACACATACCTAACACATGTGTAAAACATATGTAAAACATACGTAACACATACCTAACACATGTGTAAAACATATGTAAAACATATGTAAAACATGTGTAAAAAATACAACACATATGTAACATATAACACATATAACACATACGTAACACATATAACACATACGTAACACATATAACACATACGTAACGCATGTAACCGTTATGTAACACATACGTAACACATATAACACATACGTAACACATATAACACATACGTAACGCATGTAACCGTTATGTAACACATACGTAACACATATAACACATACGTAACACATATAACACATACGTAACGCATGTAACCGTTATGTAACACATACGTAACACATACGTAAAAAAAGTGAACGGTGGAGGACAGCATGACCTGGCAGAGAAATAGCTGAGAGATTTACATTTTTACTGAAGTTTGAATAATGAGAAGACATTTTCAGTGTGGGTGGAAAAAGTTTGGGAGTCACCCAGAATAGTGGCATTCGGTGATATGAAACATACTTTGCGCTTGCCAGACCAAACCACTTTAGCTCAAAGTGTTCACAAGCGTGACTGTCCCGAACAATTAAACACAATGCAAGACAAAGCAGAGTACATCCCAGCTCTTAGTGTCTGTGTGGTGAAGGAAGGAGACTGGACAGGACATAGGCACTGAATAAGCCGACGAACGGTCACTGGGTTACGGCCAGCTGTATTTAAAGCTTTACGAAAACATGCAAATGCCCGGCAGGCAGAAATGGGTCTTCATTTGAAATGAGGCCGTGGTATGCCAAACCACACTAGCCCTGATGTTCCAGCTTAATAGAAAGTGGGCAGATTATTCACACTGCAGAGTGAGTTTCCGTTTGCCACGCTGGGATTTTTAGCATGCATTCATAATTGGAAGCGGGTAAATGGCTTATGCTGCATTATTCACATCAGCTAATGTATTCGATGTTATCCGGAGCCCAGTGAACGGATTAGAACAGGTCACCCAAAAGTAGACAAACTGACTGCCGCATGCCTGAAGAGTTCACTTTAAAGGCCACGCCTCTTGATCCACACATTCGTATGATACACCATACATTATGACCAAAACAGGAAATGGAAGAGATATATGAATAGACAGGTTGATGCATAATGTACCCTAATCTTTCGTTTGAGTCACGATGGTGCTTAGATAAATAACATATGTGTGTGTTTATATCTCACTGTTTCGGTAAATGGAAAATATAGGTTCCGCTATCCAGTTTCTATGTAGTTCTCCGTGCAAAACCGCAGTGCAACGTTAGATCGCACATCCTTCGGTGGGACCATTTTTTCTGGTTCACCCAAACCAATTGTTTTTTTTTCAAAGGAAGCCTGTCCGGTGATGTCGCCAAGGCTGTCTGGTGATTGCTTTCAAAAAAGTTGTTTTATGATTTTGAATGGACGGTTCAGTCGGTCGTTTCGCCGTTCGCACCTCATTTAAAGTGCTCAGTGACCTGCATCATATGAACATTCAGCGAGGTCAGATGTTGGCCGACACTGTGTGACACACCAAGTCACACACACACGCGCACACACACAATAACATTCTGCAAAGGATATCAGAAAAAAATATAAAAACATCTTTGACTTTGGGAATATACTTGAATGAAGTCGAAGGCCAACGGAAGGAAACGTCCTCCGCATCTTCTGCGTGATATCTGTGCGGGATCCCTGACACTGCGTCTTACATACACACAACTGGGTTACATCCTGCATACATTTGCATCATCAATTAGCTTTATAACCCAGGCACGGTTATGTAACGGCCAGAGTTTGTCGGCGTTCTCATATATAGGAACTATTAGACACCTCTAAATCTCCTCAGCCAGTGTGCTGTTAGTAACAGGGCATTAGACACATATCTCCTCAGCCAGTGTGATGTTAGTAACAGGGCATTAGACACATATCTCCTCAGCCAGTGTGATGTTAGTAACAGGGCATTAGACACGTATCTCCTCAGCCAGTGTGCTGTTAGTAACAGGGCATTAGACACGTATCTCCTCAGCCAGTGTGCTGTTAGTAACAGGGCATTAGACACATATCTCCTCAGCCAGTGTGATGTTAGTAACAGGGCATTAGACACATATCTCCTCAGCCAGTGTGATGTTAGTAACAGGGCATTAGACACGTATCTCCTCAGCCAGTGTGATGTTAGTAACAGGGCATTAGACACATATCTCCTCAGCCAGTGTGATGTTAGTAACAGGGCATTAGACACATATCTCCTCAGCCAGTGTGATGTTAGTAACAGGGCATTAGACACGTATCTCCTCAGCCAGTGTGATGTTAGTAACAGGGCATTAGACACATATCTCCTCAGCCAGTGTGATGTTAGTAACAGGGCATTAGACACGTATCTCCTCAGCCAGTGTGATGTTAGTAACAGGGCATTAGACACATATCTCCTCAGCCAGTGTGATGTTAGTAACAGGGCATTAGACACATATCTCCTCAGCCAGTGTGCTGTTAGTAACAGGGCATTAGACACATATCTCCTCAGCCAGTGTGATGTTAGTAACAGGGCATTAGACACGTATCTCCTCAGCCAGTGTGATGTTAGTAACAGGGCATTAGACACATATCTCCTCAGCCAGTGTGATGTTAGTAACAGGGCATTAGACACATATCTCCTCAGCCAGTGTGCTGTTAGTAACAGGGCATTAGACACATATCTCCTCAGCCAGTGTGATGTTAGTAACAGGGCATTAGACACATATCTCCTCAGCCAGTGTGATGTTAGTAACAGGGCATTAGACACATATCTCCTCAGCCAGTGTGATGTTAGTAACAGGGCATTAGACACGTATCTCCTCAGCCAGTGTGCTGTTAGTAACAGGGCATTAGACACGTATCTCCTCAGCCAGTGTGCTGTTAGTAACAGGGCATTAGACACATATCTCCTCAGCCAGTGTGATGTTAGTAACAGGGCATTAGACACATATCTCCTCAGCCAGTGTGATGTTAGTAACAGGGCATTAGACACGTATCTCCTCAGCCAGTGTGATGTTAGTAACAGGGCATTAGACACATATCTCCTCAGCCAGTGTGATGTTAGTAACAGGGCATTAGACACATATCTCCTCAGCCAGTGTGATGTTAGTAACAGGGCATTAGACACGTATCTCCTCAGCCAGTGTGATGTTAGTAACAGGGCATTAGACACATATCTCCTCAGCCAGTGTGATGTTAGTAACAGGGCATTAGACACGTATCTCCTCAGCCAGTGTGATGTTAGTAACAGGGCATTAGACACATATCTCCTCAGCCAGTGTGATGTTAGTAACAGGGCATTAGACACATATCTCCTCAGCCAGTGTGATGTTAGTAACAGGGCATTAGACACATATCTCCTCAGCCAGTGTGATGTTAGTAACAGGGCATTAGACACGTATCTCCTCAGCCAGTGTGATGTTAGTAACAGGGCATTAGACACATATCTCCTCAGCCAGTGTGATGTTAGTAACAGGGCATTAGACACATATCTCCTCAGCCAGTGTGCTGTTAGTAACAGGGCATTAGATCTCCTCAGCCAGTGTGATATCTCCTCAGCCAGTGTGATGTTAGTAACAGGGCATTAGACACATATCTCCTCAGCCAGTGTGCTGTTAGTAACAGGGCATTAGACACATATCTCCTCAGCCAGTGTGCTGTTAGTAACAGGGCATTAGACACATATCTCCTCAGCCAGTGTGTGTGCTGCATTAGACACATATCTCCTCAGCCAGTGTGCTGTTAGGGCATTAGACACATATCTCCTCAGCCAGTGTGATGTTAGTAACAGGGCATTAGACACGTATCTCCTCAGCCAGTGTGCTGTTAGTAACAGGGCATTAGACACGTATCTCCTCAGCCAGTGTGATGTTAGTAACAGGGCATTAGACACATATCTCCTCAGCCAGTGTGATGTTAGTAACAGGGCATTAGACACATATCTCCTCAGCCAGTGTGATGTTAGTAACAGGGCATTAGACACGTATCTCCTCAGCCAGTGTGATGTTAGTAACAGGGCATTAGACACATATCTCCTCAGCCAGTGTGATGTTAGTAACAGGGCATTAGACACATATCTCCTCAGCCAGTGTGATGTTAGTAACAGGGCATTAGACACGTATCTCCTCAGCCAGTGTGATGTTAGTAACAGGGCATTAGACACATATCTCCTCAGCCAGTGTGCTGTTAGTAACAGGGCATTAGACACGTATCTCCTCAGCCAGTGTGATGTTAGTAACAGGGCATTAGACACATATCTCCTCAGCCAGTGTGATGTTAGTAACAGGGCATTAGACACATATCTCCTCAGCCAGTGTGATGTTAGTAACAGGGCATTAGACACATATCTCCTCAGCCAGTGTGATGTTAGTAACAGGGCATTCTGCAGCCAACCCATTCACGGACACGGTGCATTACACAGCCAGAGAACTACGGGCCATTTTGTAATCAGGTTTGTCACAGTGCTCCCTCTGGACCGGGGTCATTTCATGGTGTTGAACTGGTATTGATAAACTGCGAGCAAATGAGGCGCGCGGCAATCGTTAATATAATAACCGTGTCATTCTGAGTCATATGGCTCTGACGCGGGTATTCCCGGCAGGTGTTTAAGAATGACAACAGGCATTCGGTTCAATACAGTGACTAAAATGACGTGCGACTGGTCTGTTTTGGGAGGTTTTTGACCTTATTTTATTCGACCAAAATGCTTCGGGGCACGGCAGACACCGGAAAGGCCGACCTCTCGCCTGTATTTAACCAACACAAACAGCATGGTTACGACAGCTCTAGGTCAGAATGTGTTTTAACCATGAAGCATTTAGCAGGTGGGGAGATAACACTACAAGATAAAAACAACCACTGTAGCTGGGTCAGTAGTTTTGCCCGCCTGTTTGTCCGCCTGTCTGTCTGTCTGTCTGCCTGAGCTGTTCTCAGTTGGCTTTTCCACTGTGAGCCTGTTAGCTTTAGGCACTGCTAGCTGGATATAATCTCCTGTGCTCCGCTAAGTCCAATTGTTTGTCTTCTCCTGTTAGCGTGGTGATGTCGCCCTGAGGAAAACACGGGAGATACAGGCCCGAGATGTGTCAGCCAGAAAAAGTGCGCGGTGCATTTAGCCACATCAGCACTGCAATGTCAAAATCAGCAGCTTACATTGCCTAACGCTAAATCAACTGCGCTGACGCGCTGTGTACATCACATTCCTTTCTGTGGGCAGAGGTGTTGGAAAAACATGTCATCATAAGAGGATAACACCGAATAACTGGATGCCGTTCGGTGTAGCTTGGTTTGGCATGAATGCGTCTCCGTTTCTGCCTCCTCAGGTTGGCTCAGTGATTCAACCATAGTGGCGCGTTCCTCCGTGTTGAGAACACACTTCCCCAGCAACGCCCGCGTACGCCTGGTTCGGGATCAAGTCCTGGTGGATGACTCAGCTCTAGCGTTGATTTGGTTTCCTTTGGTTGGTTGCTTTTGTGTAAACCTGTGTATCGAGCCAAGATATCGCCTATTACCCCGGCTTTTACTGGAATATAGCCTTCGGCCAAAATGCACGCATTGACACACACCAAGACACACACAGAAACACTGACGCTGACGTGCACATTCGTTGGACACGCATATTGCACATGCGAACACACCCGTACAAAGCGTCCTTTCCGTTCTTTCACATGATTCCTTTGTTCACACAGAGCATTTGTCACGCCGAGGCAGTGCGAGTCTCAGCCCTGTGAGATGACCTAGTCAGGCTGTGTCTGTCACCGTCGAAACACACCAGCCAGCTCATATCAGGGCCCAGTGAGGGGATTTGACTAATCCACACGCAGATGCACTGCTTTCTGTTCAAACATGCACTGTCTGGATAGACGCAGGATCTTTGGTTTTACAGACACTGAAGCCTCCAGTGCTTGTCATGGGTCTGTTTAATTTGGACACAGTTCTGACTCTGGCGTATTTGAGCAGATTAAATATGGAGAGCATTAATTGCAGTCAGAAGGGAACGACATTCAGAAGGAGTAGCCTTTTTACTGGCGAGGCCCCGAAATCGTCTCATTTAGGAGTCCATCTGATGTTTCTCTGTAGCGCATTTAAACATTATCTTAAGTGATCAGGGGAGTATTCCTGGAGTTCCTCTTGATGTTTAAGTCATGATGAGCTAAATCCCTGCGCCTGGCCGACGATGACGATGACGAACTGCACCATTAAACATACAGGCAGCGGGACGGCGGGCTCTCATCCACTGTGATGCGTCTGCCTGCTGTAAAGGGACAATAATATCCCCAATTATTTTTCTTAATTTCCGATGTCGGCTGACAATCAGAACTCTCGTTAAAAACCAAGCAAACTGATGCTTTGAAACAGGCTGGGTCAAACAGAATAGGTTCTGATTTGATGGTAGATTGTCAACAAACAAACAGTCGGACACACTTATATGAGCAGACCAGCGGTTGTATTGAATTAATGATAAGTTGACTATAACGATCAATGAACCTTAGACCCAGTGAGCTTATTCTCCATTTTCTGTCACGAGTGGTGAGTTAGGGTACTGCACTGTCTGGTTTCGGGTGCCCACTTCCTGGTTTATGTTGGTTACAGCTGTTGGGGATTTGTAATCACTGGGTTATAAAGGGATTGCCTAGATGTCACTGTTGGCTGTTCATTGTTTGTATGTCACATATTATTAGAGGTGAGTGTTATTTTGGTACAGCTATTACTTTGGTTAACTGTCTCTTTCTGTAAGTCGCGATATGCGCATTTCATTTATGTTAACCAGTTAGTTGTTGTTTTGCCGTTCGGGGTTTGTTTTATGTTGCCTTTGTGCCGGAATAAACCTTTGTTATATGGATTACCTGGCTCTGCACATGGCTTTCACCTGCACTACACCCTACAGCCATGACAGAATGAACAGCCACCGAAGCCAGCAGAGTCGGACGGTGAGTGGATTCTGCGGGGGGGCAAGCTATAGCGCCCCGTCGGATGAAGCTCACCGTCACCCCACGGAGCGGTGGGAGTGGAATCGGCCGGAGACACCACAGGAGCGGTGGCTACGTCTCCGGCCGTATGCTGTATATGAACCATCTTTGCAGCATTCAGGGTCAGTGACAATGGGTCCGCGGGCCTTCTATGAAGGCAAGAGGACATCCCGGAGGCGCCCCAAAGTAATTTTTGGGGGGGAGCTAACGGGGTGTTCACGGAGGTCCGCGGAGAGAACACCCACGACCCTGGTGCTGCAACAGCAGCCCCCACTGCTCCGGTGCTGCAGCCAGGGCCAGCAAAAGCCATGGAGCTGCAGCAACAACCCCAGCTCCAGCCGGGTGATTACCCTTTCCGGCCACCAACCTCCAGGGCCCAGAGACCACCTAAGGGCCTGGAGTGCCAGCCGCCCGGAGTGATAAGGAGATGGTGGGGGGGGTGGTTCACCCTGCAGGACCAGCCTCTTCCACTCCAGGGTGGGTGCCTAGATGAGCCCCTCCCACCATTGCTTAAGTGCCCTGAGCGGCTCCTCCCTCCTCTTCGTGAGTGCCCGGACCAGCCCCTCCCACTTAAGCGTGAGTGTCCAGAGCGGCTCCATCCCCCTCAACGTGAGTGCCCGGACGAGTGGCCCCTCCCCCCTCAGCATGAGGCCTTGGAGTCGTCCCTCCCCCCTCAGCATGAGCGTGTCGACGAGTGGCCCCTCCCCCCTCAGCATGAGCGTGTCGACGAGTGGCCCCTCCCCCCTCAGCATGAGGCCTTGGAGTCGTCCCTCCCCCCTCAGCATGAGCGTGTCGACGAGTGGCCCCTCCCCCTCAGCATGAGCGTGTCGACGAGTGGCCCTCCCTCCCCCTCAGCATGAGGCCTTGGAGTCGTCCCTCCTCCCTCAGCATGAGTGTGTCGACGAGTGGCCCCTCCCCCCTCCACCTGAGTGTCTAGAGCGGCTCCTCCTTCCTCCGCCAGAGTTTCAGGATTGGCCGCTCCCACCTCCGCCTGAGCTCCCGAAGTGTCATCTCCCTCCTCTGCCAGAGCTCCCAGAGCGTCCTCGCCTGCCAGAGCTCCCAGAGCGTCCTCGCCTGCCAGAGCTCCCAGAGCGTCCTCGCCTGCCAGAGCTCCCAGAGCGTCCTCGCCTGCCAGAGCTCCCAGAGCGTCCTCGCCTGCCAGAGCTCCCAGAGCGTCCTCGCCTGCCAGAGCTCCCAGAGCGTCCTCGCCTGCCAGAGCTCCCAGAGCGTCACCACCTGCCAGAGCTTCCAGAGCGTCCTCGCCTGCCAGAGCTCCCAGAGCGTCCTCGCCTGCCAGAGCTCCCAGAGCGTCCTCGCCTGCCAGAGCTTCCAGAGCGTCCTCGCCTGCCAGAGCTCCCAGAGCGTCCTCGCCTGCCAGAGCTCCCAGAGCGTCCTCGCCTGCCAGAGCTCCCAGAGCGTCCTCGCCTGCCAGAGCTCCCAGAGCGTCCTCGCCTGCCAGAGCTCCCAGAGCGTCCTCGCCTGCCAGAGCTCCCAGAGCGTCCTCGCCTGCCAGAGCTCCCAGAGCATCACCGCCTGCCAGAGCTCCCAGAGCGTCCTTGCCTGCCAGAGCTCCCAGAGCGTCCTTGCCTGCCAGAGCTCCCAGAGCGTCCTTGCCTGCCAGAGCTCCCAGAGCGTCCTTGCCTGCCAGAGCTCCCAGAGCGTCCTCGCCTGCCAGAGCTCCCAGAGCGTCCTCGCCTGCCAGAGCTCCCAGAGCGTCCTCGCCTGCCAGAGCTCCCAGAGCGTCCTCGCCTGCCAGAGCTCCCAGAGCGTCCTCGCCTGCCAGAGCTCCCAGAGCGTCCTCGCCTGCCAGAGCTCCCAGAGCGTCCTCGCCTGCCAGAGCTCCCAGAGCGTCCTCGCCTGCCAGAGCTCCCAGAGCGTCACCGCATGATAGGGCGGAGACTACGCCGCCTGAAATGGCGGAGACTACGCCGCCTGAAATGGCGGAGACTACGCCGCCTGAAATGGCGGAGACTACGCCGCCTGAAATGGCGGAGACTACGCCGCCTGAAATGGCGGAGACTACGCCGCCTGAAATGGCCGCCGCCACGCCGCCTGAAATGGCCGCCGCCACGCCCACGTCGATGGCCGCCGCCACGCCGACCACGATGGCCGCCGCCCCGTCCACCACGATGGCCGCCGCCCGCTCCACCAAGATGGCGGAAGCCTTGCCGCACAAGACGGCGATCGGGCCACCAAGGCCCTTTAAGGGCTGGACCTGCTGTCTGGGACTAACCCTTTGGGTGTGACAGTGGGTCCTTGCCTGTTGCTCCCTTGTTTTTTTTGGTGTGTTGTTGTTAATGTTGGTTGTTGTTGGCTATCTGGGAGCTAGCCTTAAGTGGGGGGTACTGTCACGAGTGGTGAGTTAGGGTACTGCACTGTCTGGTTTCGGGTGCCCACTTCCTGGTTTATGTTGGTTACAGCTGTTGGGGATTTGTAATCACTGGGTTATAAAGGGATTGCCTAGATGTCACTGTTTGCTGTTCATTGTTTGTATGTCACATATTATTAGAGGTGAGTGTTATTTTGGTACAGCTATTACTTTGGTTAACTGTCTCTTTCTGTAAGTCGCGATATGCGCATTTCATTTATGTTAACCAGTTAGTTGTTGTTTTGCCGTTCGGGGTTTGTTTTATGTTGCCTTTGTGCCGGAATAAACCTTTGTTATATGGATTACCTGGCTCTGCACATGGCTTTCACCTGCACTACACCCTACAGCCATGACATTTTCAGGCTATTGAGGAAAAAAGTGTTTCATTTGCTGAAAAACACGTGATCTTTTCTCTCCAATAGCTCTGCACATTTCTGTCTGTTTAATTTCATCTGGATTTAGTGAGTGCAAAAGACATGTATTGATTTACCAGATTGTTTTAGATAAATGCTCTGTTTTGTCTGCTTAGACTGAGGAGAAATCTACGTATTTGTTGATGTGTTTCTATACAACGTTTTTATATTTTTCATGAATGTGTTCATAATGCTTCTGGTATAATATGATGTTAATACGGTACACGGGTGAGCCAAAACAATATGACCACCTGCCTGATGTGTTATCAGCTATCCGGTGTTCAGGTAGGTGGCATGTGTACAAATTGACGTCCACATGAAATCACCTGACCCAGGTAGGCTTAGTAGTTCAGGTGTTTATTGCTGCCCATTTCTCCTGCATCCACAACTTTCACTACAAGTACTGTTGTATTGGATTGTATGCCTACTATCTTATCTACTTACCTACGTGTCCTTGTTAGGAGTCGATCAACGTTATACGCTTCCCCTGTGAGTGGTCACAATGTTTAGCTCATCAGTGGATATGTTTTATATATATATATATATGAAAACTAACACTTAGTTCTGTGTTGTAAGAACTATGCTTTGAAGACATGACAGCATTGTTTCCAGACATGCATGTGCTTATTATATTATTATACCATTATACCATTAAGGAAAAATGTAATGTCGGTAATGTAAGGTAGAGAGAGAGGGGGGGAGAGAGGGAGAGGGGGAGAGAGAGGGGGAAAGGGAGAGGGAGGGAGAGAGGAGAAAGACGGGGGAGGGAGAGGTAGAGAGAGGGGGGAGGGAGAGAGAGGGGGAGGGAGAGAGAGGGAGAGGGGGAGAGAGAGGGGGAGGGAGAGGTAGAGAGAGGGTGAGGGAGATGGAGGGAGAGAGAGAGAGGGGGGGGGAGGGAGAGAGACTCTTGGAACCTCCTGGGAGAGCCTCAGTCAATAATTACCAATCAGGGCACACTGGAGAGATTACAGTGCTGTTAATTCCTAGGAGAATCTCTCTGTTATCTTCCCACTGACATAGGCACAAACACGGATATATCGTCTCCCGGGACAAAATTAGCGAGAAGAGAGTTTGTAAACGACTAGCCGGCAACAAGCGTATGTTTTTAACCCGAAACAGTAAACACCTTCTGTGTCCTCCGGGTTTCTGTCTGATGTTGACATTCTAGACTGCACCGCACATGCGTGCGCGGGGTTTCCGTCAAACAAATCATGTGAGAAACAAACTTACGAAAATCTTCCTAACCGCTGCTTTCGAACGTGTTCGGTCAGTGGTCGGCGGTCGATTCGTTCTGCTGACTAATGTCTGTGAGCTGTGAGATTCTATTCTATCTCTTCATATTGCGGCGCGCCCTCATTAGTGGGGTTTTAATTGGCCGTTGGGCTAAGCTGAAAACAACGAGGCATTGATTTCCTCAGGCATAATCACCTCATCCAGTGGTCTAATGACTGCTGTCACCGTGGGCTCCGAGGAGAAAAATGACCAGCCTTTGCTCCCATCGATGCCCTTCACCTTTAGTGAAGCGACGGGTCGAGAGCAGAACCACCTGCTCCATCTTAAGTGTTTGGTCGGAACCCTTTAACTGGGTGAGGGTCTGTAAATGGTCCATCCATCAAACACATGTTATACACAGTGTTTACATCTACATAGGCTTGTACGCACGCACACACACACGCACGCACACACACACACACACACACACACACACACACACACACGCACGCACGCACGCACGCACACACACACACACACACTCTCACACACACACACACACACAGACACACACACTCACACACACACACACACACACAGACACACACACTCACACACACACACACTCACACACACACACACACACACACAAACACACACAGACACACACTCGCGCACACACACACACACACTCACACACACACAGACACACACACTCACACACTCACACACACACAGACACACACACGCACACACACACACACACACACACAAACACACAGACACACACTCGCACACACACACACACAGACACACACACACACACACACACTCGCACACACACACACACACAAACACACACACACACAGACACACACGCACACACACACACACACACACACACACACACACACACACACACACACACACACACACACACACACACACACACACACACACAGGTGTGCTTACACACACAATTTGGAATAATAAGTATTTGGCCCAATGCTGACATCGTCCTTGTTGTGGAAAACACAATGTACCGTTGGAGTGGCCATTTGTCCTCTGTTTCTCTCCTGTAGCCCGATGCTGTAGAAGCTCATTACATGACGCTTATTCTCTGTCGCCACAGATGGCGTTGAGCAAACTGTTCCCATGTACACCAGGCTGATGGCTGGACAAAGAGCTGCTTAGATCACCCCAGAGTCTGGAGCTAGAAAACACCCTGTGTACACACACACACACACACACACACATATGCCTGTAGGTGAGCACACAAACACATAATCACTTTGGAGGTGAGCTGGAAGGGATGAAGATAAACATCTCTTCAAACATCTTTAAAAACGCTACTCATGTAGAGTCTTTACGGTGCTTTGTCATTTCTGATTAACAGAACTGGTGATTCTTTCCGGAAGCGTAGAGGTTTTAGACTAACATCGGGGGAGAAAAAGCCCAAGGGGTGGGATAAATATTATTTAGGTGGACACGGCTGGAGGTCGCGCGAGGTCAGCTTGAAAGCGTGTCTCCGGGCAGAAGACTATCAGTGAAATATTCAACAAGTTCAACATATTGTGGGTGTGTGGGGTTTAAATATGGTTCACTCAAGGGATTCCTTCCTCACTTTTATGGTTTGTGTTCAGCCTTTAGGCCCAATATATCAGCAGCTAAGCTTGTGGAGACTGACATTAATACTGCAGTGACAGCGCTGGGCAACATGACTGGAAATGTGCGCATCTTAATCCCTGTCTCTGCCGTGTGCGGTCCGGACCGGACCAGTGCTTGATGAGAATGTGAGCTGAAAAAAGTGTTCGGAAAAACTCCGGCCCGGTGGGACCTAAGCTCAGAAGCTCAGATCTTTTAGGCTCAAATTAGGCTTCAAATGAGGACATCTGTGATTTTTCCTGCCGTGTTTTTGCACGTGACAAAGCAGGGGGAGAACCACACTGCGGACACAACACCGGCTTTCTGTTACCTGCACTGCCTCTTCCTCTCCGTCCCGTCTCTTCGTCCTCGGATGAGCTCCGGTTTAATTGTTGGACGGCGGAGTCTCTGGCAGTGGCTGTCACGGAAAGATGAATGGGTTTTTTCCAGGGCATGAGCAGAGGGCCACGCGGTGATGGAGGGCCCGTCTCCCGTAGCTCCGCCGGCTGCATTAGTCGTCCACTTTATAACGGTGTGAAAGGGGCCACTTCCAACGGTCCCCTCATTACTTACCGGGCCCTGAGACGTGACTCGCGCCGGCCCCTGTGCTCTTCACCCGCCTCGCCCTGCATTCCCGTCCGTTTCCCAGAGCGGAGGGAGAGATGCCCCTGGACTCGGAGCCTCTCTCTTCGCGGCGACGCCTATTGTTGTTTCGCCCCGGCGCTGTCCGCGAGCGTACTTGGGCTCCGCCGGACAGCGCCAGCCCGCTGCTCTATGGTTTTGCCGACGTGGCATTCGGACCTTTAGACCAAGGGTTCCCACCGGGGAACAGGTGGACTCTCTTATACCAAGAAGCACTGGCATATCTTTCTCCTTTTCTTTTCACATCCTTCCTGTCAGATTCGGTTCCGTTGCGCTGCGGTTGTTTGGGAATGATGTAGCCTCGGCAGGAGAGCCGTTGTAAGTCGAGGGTTGAATAAACAAGTCCGCGCCCTGCTGGGGGGAGTAATAAGCTAACATAGAGACGTGTCCGCTGCCCCAGGAGCACACGATGTGCGTCGCACTCAATTACTGGAATATAGGAAAATCACACGCCGAGTTTAATCAGGAATATATCAGACCTCTACGTGGATAACACATGCAGAATATCAGGCATGAAAAGGGGGCAAAATTAACTTGGATCGAAATGAAATAATTTGAATCTCTCCTGGGCGGACTATGTAAACATAAATCGTGGCGTAGATTTGAAACAACGGTGCACGAGTCAACAAGCGGCATTAATACCCGCGCTTTTGATGACTTTGTAGCTGTCATATTTTTGGAGTTGATATATTGACTGGCTGCATGTATTTTTATACGTTTTTAATGATTGTTTTTCTTCCCACGAGGGTTGGTGCTTTCTCGTCTGGTTTTGCACTCCTCTTAATAAATATGTTATACATAGGCAAGTCTTTAGTTCTGGATT
The DNA here is from genome assembly GCA_029465975.1 of Dallia pectoralis. NCBI lineage: Eukaryota > Metazoa > Chordata > Actinopteri > Esociformes > Umbridae > Dallia > Dallia pectoralis. Next base: position 13,634,121 of record CM055744.1, read on the forward strand.
ATCCGAGATGAAGATAATCGCCTAAATAAATGCCTCAGGAGTCAATGTGCAAGGCGTGCTGTTGTGAAGCGATAACAGGGACGGCTAATGTTGTGTTTAAAAGGGATTATTCAGTGACGTGCATCAACGTTTAGCATTCATTTTTGAAAAAATACAGTCTATGACTGAATATGGATCTTTGGATATGAATTAAAAATTACAAAATAAGTGCGGAGCCATGATCCAAGGGAAACACTCTCAGCTCCATGTAATATCTGTCTCTACAATTCACAGCTATATGTATCTACCCTTCACCACCCATCTATGTCTACATTACACCGCTACGTGTCTTTACCTTACACTACAGCTTCTCTCTGTCTTTCACCATCTTTTTTTAAGTCCATGGATCAACAGCGAGGTAGATATTCACACCACTGACATTTGTTTAATATAAAACAATGCTTGGTCTAAAATCCAAAAGGCCAGGCTACGTACACACAGCGGTGTATGTAGAGTATTGTGTAAACATCTCCCAGGGCATTTATTTATCTGAACCAGACTCAGAACACACATTGATCAATTATTAAAAAATAAAACAGATTAATTTTTTTGGAACAACATCCCTTTCGACTGACATATGTAGCCTAGTCTTAAGGGCAAACTTCCCAGAATGCCTCTTTCTCCCTAAACGACGCACATATTTTTTTTGCTCTCAAAATGACAACAAAATGTGTACAGAACGGAAGTGTTTGGATAGAGTATAGAGTCCTCCCGCTGCCAATCTACTACAGGCATCACCATCCTGGCCCAGCCAGGCTCACCGACTGCCACGCTGTGGGCTAACCGTCAGTCCCTGTGTCTCTCTCTCCCCAGAAGGAGGGACATGTGAGGTGATCGCTGCCCACCGCTGCTGTAACAAGAACCGTATCGAGGAGCGTTCCCAGACCGTCAAGTGCTCCTGTCTCCCGGGAAAGGTGGCCGGAACGACGCGCAACAAACCCTCGTGCGTGGACGGTAAGGACGTTTTCTCAGCATGTCATTTCAAAATAAAAGTAGTGGAGGGTTTTGGTTGTTGTTTTGGGGCTTGGGTCGCCTATGGATATACATTGTTTTGAACCTGACATCCACCTGCTGAGATGTTTCGAAACGTTTCCTTATGTTGCTAATTATTGCCTAACATCGGTTAAATCTGTCTGGTGAAGTGTAGACGCTGGACCGGACATCCCATAACCACTGCTCCCTATCTGGGTGGTGTCCCTGCTCCCTATCTGGGAGGTGTCCCTGCTCCCTACCTGGGAGGTGTCCCTGCTCCCTACCTGGGAGGTGTCCCTGCTCCCTACCTGGGAGGTGTCCCTGCTCCCTACTTGGGAGGTGTCCCTGCTCCCTACCTGGGAGGTGTCCCTGCTCCCTACCTGGGAGGTGTCCCTGCTCCCTATCTGGGTGGTGTCCCTGCTCCCTATCTGGGAGGTGTCCCTGCTCCCTACCTGGGAGGTGTCCCTGCTCCCTACCTGGGAGGTGTCCCTGCTCCCTACCTGGGAGGTGTCCCTGCTCCCTACTTGGGAGGTGTCCCTGCTCCCTACCTGGGAGGTGTCCCTGCTCCCTACCTGGGAGGTGTCCCTGCTCCCTACCTGGGAGGTGTCCCTGCTCCCTACCTGGGAGGTGTCCCTGCTCCCTATCTGGGTGGTGTCCCTGCTCCCTATCTGGGAGGTGTCCCTGCTCCCTATCTGGGAGGTGTCCCTGCTCCCTACCTGGGAGGTGTCCCTGCTCCCTACCTGGGAGGTGTCCCTGCTCCCTACCTGGGAGGTGTCCCTGCTCCCTACTTGGGAGGTGTCCCTGCTCCCTACCTGGGAGGTGTCCCTGCTCCCTACCTGGGAGGTGTCCATGCTCCCTACCTGGGAGGTGTCCCTGCTCCCTATCTGGGTGGTGTCCCTGCTCCCTATCTGGGAGGTGTCCCTGCTCCCTACCTGGGAGGTGTCCCTGCTCCCTACCTGGGAGGTGTCCCTGCTCCCTACCTGGGAGGTGTCCCTGCTCCCTACCTGGGAGGTGTCCCTGCTCCCTACCTGGGAGGTGTCCCTGCTCCCTACCTGGGAGGTGTCCCTGCTCCCTACCTGGGAGGTGTCCCTGCTCCCTACCTGGGAGGTGTCCCTGCTCCCTATCTGGGTGGTGTCCCTGCTCCCTATCTGGGAGGTGTCCCTGCTCCCTATCTGGGAGGTGTCCCTGCTCCCTACCTGGGAGGTGTCCCTGCTCCCTACCTGGGAGGTGTCCCTGCTCCCTACCTGGGAGGTGTCCCTGCTCCCTACTTGGGAGGTGTCCCTGCTCCCTACCTGGGAGGTGTCCCTGCTCCCTACTTGGGAGGTGTCCCTGCTCCCTACCTGGGAGGTGTCCCTGCTCCCTACCTGGGAGGTGTCCCTGCTCCCTACCTGGGAGGTGTCCCTGCTCCCTACCTGGGAGGTGTCCCTGCTCCCTACTTGGGAGGTGTCCCTGCTCCCTACCTGGGAGGTGTCCCTGCTCCCTACCTGGGAGGTGTCCCTGCTCCCTACCTGGGAGGTGTCCCTGCTCCCTACCTGGGAGGTGTCCATGCTCCCTACCTGCTCCCTACCTGGGAGGTGTCCATGCTCCCTACCTGCTCCCTACCTGGGAGGTGTCCATGGTGAACACTGCATGGCTGAAGGCAGCATTAGTTAATGACTAATTACATAGAAACAATTCGGGAAGAAACTGGGCTGACACCTAACTGACAAAAACAATCTAGGGAGTAACACAGTTACAGGTAAACAGACCACCGTCAGTCAGAAGCCTAGTCAGATAGAACAGGTCAGATTTGAACAGGGTAGCTGGCTCCTACGCGCCGTCAGGATTAATTTATTCTGGATAGTTTCCACTCAAAGTCCTCAAAGATCTAAGTCTGAGCTAACTTCACGTATATGAACAACAAGTAAACATCAGCATCATGAATGATGCTACCATGAGCGGGTGTCTGTCAACCCTCCATTTCATATGATTGGTAAGCCTCACCTGAAATCATGATTAGTTCTGTAATATGACTTAAATTGTATATTAGTTAGTCATGAAAAACGAAGAAACAAATTTGGCGATTGGAGGAGAGATAGGGAGGCCTGGAGGAGAAGTGGGGAGGGGTGGAGGAGAGGTGAATAGGGGTGGAGGAGAGGTGGAGAGGAGGAGAGGAGGAGAGGGGTGGAGGAGAGGTGGAGAGGAGGAGAGGGGTGGAGGAGAGGTGGAGAGGAGGAGAGGTGGAGAGGAGAGGTGGAGAGGAGGAGAGGGGTGGAGGAGAGGTGGAGAGGAGGAGAGGTGGAGAGGAGAGGTGGAGAGGAGGAGAGGGGTGGAGGAGAGGTGGAGAGGAGGAGAGGAGGAGAGGAGAGGAGGAGAGGAGGAGAGGGGGGGAGGAGAGGTGGAGAGGAGGAGAGGGGTGGAGGAGAGGTGGAGAGGAGGAGAGGAGGAGAGGGGTGGAGGAGAGGAGGAGAGGGGTGGAGGAGAGGTGGAGAGGAGGAGAGGGGTGGAGGAGAGGAGGAGAGGGGTGGAGGAGAGGTGGAGAGGAGGAGAGGGGTGGAGGAGAGGTGGAGAGGAGGAGAGGGGTGGAGGAGAGGTGAATAGGGGTGGAGGAGAGGTGGAGAGGGGTGGAGGAGAGGAGGAGAGGGGTGGAGGAGAGGAGGAGAGGGGTGGAGGAGAGGTGGAGAGGGGTGGAGGAGAGGAGGGAGAGGTGGAGAGGGGTGGAGGAGAGGAGGAGAGGAGGGAGAGGAGGAGAGGGGTGGAGGAGAGGTGGAGGAGAGGAGGAGAGGGGTGGAGGAGAGAGGAGGAGAGGAGGAGAGGAGGAGAGGGGTGGAGGAGAGGTGGAGAGGGGTGGAGGAGAGGTGGGAGAGGAGGAGAGGGGTGGAGGAGAGGTGGAGAGGAGGAGAGGAGGAGAGGGGTGGAGGAGAGGGGTGGAGGAGAGGTGGAGAGGGGTGGAGGAGAGGAGGAGAGGGGTGGAGGAGAGGAGGAGAGGAGGAGAGGGGTGGAGGAGAGGTGGAGAGAGGTGGAGGAGAGGAGGAGAGGGGTGGAGGAATAGTGAAGGAGTGGTGGGGAGGGCTGGAAGAGAAGTGGGGAGGGGTGGAGGAGAGGTGGAGAGGGGGAGGGGTGGAGGAGATGTGGAGAGGTGCTGGGCCATGTTCACACTTCATGCCTCGGTGCTCTAGGCTCCTGCAGTGAGTGGCAAATCCCTGTACCTGTTACTGTATTGATTAACAACCCGTTATAGAGTGAGTGCTGATGAAAATGACAAGTGACTGAACACTGACTGCACCTCCAATGGAGAGGGAACGAAAGAGAGGCACTGTTATTATATTATTGCTGTGATCATTATTAAAAACAGTAACATCAGTTGGACAGCAGCAACAAAATCCAAATTGGTAAACAACAAGAAATTGTCAAAAGATCCAGAAGGGCTTGAGAATCAATAATTGCCAGTCCGAGGGTGATGCCAAATGGCTCAGTGCTACCTGAGGGGAAGTGGAGAAGTGGAGAAGTGGAGAGGGGAAGAGGAGAAAATGGGAAAAGAAGAGGGGAAGAGGACAGGGTAAGAGGGGACGAGAGGGGAGGGGTTGTTGTTTTTTGATTGTCCCTGCTTTGTCTCGTCCCGTTCTAGCAGATGCTAGTAGATGATCACGTGTGCTATGAGACAGAGAGCATTGATATAGCAACCAGGAATTGGGTGGACGTGATGGTAATGGGTGAGGACACGTCGTGTTAAAGCACAGGACTAACGGGATGCAGTAGGATTTTTATGGATTTTCCTGTTTCACATCCTGTCTAAAATACAGCACTCTATGGAGCATATTAAACCAGAAGGAAGCCCCCTGTCGTCCCTCCAACGCTACGTCCAGCGGGGTCCGGTTTCCTATCCAGGGCCCGACCGGTACTCACCTCGCTTCGCTCTGGATGCAACGCCACCGTGACAGGCAGGGTGGTTTGCTGCTGGCAATCAGAAGAACTGTTGAGGCTTCTCTGTGTGAAATCCGAAATGTGGTGTTACTGTGGTTTTATCTCTGTGAGTGATTCGATTATAAGCCTGTGGAGTCAGTGTCATGTGACTCTCAGGAGTTAGGTGTTCAAGCACCAAGTGATTCCCTGTGTATTTGACAAGACAGAGAGGTAAACTCACAGAGGACAAGCACCAAGTGATTCACTGTGTATTTGACCAGACAGAGAGGTAAACACACAGAGGACAAGCACCAAGTGATTCACTGTGTATTTGACCAGACAGAGGTAAACACACAGAGGACAAGCACCAAGTGATTCACTGTGTATTTGACCAGACAGAGGTAAACACACAGAGGACAAGCACCAAGTGATTCACTGTGTATTTGACCAGACAGAGGTAAACACACAGAGGACAAGCACCAAGTGATTCACTGTGTATTTGACCAGACAGAGAGGTAAACACACAGAGGACAAGCACCAAGTGATTCACTGTGTATTTGACCAGACAGAGAGGTAAACACACAGAGGACAAGCACCAAGTGATTCACTGTGTATTTGACCAGACAGAGAGGTCTTGTCATATTTAAAAAATGGGGCTTCCAGGGAGCAATTTGGGTGTAAAGAAACAAGTTTGCCACATTTTTCATCCTTCCTTCTCTGCGCTGGATGTGTCAATACTTGCTTTATTATACGTGCAAAATCGATTAGCAGAAATTGTGTCCTACACCAATTAGCCATAGTGGGAGACAGAGACAGGTAGAGCAATGGTGATGCCACGCTAATCATGTCACCACAGGTTTTAAATTGTACCATTATCACGGACACATTTTTATTTTCAGCGTTACTCTCGGGACTAAACGATATGACATTCGTTACATACAACGTTTACTCTTTGTACATGTTAGGGATCAGTACTTTGCATGGTATTTCGTCTGAAAAATGGTAAGCAATTGTTTTGTTTTTTAATCGATGCGTTTGATTGTTGTGTGTTGGAGACTTGGGCCGCACACACTCTCAGCGGGGGGGCTGTCAGCTTACCCGGCAAGGGGATTGATTATTAGCTTTAAAAAGGAGATCCGCGGTAGTCGCTGTAATGTCAGGCACTACAGGGCTCTTAGTGAGGAACATCCCTTTTAACAAGTCAAACACTCAGGCTTCTTTCTAAAAGTCCATGTTAGGCCAATCAAATATGGTCAGATTAGGTGCCGTCACTGCACCACTGCCTTTATCCTGCTGTGAAATATGCAAGAGCACACACGCTACACACACTACACACACTGTACACACTACACACACTACACACACTACACACACTACACACACTACGCACACACTACGCACACGCTACACACACTGTACACACTACACACACTACACACGCTACACACACTACACACGCTACACACACTAGACACGCTAGACACACGCTACACACACTACACACACTGTACACACTACACACACTGTACACACTACACACACTACACACACTACACACACTGTACACACTACACACACTAGACACGCTACACACACTACACACGCTACACACACTACACACACTGTACACACTACACACACTGTACACACTACACACACTACACACACTACACACACTACACACACTACGCACACTGTACACACTACACACACTAGACACGCTACACACACTACACACACTACACACACTAGACACGCTAGACACACGCTACACACACTACACACACTGTACTAACTACACACACTACACACGCTACACACACTACACACACTGTACGCACTACACACACTACACACACTACACACACTAGACACACACTACACAACACTACACAACACTACACACACTGTACACACACTTGACACACACACTACACACACTACACACACTAGACACACACTACACAACACTACACAACACTACACACACTGTACACACACTTGACACACACACTACACACACTACACACAAACTCAGACCCACCACCACCAGCACCATTTAGATATACTATTCCCGGTGATGCAGGGAGGATCTCCTGTCAACAGAAACACACAAGCACACTTTCTCTGATACTTACACATACTGTACCACGCAGATACACATTTATTCTACTCCTTGAGCATATTAAGCGTGGCGCTAGCTACTGATGAGGAATGAGCCCTTCTGTTTGGCTGCGGGCGGGTAGTGCTGGGCATGACAGGTTGTCATGGTACATTTGAAAAAACGTCCAGAGGGAAAACACACATGGAAGCTACTTCAAGGCTGGAAAGAGACGCCTGATTCCTCAGTGCACTCGGTTGATCAAAGGAACAATCTGAATGAGCCGGCTACAGAGTATCAAACACACTTAAAATAAATGGCAGTTTGATGAGGCCCTTGAAAATATCGTCTTTCTATACACAGGACTACTGCCTAATTAGTTGTATCAGTGCTCTGGAAAATAAATTGGATTATACAATGCAGCAGTGTCATTCTAAATGATAGGAATACATCACGAAAGATATTCATTTTATGTAAAGACATCTACCACACATCTACCACACATCTACCACACATCTACCACACTATGGGGATGTGTTCTTTATACACACACACACGCGCGCGCGCGCGTGCGCTGCTGGCCGTGTCTGTGAGGATATATTAAAATTGTCTTTTTTTAACTGTCTTTACACACCTGTCTTGCTTACGATTGACAGTAACTAAAGTTAGAAACTGTTATGATGTCTCTTACCAGTCTATAACACGTCACAACAGATATTTCAGCTAACCTGAAATTAGCGATGCTTTGTCAATTTTTCGTCTATTATCCAAGGCGAGCTAACACTGCAGTCTTTTGAAAATATACTCAATTAACAAAGCTACAAGTGTCCATAGATGTCACAACTACCTACGAAGCCATAATACTGACATCTACGCCAAGTTTTCGGTCGCTTGTTCTCAATCTGCGCCTGTATTTTCTTGAGATTACTGGTACTTGTTTGTACCCTGGCGAGAGTTGGACTTGGTGCGTGTCTGCATTAAAAACCCAGTACGCTACTGTTCCTGGTCCTGGCTTCGTCCTTATCACGGAACCTCAGTCAGAAATAATTACAACAGACACTTAAAGTACACAATTTTGAACAAAAGCGAGAACAGAGAATGTGTCACCAAATGCAGGTCAGTTAAAACCTGACCCGTCAGAATGAAAATAGACGGTTCACACTTTAGCTAGGATGATGACGGTCTATATATCTAATGACATTTAAACAAACTCACACATAATGAACAGCAGTTCCACATATTGGATGACCTCCGCCCTTTCCCGGCAAAGCTCAATTATAGACCCATCATCATGAGCGAGCCGCCAGTGTATTAGCCAGGCAATATAGCCACGGGGTCAGGTCAGGAACACAGTGCTGTAGCATCAAACACACCTGCTAAACAGCGAAAAGCAGAAAGATAACAGATAACTCTGCTTTAAAAAAAAACGCTTGGCGCAGTCGCAGCTAGTCAACCCTGGTCCATGTTTTTCTAGCTGTCTCACCAGTCTGAACTCGCTCCCCCTTTACCCGACGCAGACAGTTATAAAGATAAACCTTTGAAGATTGTTCACCTACAGATAACCGGGAGGAACGGACGGTGGGTTGAGGAAGACTGCGTGTCCGTAAAAAGTGGTTCATGTACCTGGTGACGCAGACGATGTGTTTCTCATACTCAAATGTGTGATGACACAGGCATGTATGCAATGTAGACTGAGGAAGTCTGCTAAACCCTTCAGATAGCAATCCTCTGCTAGCATTATTAGCTTTCGTTGACACACAGGCCGTTAGGCGTTAAGCATCCATACATCCATCGGTTGAAGAAACAAATGCATTTCAGACGATAAGATCAAGAACGCGTGTCTTGGTGTTCGGCATGTTTGAATGATTGACAACAGGAGTATAACAGAAACGTGTTGATAATGTTTGTATTGTAATTGTGATTTCTTCAATAATGTTGCGTATAATAGCGGTTAAGCAGTCGTCACCCTGTCTTGCCTGACGTCCTGGATCCCTGTTTGATCGAGCGAAGGCCCCTGTGTGTAATGTGGGTTCCCACTCCGGATGCCAAGTATAACCGTTCTATCAACACGCAGTTGTGATGGCAAACAGCTTCTACAGGACTGGGACTTTTTGTGTAAACATCGTGTTGAGGAAACAATCTTGTGTTTTTTGAAGCTGTCTGTTAACCAACGAACACAAAGGATGTGCACCGTGTGTCCAGATTAAAGTGAATGCTGGTCTCCAGAAAAAAAAAACTAAGAGAAGGCAGGCGGGAGGCTTGATTCTTTGATTGCGGAATCAGAAAGGGAATTTTCTTTCGTTTGAGAATGTGGACCGAAAAAAACCCCAGCAGATTTTCGACTTTGACGGGTCCCTCTAAGCACACGCAGTGTAGCAGACATCCTTAGACACTTGACCTTTCAACTGACAAGACAGGATGTGCGTGTCACTTAGGGCAAGAGTAGTTCAGGCAGCCCGGACACTCCTCGTTCCGTAGTTCACAATTACTCACGCACTTTATAGTTCCATCCTTTTTGAAGATTTAATTTTTGCACGACCTATTTTACAGGTAAATGTAGACAACAGGCGATTTAAAGACATCTCTATCATGTCAGGAGACAATGTTGTCTACCGACTACTCGGACCTACTTCAACACTACGCTGTTCTTTAGAAGACACGGACATAATGAACAGTACACACACAAACACACGTACACACTTGTCACGTTACACAATTACAGCCTACGGCCCCTGGGTAGTCTTTACAAGTGTGGAGTAATTGAGTGGCCGACAGACGAACATCTAACCAGGAGTAAGTGCGGAACTCCGAGGACCAGAGATTAATACAGAATAATGGCCTGTAAAACTGAGCTCAGCTGGGGGTTCTGTCTCGGCCCGTCCATAATTGTACCCTGGTTTCATTTGTCCAGCCGTGTGGGTCACTCTCTGCCTTATTTCAGCCATTACACAGTGGCCAGTCTCCCCCTCAGACAGCATCTAGTCTCAAAATGTGACCGGCCTGTGGACTTGAGATTGATTTAGTCCAAGTGTGGATGGGACCCAGGCACTCTAAATGCAACACGTGTCTAATGTTTATTGGGTTTCTAAATAATGGCAATTTAATGACTGTGGTAAAATTGTATTTACGGTGGCAAATATGAGAATAATAACATCCAAATTAAATGGACCCCCCACTTTTCTTTCAGTTATACAGTCGTTTTTTACCTTCTGTATCAGACTCCGGTTTCCAGTGCAGTTGTTGAGCAGGGCTGTAGGCTATGTTTTGGTCCTACAAAACGGATTCCATTGACAGCGTTCAAAGCTCAGCAAAGAAAAGTGTAGAACTGATCAGGGAATGCATGTGGGTAGACCACATGCATTCCCTGATCAGTTCTACACTTTTCTTTGCCTCATCGACAGTTGCTGGTTGGGGTGAGGTCACAAAGCCCCGAGACCACTAGAACGCATATTAATCACGCAGTAGAATTGTGTCCAGCAGGCCGAACCAACAAGTTAAACTGGACACACCGGAAAAAAAGCAGTACAACTCCTGAGTCGGTAACGATTGTGTTTAAAAAATAATGACTCTTTAACGGACCGTATCGCCGCTGCGGTTTTGATTCCGCGAACAGGCAATTTGTTCTCTTCCGCCGCGAGCGCACAGTACACCGTTTCTGTTCTGAAGCCGGAGTCATTGTTCGAGCGGACGCGTGCAGGTAGCGCTCTTTACTCGTTAAGAGACTCGTTTGACAGCGAGATGAAAACAATAGGAGCGGTTGAGATCACGCCACGTCGTGATTCATTGTAATGTCTTCGCTAATGTGGCCATCACAAATGGTGAATGTCACAGTGTATCTGCCCTCGGGAGAGTACTGCTGACTATAAAGGCACCGGAACAGCTCGCTCACGTGCCACATTAAAGCAATTATCTTGGCCAGCCAAGTGTGCAGTGTGCTCACACATACTTCTAATCGTATGTTTGACCAATGATAGTAGGGGAAATTAAGCAAAACCAAGTGGCAGTATCAACGCATTGGCACTGCAAGGCTAGAGGGGCCAGAGAGCAGGTATGATGGGAACTTTACCTGTATCCAATGGGAGCTATCGATCCATGCCGTCAAACTTGAAAGGAACAGCTGCAGAAGAATGTGAGAACATAAAACCTAATCACTTTCCTCCACTGATCCTGACCCAAGACAATCAATTAGAGCGGCAAGAGAGAATGACACTGAGGGCCCTCGGGAAAACAATTTTTTGGCCTGATTTAATCAGGTAATTTCAGTAAAATATTCCAATATTCCAAACCATTAACTGTTAATTGAACTACCAGACGTGCCCTCACAACTCAAACGGGACAGCATTAAAGTATCGGTCAAGTTGTTCAAACACGGTGAAATGTGCCAGGTCAAAACGATCTGTTTGAAGGATGTGAAACTGACGTGAACTGCTAATTTATTGGTACTCAGTTGAGGTCGACATAAAATGTATTTTCAGGTAGGCCTGGTTGAAAACTAATTCTCATTTGCATGAATGTGTGAAATGAATTTGTCATAATGTTACCTGTATGCTTTAAGTATGAATGTATGAAATGGAAGTGAGTATAATACAAATATTTATGTATGAAAAGGAAATGTGTTATTTGCCCAGAGGAAATGTCAGCCATTGTGTATATAACCTTGGAGCAATTAAGGTGTATTGTTCAATAGCAAAGGTTCTATTTATTTGTGTTAAATCTTGTCAACTTTGAGATTTGAGCTAACAACATTTTGGTCACTAACAACATTTTGGTCACTAACAACTACGATACCAACAATAGCAGTAAACTAGCCTGCTCAGTTATAATGTACAAGTAAAGTAAGTCAGCTATCTAAACATTTACTAATCACAATTTAATTACAAACCAACAGATGCGATATAGTTCAGGTTTCAGTAGTCCTCTGTTCATGTGGTATTTGTTACCGTCTGTTGTTATTATTTTCCTGACACCAAACCCGGAGAGATATGATAGCACAAATTAGGCAGCATTGTAGCGGTGTTCCAAGCCTTCAATGAGTCTTGAAAATTGCCTCCAAAACAGTGCTGTCCCTCAGCCCTGACCCTCCACAAGTTGCTTCTAATGTCTTGGTGCCAGAAACCTCGGGAAACCTTCAGAAGTTTTGCAGTGTGTCGGGCACAGGTGTCTAATCGGTTCCATGGAGTGCAGAGGGTTCTCAGGGTTATGAATCTAGGTTTTTTATAAACATTAAACCATTTTAGCCTTTAACTTTCTGGATACTAGTTAGCATATGGGGATACCAGTAAGCATATGGGGATACCAGTTAGCATATGGGGACACTAGTTAGCATATGTGGATACCAGTAAGCATATGGGGATACCAGTTAGCATATGAGGACACTAGTTAGCATATGGTGATACCAGTTAGCGTATGGGGATACCAGTTAGCGTATGGGGATACCAGTTAGCGTATGGGGATACCAGTTAGCGTATGGGGATACCAGTTAGCATATGGGGATACCAGTTAGCATATGGGGATACCAGTTAGCATATGGGGACACTAGTTAGCATATGAGGATACCAGTTAGCGTATGGGGATACCAGTTAGCGTATGGGGATACCAGTTAGCGTATGGGGATACCAGTTAGCGTATGGAGATACCAGTTAGCATATGGGGATACCAGTTAGCATATGGGGATACCAGTTAGCATATGGGGACACTAGTTAGCATATGGGGATACCAGTTAGCGTATGGGGATACCAGTTAGCATATGGGGATACCAGTTAGAATATGTGGATACCAGGTAAAAGCATTAATACAACATATAGTGCATATATGGACAAATGGTGCAAATGAGCAAAGGTGATGCAATAAGGCCAATTGTAGCTGAAGGCTGAAACCTGCTAAAACTCGCTAAAACCAGCTACAACTTGCTGAAACCTGATAGAACCCGCTGAAACCAGCTGAAACTTGCTGAAATCCACTAAACGCTCCTGGCAGCTCTACTTTTATTGTGTTTGTATTGTGTATTGAATTGCATCAAATGTGCTGTTCACAGCCTTTTCATTGAAGTGGCAAAGTTTTGGAGGAAAAAAACAGAAGGAATTCCCTAGGTGCTTATTCTGACAGAATAAAAGGCCTGAGGACACACTGGTTTTTGCACCTTTACAGCCTGAGCTTCATGCGAATTTATTCAGAGTTATCAGAAACTGTTTTCTGAAACAGATTTGTCACACAATGGAATGCTAGGAACAAATGGTTTGGGGTAAAATGTATAAACGAACTCTTTAGCCTCAGCCTTCTGTTGAACACAAGCGCATTTGTCGTTTTGATGTATAATGCCCACAAGCTTCTCAATTGATCTGAAAGCTTCTCTATTGATCTTTTTGCGTTGTAAAAATATCTATTAAATATAAGACAGAAATCGCAACAAAAAAAGACTGGAAAACATTTTTATAGCTGTTTTTTTCTATGGTTTTAATGCAGAAAGGGTTTCACATTGCTTTCTACATAGGTGCCAAAATTCGCATTATTGCTGAATGATCCATGTAACTCTTTCAAACAATCTCATATGCTGACTTCGTACAAATCACTAATTAACGGGAAAAGAAGGGCAACAAGGTAAGCATCAGTAATGACAAATGATAATTTATGAGTGATGTAGAAGTCTGTCACCTGTATCCATCATGTAGGCAATTGGTGACTGACCTGTGTGTGATGACCAGACTTGTAGGTCAGCTAGCCGGGACCAGCGTCGTGCTCTAATTAATCCACATCACCTCCATAGTGCTCATCTGGAGAGTACGAGGGACAACAGAGGTGGTACTCCCAGTAGACGTGGTACTCCCGGTGGTACTCCCAGTAGACGTGGTACTCCCGGTGGTACTCCCAGTACACGTGGTACTCCCGGTGGTACTCCCAGTAGACGTGGTACTCCCGGTGGTACTCCCAGTAGACGTGGTACTCCCGGTGGTACTCCCAGTAGACGTGGTACTCCCGGTGGTACTCCCAGTAGACGTGGTACTCCCGGGTGTTTACATCCCTCGCACATAAAGTCATTATGCGGTAGATAATGAGGGCAGATGTATTGTCCCTGAGACATGCTTGACAGGCTGATACAATTGGTCGGCCCTATAGAACTGGCCAACGCGCATTGATGCTGCATATTATCCAGCACGCCATTTGCGGGGAAGTCAATGTGGTGGGGAGTTTAGTAAATACCATTCATCTTTCATGCAAAACCCGGGCGCATCTTTCAAGCCCTTCTGGCGAGGCGGCGTTTTAATCTCATCTCTCTCACTTTCTTCTTTCATTTTTTTCTGTTTGTCCTTCTCTCCCCCTCGCCATCTTTCTTCCACTCTTGTCGATTTCTCCTTTCCATTCCGAAGGATAGATTCATTATTTGCAGGTATTACTTTAACATTTTCACTTAGAATGGATTCTGCATTCTGCAAGTGTTATATAGAAATCGTTCTCAATGTTTCTATAATGAAAAACATGTTTCCAGGTTCTGCTGTACATAAAGGAAAGAACTAAATGGAAAACAGGTTAATTGCAACTGTTTTTAAAAATTTATTTTTTACAGTGAAAGAGTTTTTGCTGCTCGTCCAGCTCGGCTTGACTTCAATAACATAGAAACAAATATTAACATATCATTGTCTCGTAAAGAATGTGATTAATTGCATTATGAGATGTTCTCAGATCCCACGTTAGTGAGAGATAGAGAAACATAGAGAGAGAGAGAGAGAGAGATGATAGACGAGTGTGTGATAATTACTTTATGGGGCAGCGTACAGGTTAATGTGTGTTTAGTTGGTGAGGAGAGAAAGGCCAACAATTTGCTCTTGGCTTTACTAGCTCCGGTAGGTTCAACGCACGCTAAGGCCATCATCAGGGTTAGGGGAAAGACAAGGCTGAGATTAGCCTCTGTGGTTATTGTAAAACCAGTGCAGCATCTGTTCTTACTGCAGGGTGTCTACACAGTCCAGTGTGTCAGAAAGAAGGCCACAGTTTAGCCTGTTTTTAATTATTCAATTATTTCCCCGTGTTGGCGTTAGGTAACTGTGGAGGACAGGTCATTTGGTACAGCACCAATACTCTCCGTCTTGCTCAATAAACCGTACAATTAGTAGAAATAAAGAATCCACTTGAATTAGTATGTTTGTCTAAACTTTTGACTGGTAATTGGTACCTGGTACTAGATGCACCCACACACAAACACGCGGTCACACAAACACACCCCCATTCGATGAGAAGATGTATTCTATCGTGTGTTTTTTTAAAACTGCTCATCGAAAATGCGTTGCCTGTCTGTCACCTTGGTTACAACGGCCTCAGAATAAGTTTACCAGACAGGTGAAACAAAAAGTTAGAAACAAAACAAATAAGTCTATCTTGAGACCGACGCGCAACCTTCCAATCCTATCTAGTTCAAGAGAGAATGATAATGCCCTTTTGAGAGCTTGAAGTGCAGTACAAGTACTTCTAAACAAAGATAAATACCAGACAAACATTGTTTCACTGCTGTCAGTAGGTACTTTTTACCGCTGTGAACAAAAGCACACATGGTTGATGCCAAGCACATCCAGGATGTGGTCTGTTGAAAGATTTGAATGTCGTATAACTATGTCACTTCGCGAATTCCTGTGTTAAAACAACAATTTTCAGTGCCAGTCAAATGTTTGGACCTATTCATTCAAGGGAGTTTTTTGTTTTTACAGATTTTCACATTGTAGAATGATTGCGGTGACATGAAGACTATAAAAGAACACATATGGAAGCATATAGTAACTATATAAGTTTTAAACCAAATAGTATTATATTATATTTAAGATATTTTAAGGCCCTATGGATATTATGTCAACCAGCTTGATGTAGGAGTAGGAGTGAAATAGGAGTTTGGACAAATGCTAAGCCTTTATTAGCTAATTGTCCTTTACTCTGCATTAGAACTCATCCAAAAACATCAGAATTGGTTTGGCGTTAGGTAACTGTGAAGGACTGGTCATTTGGTACAGCACCAATACTCTCCGTCTTGCTCAATAAACTGTACAATCAGTAAAAATAAATAATCCACTTGAATTAGTATGTTTGTCCAAACTTTTGACTGGTACTTTAGATGCACACACACATACACAAACACGCGGTCACACAAACACAAACACACCCACATTCGATGAGAAGATGAGAACGAACCTTATTTGTTTTTGTTTAATAGCTAGAGGTCATTTTTTGTGGATGTTAATGAGAGGCAATTAGTTTTGATTAAAAATAAGATTACTGCCTTTCCATGCCATGTTTCTATATCAAACCAAAATAATAATTAATCACTGTTTGGGCAAGACATTATTGTCAACAGCAAGTTTCATTTCAGAAGCGGCATGAATTGCTTTGAGCAAAGAATGAGAAAATGTTCAGTTGGAACACGGATTCTTAAAAACGGATACGATCTACTTTCCAAATATTGATAGACTGAAGTATCACCTATATCTCAACATGTATGACAACATTGTATTTTACGAAATGTGTTGAGGGTGGTTCTAGACATGTTTATTCGAGGCACTATTTGCAAATGTAATAAGCACTCTATATCAAGGAGCATAGACTGTTTACAGTCGGCGGAGAACCTCTAGAGGGTGGATCCAAGAGTTCTGGGTTCACTGAGCCTGAAGGGGTAAAGTCTCATATTCCTGTTTGCACTTTGTATTGCTCATAAAGAGCTGACTGTTTACAATTGTTTAATTTAATCTGTCTGAATTAACTTCTAGTGTGGATTGTGTTGGGTGTTTATGATTATTTTCCTGGGAAGCCTTAGACAAGAATATAGACCTGGAATTGTATCCATATCAGCACACATCACTGGGCAAGAAGTCAACTCAACCTCCACCATCCAACTAAAACCCTCCCAGATCCCCACCATGTACACTGATCCTAGACCAGTCATACCATCACTGCATCTATTCTGTACATTGAAAATATATGCAATGAAATTGCTTTCCGCCCATCAACTCAACATTAGTGAATTCAGCAGAAAAGGAGCTGACTGAAATAATGTGTGTACGCTTGCTAAGCCTGCTAGCAAGTTAGCATTAGGTAATAACTAGCTAATGTCAGCTCCAGCTAATGTCACGTACGTATTTCAATATGCTGGCTTGACAAGGCAAATAAAAACCACTTAATTCAGCCAGCTGCGACATATTGCATGATAATATGACTGTACATTTGTAACTGTACATTTGCTGCAGCGTACCAGTATCTAGTATTTAGTCCTACACAGGTTGATGTGACAACTTATGTTATGTGTATTTTAAAACACCAGAGTTGGCAAACTCTCACCGTATGTTGTACGTCAAGCGAATAGACCACGGAGAATGTAGGACACAGGGGCTACAACTTCAACTGGACTAAATCAACAAAATCCCTCTATCCACGAGACTGTCTAGTGAAGTGAAGCAGCGCAACTAAGGCCTGTCTCACTTGTTGTGGAGCGCAGAAAGAACCAGATGGTCGTCTACAAAAGTGGGTCTCAATTCGTTCCTCGGGACCCAAAGTGGTGAAAATGTATTACTCAGAACTGGAGACCTGATAATAAAACTGGAAAACCGGTTATAATTGTCAGTGTTAACATGACTTCATTTGGTTCACAAGCCTTATTTGTATGCTATATATCCTGTAGACAAATGAGAGATGCGTATCTTTCCTGGTAATGTGCTGGTATCACCAGAGCTGCGTATCTTTCCTGGTGATGTGCTGGTATCACCAGAGCTACGTATCTTTCCTGGTGATGTGCTGGTATCACCAGAGCTGCGTATCTTTCCTGGTGATGTGCTGGTATCACCAGAGCTGCGTATCTTTCCTGGTGATGTGCTGGTATCACCAGAGCTGCGTATCTTTCCTGGTGATGTGCTGGTATCACCCTAGCTACGTATCTTTCCTGGTGATGTGCTGGTATCACCAGAGCTGTGTATCTTTCCTGGTGATGTGCTGGTATCACCAGAGCTGCGTATCTTTCCTGGTGATGTGCTGGTATCACCAGAGCTACGTATCTTTCCTGGTGATGTGCTGGTATCACCAGAGCTGCGTATCTTTCCTGGTGATGTGCTGATATCACCAGAGCTGCGTATCTTTCCTGGTGATGTGCTGGTATCACCAGAGCTGCGTATCTTTCCTGGTGATGTGCTGGTATCACCAGAGCTGTGTATCTTACATGGTGATGTGCTGGTATCACCAGAGCTGTGTATCTTTTCTGGTGATGGCTGCCCAGTCGCAGCTCGTTTGTTTGTTTGTTTCGGGGCATTTTTTCCATGTGACTTGCCTTATGCTAGTGAAATGCATGCCTAATTGGATTCAGGTTGGGGAGATTGACTTAGATAGTAAAGCACATTCCGCTTCCTGTCCCCACAAGAACGATTTGATTGCTTTTGCAGTGTGGTTGTTGTCATTGTCCTGCAAAAAGGTGACATGCCGTCCAATGAGTCATTTGGTAGGATTTGAACAGACAGGAGGTTTCTTGTAAACTTCAGATTTTATCATACTGCTGGCATCATCAGTTACATGACCAGAGAAGACAAGTGAGCAAGTTTGAGTGGCACTCAGAAATGTGGACAAAAAACACAATATACCATATTTATCAGATTATTATATTATTTTATCAACTATTTCTTCTTGCCTGTGGTATATGTTACTATCAATAACATTTGTCAAAAAATACCTATTTTCTAGAACTCTGCAGGCACTTTGTGGTATTTTTAGGCATTACTGTTTCTTTTGGTCCAGCCTCTGCAGTTTGGCTGCTGAAGTCTTGTCGAATTGTCGGGTCTGACATTTTTACACCTACTTCCTGGAGAGTGTTCCGAATATGTCAGACATTCTATTTATTCGTTATGTTGAGCGTTCTTTATCCACTGCAAAAGTTTTTTGCTATTTCTCTGATTCGGATTCTCCGTTATTCTGACTTATCAGCATCGTGACGGCCAGTTCGACTCACATTGACACATCTTTGGACCTCGCATTGTTGGACACCAGCAACAGAGAAATAATGCAAGCCTCAAATCAAGTGCAGACATTGACACCTATCGAGTTTACGCACAAATGATCCAAAAAAACACAGCTGCTTCAGAAATCACAGCTGCGAAGCCAATTGACCAATTTATTTTTTTGTGTTCTTTCAATGAATGTTGTTTTTTCTGAATAGTTTATCTGATACGGATAAAAACACAGTCGTATTAATGCGGACTGTATTCCAGCACGTCAAAGTGTCAGCTTCATTAAAAAGTGAAAGCACCAGTCTCAACGTCCACAGTGAAGAGTCAACTGCTGGCCTTCTAGACATAGTTGCAGAGAAAAAGCCATATCTCAGACCGGCCGATAAAAAGGAAAGGTTAAGATGGGCAAAAGAACACAGAGGTTGGACAGACTTTTGAACAGCAGCGTGCACTTTTTATATGTTCTTATATTGTGAATCTTGTTACAAATTCCGAGAGTGTGGTCACTGTGTTATTGGCCTACCAGCTGTGCACTGTCAGGGACCTGCTGCACTCAAGACAACATTATTGAATCATATTCAAGACAGGCTATTTTTGCTCACTGGGTTGTTCTCAAATATGTAGTGATTGTTTAGCATTCACCATCAGCATAAAGATGTTATCAGAATTGCATATATTTTCGTTATTGTCATTGCCAGCCCCTGCCGAGTTGAAATGCCCATCTGTAGCTAACTAACGTGGAAGTCACAGTGACAATTGTGCACAAGGGATTGTCTTTCAATAACCTTCATGTGTTTCTGGTAACTTTTGGCATTCTAGAAATTGACATGTTGGCTGGCTGCATGGTTGCTCACTGCTAACAGTAATAACCTGATGAAATGACAGATCAAGAGCAACATGGCGCTTTGACTGTTCCGACTACAGCCATGAAAATACAGAAAGGGGATGAGGGGATGAGGTACACCAGTCAGGTTGTGAACAAAAAAACTGGACGCTTGCTGTTCCTTATCTGCAGGGAATATATATAAAGATTGGTTAAAGCTAAATATATTGGTAGTGGCCATTAGACTTGTGTTCTCGTTTTAAATCATTCACACATCATGTTTTCTGAGAAAGGTACATTGTCCTATATCGTGACAGTGTTGGGTGAGAAGCCACTCATCCGTTTGGAGATGCCATGTGTGGTGCCCAGATGACAGCGCCGCCCTAACCCTAACGCGTTTCTTAACACATAATCCAAGCTGGTGGTAGCACAAAAAACCATCAAGATACCAGAGGTGTCGGAAAACAGCTACAGGCGTGGGACAGTGACCTTGAGAGGTGACTCGCCAGGCATCCGGACCATGTTGCCTCAGGCTCCATCTTGGGCCTCATACCGACAACCATTAGTGCAGAACTGGGGAAGAGGATAGAAAAGCACAGCATGACCTGAGTGTGACCAGTGGCACAGTAGAAAACACCGGTCAGTTCATCAGAGCGGATGGAATGGGGAAAGCGTAGATGTATATTCATTGTGAATACCAACATCTGGTACCTACAGTACAACAACACGTTTCACCAATGTGCAGGTGTCCAGTAGAACCTTCCCCAGGTTGGAAAAGCCACCATTCACACCCGACAAAGAGAGTTCCTGCCCCCTGTTGTTTAACCCCTGGTGTAATCTCTCTCTAAATGAATGCTTTTGGTCTAAAAATAGCCACGCCCAGGATCATTAAAACAAATGCAAAAAAAGCAATGAATTAATTATTGCGTTGTTGCCTTGGAAAAAACCGGGACAATTTCAATGTGTCGGTCTTCGTCCATTTTTTAACTGATTGGTTGATTAGCGTGGTTGGGATAAGAACCTATCACAGCTGTTATTCCCGTGCTGTCAATCATAATGGTCCTTCCAAAATGGCAGCAGCTACAAGTTTTATGTACTTATAAAGCATTCTGGATAGATCTTGTACGTATTGTCTTCATGTTAATGAATCTAAATGATATGTTGAAACACATCTTAGAGCATTATATGGGTTATCGAGTTTTAGGTCAACATTTAAATAGACATATAAAAATAGAAGCTATGTACAAACGCTTCAACATTTTGAACATTATTACTGTTAAAATAAACTAGAAAACAAAGCCAGGAGCAGATCTGTCAACTATTATACAGCATTGACATTAAATTCAGAACATCATATAAGAAATGTATCTGAAACCAGTTCAAATTCCAGCTTAATTTGTGATAAAGTTGACATTTTATGGTGTTCACACCATGATGGTTTCCACAAAGTATCTTTAAAAGTATCAAAAGTAAAGAACTTAACCACACCAAGTGGTCTCGATGCCCTTAACTGTAATGAGAACATTCAGATGTGGTCTGTCTGTTATAGCTGACCTTTCTGATGCCTGATTAATATAGAATTTTAGACAGATCTGACCGAGTCGAAGCAATCTGAATGTAAATGTCAAATGTTATTTACAGTCACAGAGCATTTACATGAATGACACAATATATAAATATATATTTATTTAAATTTTTTCAGTTTCCTTTCAAAAAAAATTGGAAGATTATTGTATTAAAATAAAAAAATATATATTTTATTATTACGCCCAGAACATGTGCATTTTTCATCTTACAGCTGTATACAAAATGTATAATAGATAATATTTTTTATAAGTATCTTAACAATATGTCTCTGTTGTGGTGAATTCTCTGGATTTCCTTGAATCTGATAGAAACGTGTAGATCTTGTCACCCCATTGTGAGCCATTTCTCAGACACATGAAAGTGCCGTCCTTTGCCTCATTGTGTTTGTGTCTGTGTGAACACACGTGTGTGCCTGTGTGCCTATGTATGACGTCAGGGTGACCCCCCGCTCTCTCTCTCTTTCTCCCCCCCTCCCCACTCCAACCAGCGTCCATTGTCATCGGGAAGTGGTGGTGTGAGATGGAGCCGTGTCTGGAAGGAGAGGAGTGCAAGACTCTGCCGGATAACTCCGGCTGGATGTGCTCCTCCGGGAACAAGATCAAGACCACGAGGGTGAGACTGCACTGGCGCTAGACAGAAAAACACACACAATGACTCACTCACTCGGACAGCAATTACACTAGAGAGCAGTGAAAAACACGCTGTTTTTGCCTGAGGGGGAAACTCTTGAGAAAGATAAACTTTAAAGCAAGCGCTTCTCCGCCGTCAGGCAGTGTGTTAAAAAAAAGCTGAAAAATCTTCAATAGGAAATTAATAAAATAAAAGCAATAAAGTATTTTAACAAGCCTATTTAGCAGTGACAGGTTGATCACCGGATTTGTATTCGTACGATTGACTCCCCAGACGGGTACGAGCCTGCCTCGTCTCTTAGCGATTCCGGACCATGACTTTGAATAGAAACAGAAACAAATGTGAAAATGGTGACGGGAACAGCTAGAGATGATTCGAGTACACAGGGCTTTTCAAGTTTTCTCCGCCTGCGTTAAACCGTTCACAGTCTATATGGGTTTACCAATCGAGGCCCGCACTCTAAAAGTGAAAAGGAGTTGACCGGACCGTATCATTGCCTGCCTGTTGAGGTTAGATACTGTACAAAGTGCACTTACAAAATGCATCTCAAAATGATTCTTTGCAGCGGAAAAGTGAACACTGTTTTGTGGTTAATAACGAAGCCATCTGTTGCTAACCTTAGACCACTGTTTCGCTGTCCTTCTGAACATCCTTTCTTTGTATTTAATGTAATCGATCACTCACTTTACTGCCTGCTACTCAACTGAATGAAGTGTACATACCGCTATTGGGACGTGTGAGTGCCCACCAGGCTATATCTTTGAAACCTGGAAATCACTCTGGCGCTCACCGAACAAATAACGTTTAAGAAAATCTAATGATCTGGCTATCAAATCGGTGAATCAGGTGAGCTAGTTCAGGGCTACGGACATATTGTGAGACATCTGGGTGAAATCCGAAGCTCTATAAACTGCTGAAGGGATCTGCACTGAGTGTTAGCGAGACAACGGCTGTACTAAAGGTTTCACTCCTAAATATACACGGCAACATTTTCTCTTGACCCTCTCTTTGCAGAACACTGCGCCATACTCCACTATTTAGCTCTGGAAGCAAAATGCAGAGGATTCTTCAACAGAAACTGAGCTGCATTCTTGCTTCTGTAAAGGTTAGTCTCTCTCCAGCTTTTCCTCATGCACACTTCACTACACGGGCTGTAAGAGTGGGACTGACTGATTGGCTCATGTTCAATGATTTATCATTGACCTAAATACTCAGTGAGACATGTCCAAGTGAGTGTGTGTGTGTGTGTGTGTGTGTGTGTGTGTGTGTCTGTGTGTGTTGCTGTGTGTGTGTGTGTGTTTCTGTGTGTGTGTGTTTACATGATGTAAATGATAATCCAGGCGTTACACAAACACACTGTACTCTCCCTCCCGCTTCAGACAGCAAATCCGGCAGAACATTGTCACATCACAAGTCCTGTGCATCAACAAATGAAACATGATTATGTAATGTATTTGTACATCTAGAAATACTAAGGCATGCATGTTTTTGTTAACACACACACACACACACACAGGACACACACACATCAAGTTTCAGGTTTTATATGCCGTATAAACAGGACACACCAAGTGTGAATAATCCAATGCTTACTTGACCATGACATTGCAACCATTATATAAGTAAATAAAGATTTGAATAAATAGTAGGTAACTAATCTTAAGGTGAAGAATGAACACGTCGCATTCATTAAATAATTATTTGGCTCAGTAAAGAAGGTATCAGCAAAGTCAGTGCTGGCAAATAAAAACATCAATGATTTTTTTCTGGGGGTATTCTGCTTTTCTGATTGACAAATGCTGTCATCAGGAGGAGGTTGGTTCCATCCTTGGGCTGCCAGTACAGATTAGAGGTTTACCTGGACTGACCTTATCTAGCTGTCCTTATCTAGGGGTCAAATGTGCAAGAGATGGAAGGCGTTGGAGTGGATTTATTGTGTAGAAAAATGTACGGTTTGCATAGGCTGTTTGCAGAGGCAGTACATCTTGCTTCTCTATAGATACTCACTGTGGATGGCGCAGACTAAACTGTGAGATGGGAAAATGTTGGAAGGGCTACAGGGTTGTAAGGGCTACATGGTTGTAAGGGCTACAGGGTTGTAAGGGCTACAGGGTTGTAAGGGCTACAGGGGTGGAAGGGCTACAGGGTTGTAAGGGCTACAGGGTTGTAAGGGCTACAGGGTTGTAAGGGCTACAGGGTTGTAAGGGCTACAGGGGTGGAAGGGCTACAGGGTTGGAAGGGCTACAGGGGTGGAACGGCTACAGGGTTGGAAGGGCTACAGGGTTGAAACGGCTACAGGGTTGGAAGGGCTACAGGGTTCTGGCTGCATGGATGGGATGGCACACTGTGAGTTGAAGTAGTCCAGATAAGAAATTGTGGGCGCTTCATTTGGGACACGCCCTTCTTTCTATGAGAGGAAAGGTCATTTTTGGTGTATGTTCTGGAGCAGTGCTTCTCAACCAGGGGTATTAGGACCCCTGGGGGTACCTGTCCTATCAACAGGGGGGTTTTGAGAACATTCATGATGCTATAGGTTCACAAGTAAAATTAACATCAGGGGTACCCAGGGAAGAGCAATGTTTTGTTGGTGGTACAGTAACTAAAAAAGGATTAGAACTACAGTTCAACAGTTTAGTAACTGAATTGATGTCTGCTGAGAATGGAAATGTATTGTGGTTACACTAAGGTTTTTAGGATTCTGGGGTTACTATGGAGTTTTCAACTACAATGGAACGGGCTCAGGTTTCGACCAGGCATGTAGAAATCAGGCTCGCTTCCTGTGGGTCAGAGAGCGTCAAAGAGAAAAGTACTTTTTTGTTTCCCTTTTTGTATATCGAAAAGAGAAGAGATCTTATAATTGAGCCTTGGGGGACACCAGTAGTGAGTGTATCTATAACCATCAGGCCGTGTAGTTCATGAAGCAATCCTGTCCTCACCTCTTGTGGAAGCAATCCAGGAGTCTACAGAGACTCTCAGAGAAAAGATCTGATGGTTCAAAGTTCCAACGGCAGAGGTTAGATGATCTAGGAGTATGAGAGCAAAATAGAGAGAGTAGACTTTAGCAGAACTGAAGACCTATGTTACACGGAGGACCACAGTTTCAGCTGAGTGACCTGTTTTGAAGCCTGGCTGGTTAGGGTCATGAAAATCATTCTGACGGAGATATAAGGAGAGAGTTTAAGTGTTCCCAGAGAGAAGAGATACTGGTCGGTCGTTTTTGACAGAAGAGCCGAGTGTGGGTTTCTTAAGGAGGGTTGTGACTCAGGTCATCTTGAAGCCGAGCGGGAGACACGGTGGTCAGGGTTGAGTTGATAGGGGCAGTAAGGAATGGTCTGGTCCTGGAAATGGAAACTGCCTGCGTGTTCTGTGGGCTTAGTGATCCACTCATTCTTGGAGCTAGAGAGGAGGCTTGAGCCGACCTAAAACAAACAGGAACAAAGAGGGGTCATATAAGGCAGAAAATATGTAGCGTAGTATCAAAGAGACAGGGGTTAAGAGGTAGGGGGTGGGTTTGGATAGTTGGGGGAAAGAGAAAGGCAAAAGGAAACAAAGCTAACCAACGCATAGGGATGATGAGGTGAGATTAGTCGGCACATAGAATCTAGTGTCCAAGTTAGTGAGTTGAGTCGGAGGGGACCGGGAAAGGACGAGGTCAAATCAGACAAGCAAAGGAAACAGAGAGGTGGAAAGAAATTTGTCAAAGTCAGGATTCGGAAAATGGAATCTGCCCAACACAGTGGGTAGGCAGCCATTAGCTCATGAACGTGTTCAACTCATTGTAGACCTCACCAAGGTTACCTGCACGGCGTGTGTGTGTGTGTGTGTGTGTGTGTGTGTGTGTGTGTGTGTGTGTATGTGTGTGTGTGGGCTGTTATCAGAGTCCGGTTGAAGTACTGATCTGCCACCGTGGACACGACAGCCTAGACAAAAGACGACATGAAAGGGTTTTGTTCTCTCTTTTAATCAACATCCTTCATTCTCTCTCTGCGTCGAGGGCAAACAACCTCATCTGTATTTCTTCTGTTAGATGCCAGTATTTTTTAGGTTACCTTTTTTTGTTTCGTTTTACCTGCAGGGTTTCATTTTGCTCGGAACAGGAACCTAGTGAAATGCAATCACGGGCGACGCGCACGTAGACACACACTGCGGTTGTAATACTCGTTTTTAGAATTGGCGTGAACGTAAGAAGCTGCCAAAGCGAGTGCCTGACACCCTTTCTCTGTCTTTTTTCTTTCTGTCTTTCAGAGGGAGATCTGCTTGCCTGTACTGTATCAGGAACAGACAAGACAGGCCTTTTTTTAAGAATGTCACAGTGAAGAAAACTGGGGACACCTCCAAATACACACCAAGAATAGACACATTTTACCAAATCCTCTGGCTAAAAAGATCAATGAATTTCCGCTCGCGCCGTACAATCACACAAAACGGAATTATAACATCCACCATCATGTCTTCCTGTCCCTTTTGATATAGCCTCAAATTGTTTACGGGATCCAAGACTCCATGTCTGACAGACAGTACCTGTCACCTGATAGTTTAACTACTGACCCTGGATCTGTGAGGGGGGAAAACACATCAGTCACATCAGTTGTTTCAATAACAATGCTAGTTACGTGTTGCCTCAGTATACACGGATACATTCAGTACGTATCATTCTGCTCCGAGAGCCACGGGTTGTCTATTTGAAGTGGCAGACGGCAACTTTTCAAAGCAGTCACAAACAACAGCAGGGTAATACTCCATCTGAGACACTCGTTCGGAGCAAAGTGACCAGCAGGTGCGTCACGATCAAATAGGTTGAACGAGACATATCTGAAAAAGCAGATGAAACGAACGACATGCAGCAAATCCACAAAAGCACTCTTCGTCGCCGTGAATGAACGTGTCCCATTTCAATTTGTTTGGTAACGACAAATTAATCAATCGATCGACATTCTGCATGCCTGATAAAGCCACTAGTGGTGACGACCACCAATGCACGAGGAACATTCTTAACACTGGAAAATAGCAATAAAGTAAAGCTCAAATCTCACACAAACTAAAACATGACTGGACCAGCGAGGCAAGGCAACCATAGACTTGATGCTCGCTGGTTATTCCAAAACATCTGTGCTCATAGCAGTGTGGTTTTTGCATAAGGGGATTAATTTGTCTACGTTCGAGCGCGTAAAGCAATCCTCAAACTTTAGCTACCTCTCTCCGAAAATATAAACAGAAAATGTTTAACTACGCGCACACTGTTTATCGCTTCGAGTGATCTTACGTAAGCGCCAGTGAAAAAACTTGAGGGGCGACACGTTCCAATATTGCACGAAAACATACAGGCAACTCGCCTGCTGTCGGTTGAGTTATTCCGAACAAGCTTTTATAAATCACGTCTTCTTTGTTGAGTCACGCCATCCCCAATTATGTTGGGGATGCCGTGTGATAGAAGGCTAATGGGAAGTGCTATTGCTTGCTTCTACTTATTTGGTCTTTACCCATGGTCAATGTCACATTACAGATCTTGATGTACGCTGTTGTCTGGAGTTTTCTTTCTCCGGTCGGGTTTTGCTTTTTAATTGCTTTTGCTCAAAGAAATCCCTTCAGAAAATGGAATGGATGTATTCGGCTCTTAACGAGAAACAGAAGAGGGAAAGTAAATGTCCTTGGCTTCTTTTACTTACAGAAGTAAATCAGAATGCAGAAACTCAGCTTCCCACAGAACAAAAAACAAATAGTCTGAAAATCCTTTTTCAGTGTATCCTTACCTACTGCCGTTCTGTTCTTTTCCTCGGAGGGAGACGAAACAGAGGACAGCTGAAATGACAGCATTTGCATATATTTTCCTGTTTTGAACGTATCGAACCTCTGTGGGACTCGGTCCGTCTCTCTGAGGTCTCTCGGCGAGGGGAGCGGTCGCAGTGACAACTGCTCTTGTTATAATAAAGGTCACTGCAGGAACACGGTGACGTTTTGCCACTCGTTGGTTGATAGAGTTGAAACAGATGTGAATGCTGGACAGCTAGGCCCCAAGGATTATCACTCCGACAGAGAGAGGAGGGAGAGAGAATACAAAGGGGACCTTCACCATAAGACTTGAGTCCTGGTTAAGAGATGATCCAGTCATCACGGGACAGTGTGACAGTGGCATTTCTGTCACCTCACAGGGAGTGAGGCAATACAATTACAATGCAGTAAAGGGATAAACACGTTTTATCATGGTGTTGCTTCAGCACTTAGACAATAGGCTGAAAGTAGACCTCATAACAAAACACAGAATGAGTTTTCAGTGAATAGATCCATTCATCCAACGTCCACTTTGCAACAGAACATCATCCAATTCTATCCGACATCGGTACACATCAGCACACATCAGCACACATCAGCACACATCAGCACACATCAGCACACATCCGTACACATCCGCACACATCAGCACACATCCGCACACATCAGCACACATCTGCACACATCAGCACACATCAGCACACATCAGCACACATCAGCACACATCAGCACACATCAGCACACATCAGCACACATCCATACACATCCGCACACATCAGCACACATCTGCACACATCTGCACACAACCGCACACATCAGCACACATCCGCACACATCAGCACACATCAGCACACATCAGCACACATCAGCACACATCCATACACATCCGCACACATCAGCACACATCTGCACACATCTGCACACAACAGCACACATCCGCACACATCAGCACACAACAGCACACATCAGCACACATCAGCACACATCAGCACACATCCATACACATCCGCACACATCAGCACACATCCGCACACATCTGCACACATCTGCACACATCAGCACACATCCGCACACATCAGCACACAACAGCACACATCTGCACAAAACAGCACACATCCGCACACATCCATACATATCAGCACACAACAGCACACATCAGCACACATCCATACACATCAGTACACATCCGTACACATCCGTACACAACAGCACACATCAGCACACATCCATACACATCTGCACAAATCCATACACATCAGCACACATCAGCACACATCCGTACACAACAGCACACATCAGCACACATCCATACATATCAGCACACAACAGCACACATCAGCACACATCCATACACATCAGTACACATCCGTACACATCCGTACACAACAGCACACATCAGCACACATCCATACACATCTGCACAAATCCATACACATCAGCACACATCAGCACACATCCGTACACAACAGCACACATCAGCACACATCCATACATATCAGCACACAACAGCACACATCAGCACACATCCATACACATCAGTACACATCCGTACACATCCGTACACATCCGTACACAACAGCACACATCAGCACACATCCATACACATCTGCACAAATCCATACACATCAGCACACATCAGCACACATCCGTACACAACAGCACACATCAGCACACATCCATACACATCTGCACAAATCCATACACATCAGTACACATCCGTACACATCCGTACACAACAGCACACATCAGCACACATCCATACACATCTGCACAAATCCATACACATCAGCACACATCAGCACACATCCGTACACAACAGCACACATCAGCACACATCCATACACATCTGCACAAATCCATACACATCAGTACACATCCGTACACAACAGCACACATCAGCACACATCAGCACACATCCATACACATCTGCACAAATCCATACACATCAGTACACATCCGTACACATCCGTACACAACAGCACACATCAGCACACATCAGCACACATCCGTACACTACCTTTTCATTTGGGAATTTAATCGAAAACTATCTTCGTTCCACTTAACTCAAAATATGAATTTCATCACAATATAATACCAAGTATCACCTTACAAAACTATAGCAACATGGTGTTTATTGAAATAGATTTTAGTCAACAAACAAGGAAAATATTGCCAAGTAAGTTTACAACAAACATGGACTTTGTTTTGCAGAGATTAAGACTAGTTATAAACAAACAATAGACTACAATAATTCATAACAAAAAATGTAAATATGTAATGTACAATTGTCCAGTGTAGGTTCTGTGTGAATGTGGGGTGCGGACCAAAGGCATGATAGACCTCAACCTTCTGCCAGGGGGGAGAGTTCTGAATAGTCCATTTAAAGGAGGAAGTACTGCTGTCTGTCTCCTCTGTGCACCTAGATGTTCAGGTGGTACGCTAACTGAAATGTGAATAGTCCTATATAATCTCGCATAGTCTGATATAATAAGCATTGAGTGCAGTAGATTGGCAGCCCAGTAGTGGATACATTTGATATATTTAATGTGATTTGATTTTATCTTCGTAAGAGTCATAAAACACAGTTTTTAGCATTCCCGTTCTGGTCAGTCAATCAAACATTGCTTTTAATTTATTTATATGTACTGATTGTTGTGCATCAGCTTATTTTATAATGTAATCTGGATAGCAGATATATTCTTATTAAAGAATAGTTTAACTAAGTTAGATAGACAAAAACAAAGTATTTTTATTAAACCAGAAAAAAAATATTAAAATTGTACATTTCAAATCTGAAGGACCAACTTTATGTGAATAACTCATTCATGACCAGAAGTTAGAACCTTTTAGTTCCAAGGTCTCTCTGTGGATGTAAATGTCAGTCTGTGCATGAAAAAAGACCAGAGAAACCGGGTTCGCCCTTTAAATGAGTTCCAATTTGAACAGGCCAAACCAAGTCCTCTAATCTCATAATGTCAACCTTGGAAAATATGCTAAAAAGGCACAAAAGTGATTCAGTAACTAAAGTGTATATAGTCTAGTTTTTCGTCCAGCCTTGGAACTGAAAAGCAAAGGATAAAATGTCCGAGGGCAGCACAATGTGGTATTGAAATCTGGCCAGACTCCCGACGGACACTAACTAAGAGATGTTAATCTTAAATCACAGAGGAGAATGACGTCCTTCCCTTTGAGCAGAACCACTGTCATTTTACCAGGCTGTGATTTACAGACTGAAATACAGAGAGGTTGTTGGCCAGGTCGACGCACAGGCTATTGGATGGCGTTGTTCGTGGTACAAGCAGTTTGAAATAATAGACTAGAGCACACCATGATGATGTCACCCAAAGCAGACGCGCACATCAAGGAAACAAATGAATATATCTTCGCACTGAAACACTCTGATACGTTACGCAGATGAAAATGTACCTCAGTTTCAACGGTGTACACACTCACAGAAGCTGTCGTTTTTTGTTGCAGTAACAGCTGAAGGAAGGTGATATATGCTGGCTTAACAAAGTCTCTCGGTTCAAAGGCACTTCTTGTTTTGAAATGTAAAGTGCAGATATTCCTCAGGGTTTAATCCTCACACACTTGTATGCCTTTGTTCTAAGTGTGCGTGTGTGCCTTTCTCTTCTCCTCTTCCCGGTGTGTTTCAGATTCATCCCAGGACCTAACAAAGAGAACCCTCGCAGGCACCCAGCTAGGACCCCCTCCCCCCCCGAACGGACTAAAACTATTACATCAACGGAGACTGACTGGATTACCTGTGACCGCAGAAAGGATATCCTCCCAGATAAAACAGCTTTGCTCGCGTGGTGCCAAGGATTTCCGACCAGACAAATCCCCTCTCTGATCAATGAGCCTCACGTCAGCGACTCCGCCACAACAACCACGGCCAATTTCATACACGCTCTTTTTTCTCTTCCCTTCAAAATTAAACAGCTTAGCGGGGGCGGGTGGGGGGTTATTTAGAGGTTGTAAAAACCTTATTTGGAGAGACACTGTCGCTTTCCCGATTGGTAAACCCGTTGATCCGCGGTGAGAGTTGCCGTGTCACTCTGTGCCACATGGGATATCGAGGAACCCATGGCATGTTGAAGGAACATTTTGCGGGGACGGATTTACACATCTCCATCATGTTTCGTCGTCAGCGTTCATCTTAGAGGCAACATCTCAGCATGCCGGCTTTGCCGTGACCCTGCGTGGCCCAGGCAGTGGCCCTGGGGGGCCCCGGCAGTGTCCCTGACCCGTTCACCCGGCCGACGCGCCAGAAACACGCCCACGGTCACCGACGCGCTACTGAGCAATAGACACCTTCAGAGGTCACAGAGGTCGATCCCGTGGCCCACAGTCCATGTCCACGATTGACACGTCAGTCGAAACTCTTCTTCGTTCGCATGCTCTATGTAATTCATTGGAGCTATTTCTTTGTACCCCGCTGTATATAAATACAGGTTTAAACAGACAGTAAACATATCCGGGGAAGGGATCCTTTCACGGGATTCTTTAGCTCCGTCCATCCGATTCTTCAGTTCAGTCCTAGTCGAATGTAGTGGTTGAATCTCCCCTTTGTGTATATGACTGTTTGCAGTGTTTGTTTGCATTGAGAATCTCCGGAATAGACGTCAAGGGAACATTAAGAGAACGTATAGGTCTTATTAGCCGTTCAGTGATGTACCTGGAGGAAAGGAATCCCCGTTGCTTCTGTAAAGATGATAAAAACCACTGTACAGAAATTGCTCACAAAAGAAAATAACATCAACGGCAACCCCCTCTTATTTAATGTCCCGTGTCTGATATTGAGAGTGGCTGTGGACACGACTGCCTGTGTAGATTATTGACCTGTGTGTAGATTCCACACGGACACGCTGAAAGACTCTCCTGAGGATATATTGAAAACTGTATCGAGAAAGTACAATATTAGACACATTCAGCAGACATGCAATTCCCCCATTAGATATGCATACAGCCTTATCAGAATTAAAAGGGTTTTCTATACTGGGTTATCTGTCTCCATTTCCTAAAGTCTTACCTTGCGTGTATTTATTTATTAAATCATTTCTTTTTTGTTTCAGTTTGATCAAATATGTCCATTTAGTTTTAGTTTCAGCCATATAAACGTTTTGTGTATTTGCCAGGGAAGTAATAAGTTAATAGTTCTGGTCTTTTGGTTTGGATTGCATTAACAATAAATCAAACGGTGACTTGGATTTAGAACCTTGACCTGGGCAAGAAATATTGTTTATAGAAAATGTCCCAAGTTCTACCGTATACATGAGAAGCATCAAGCCCCTTCGTCTGACAGAATGAATAAAAACAACAACCAGTAATGGTACATTTGACATACATGTTATTAAAAACACTCAAATATAACATCCATGCCTTCTGGTTGCTGAAGATACACAGACACTTGTTGTTTTGTTCTAAAACCGATTGAATGTTTCTTTATAGGTTCCGTTCAACTCTAAAAGTGACCTGTATTCTTTCCTGTCTCTCACAAGCTGCCATATTCAGACACATTAAACTCATTTAATTTAGTCTTTACCAGCAGCATACTCAAAACACGAGGTATTGCCCTATCGGGTCTTTTGCGTTTCAACAACCGTTAAAACGTTAGAGCAGGTAATGTTCTCATCATCAAGAGCCCTGTGTTATTTGTTGATGAGTAAGTAAGATGTTTCACTTTAGGGATTCCTACTTCCTGTCCTTAGCTAGTAGTAGCAAAGATGACCCATTATAATGGTCCCAAACTCTTTATTCCAGCTACATTTTACACCACGCCCGACAGGTGTTAAGTTATTCTGTGTAAGAAGTGTGGTTTGTATATCTTAAAGATGATTTCTAGATTCGCTGGAGGGTTGGTCTTTAGAAGTAGAAGTTGAACATTGTTCAACAGCACAATAAACTGCGATAGCATCAGAGAACAAATTATACAATTAAATGCATTTTTGTTTTACAAGCTGATTAGTCCTTGGTTTGCCTACATTGACAAATTACAATGCATGAATTGAGATGAATGTTGCTTTCAAGTCTTTCTTGATGCATTGTTGAACTCTATTTACTTCTTCATCAAAGAAGGCTTTGAAAAGTATTGCTCTCCAGATGAGTTGTCCCCCCAAATGTACGAATATCCATGGTGTAGTAATATGTACGTAATAAGTATTGTCTTGATATGCGAGCATGTCTGTAAGGCATATCTGAAAGGCTTTTACATCATCCATGCTCAGATCATATGCTGTATTGCATAAGAATTCACACCTGTTGCATTTTTCTTCCAGATTTATTAACAACATGCTTGAAATACATTTTTATTGTGCTTTTTTTACAATTTATCAACACAAAATATGTTTGTGAAAATACAATTGTATACATTCGGATTTTTTAAAATAACGTTCTATCCAGTTTGCACTGTTCTGTAATTGGAGTAGTTAACATTGTCGTATGAGATATTGAATAGTCTTATTTTCTCAGAACAAGAATAGACAGGCCGGCTTCAGAAGAAGAAGTTCTTTGTTTCTGGCAATTTTGAGCCTGTAGTCAAACCCACAAACGCTGATGCTCCAGATACTCAACATGTCTAATGAAGGCCAGTTATATTGCTTCTTTAATCAGTGCAACATTTTTCAGGGGTGCTGCAATAATTGCAAAGGGGTTGCTAATGATCAATTAGCCTTTTATAATTATAGACTTGGATTTGCAAACACAACGTGCCATTGGAATACAGGAGTGGTGGTTGCTGATTATCGCCTGAGTTTATATTCTATTGAAAATCAGACCATTTCCAGCTACAATAGTCGTGAACAACATTGACAATGTGTAAACTGTATTTCCGATCAATGTAATGTTTTTAACGGATGAAAATATTTGCTTTTCTTTCATGTTTCTAAGTGACCTTTTTAAAGCGGTTAATATAGAAAACTAGGTTAAAGGTCAATTTTATTTAATTATCAAATTATTTATAATATTTTTATTTAATGCATACAGTGTTTTTTTATTCCACACCAAACTGCTAATGATCCATGTTATTAACATAGGACGTCCATTTTATATATTAGGTTAGTGCAAATCGTAAGGACAAAATATGCAGATTTAAAGTGCCCCTGATTACTGTTCATTTAAAATTCCCTTGATGCCGAAGATAATTTATCAAAATGGCACATTCAATTAATTTATGTAATTAGAATAAAGATTTCCAATATCATGCCAGGGTAAAACACTGGATGATTTTAAATACCACCCCCCCCACACACACACACACACAGACACTTAACCTGCTTTATTTGTTTGTTTGACGCCACGTACTCGTCTCCCTACAGACCCACTTGTGTATACTAGTCATTTAGAAATGCCGCTTCCTTTTGCCAGTTGTTTCCCCACTGAACAGGCACAGAAGATCTCAAACTGGCAAAGATGTCAATCTCCAGCAGTTTTGCCAGAATCACACAAGAGGATGTGCAACTAAGCAATGGGTGTTTTCTCATCCTCAATGAGCCGTTCCCTAACCCATTTTTGGTGTTTGTCTCATATCTAATAGGATTCAGAGAGTCCTGTGGTCTCATTGTGTCTCCCCAGAACAACATGACAGAGTGTGTGTATATCAGTCGGCGAAAAGAGGAGAGGAGCAGGAGAATTGAAAGTTTATGAAAGAAAGATATGGCGCCGCGACGTACTGTGAAGATTATCCCTGAACGACTCGATGGCTTTTTTCTCTCATCGTTTGTGCAGGTTCCAAAGTGGATTATGTTTAAAAAGGTGCTCAGTAAGTGCTGGAAGAGGAGAAGAGATGCAAGTGGTTCTTTGTTCCCTTTCATGTGGTTTTACTTCCATGTCGAGATGATGGAGGCAAGCTGTGGTGGGAGGTCCAGCTCCATTAAAAGTAGAGCAGAATGCACTCAGTATAAATACATATAAATATATCTATACATCAGACATCACTTCTATCCCTCCACATTATCATTACACTTTCAAACGAGACACATCAATCACGCCCTCCGGGTCCCTTCCAGGATCAGCCGCGTCTGAATCAACCTGTAGCGGTGATCTACGGCCGACGGCATGGCAGCCTTAAGTCACTGAGCTGATTGAACACTGCACCGCTCAATCAGGTGTTTAACGGGATGGACTGGAGTCCTCCAACACAACTTACGTTCACAGGGGGAACGACTGCAGTTAGCCACATCTGGTAAATCCACTTTCTATTTGACTATGACTCATGGGTTCGATGGTCTGAAAGCTACAGTGGTCTTCTGGACCTTGACAACAGCGTTTTATAATCACAGACTTAAGGACCATAATTTAAGCGACGTGTCACCTTTCCGCTAATCTCTAGCCGCGATGAACATCCGAACATCATTAATAACCGTGAACTTGTTTTTTAATGATAGCTGTTTGGCGTCCGACGTTGATGGTTAGTCGTTATGTCCAGATCCATTTGGTGAGGAAATTACACCAGAGTAATGAAACGGCCACAGTACGGTTGATTTTGAGTTCTTTATTGCAGAACTAGCAGAGTAATATGGGATTATTATAACATTATATATATATTATATAAGGAGTGTCAGCACATCTGCATTGACTCTGCTGCTGTTGTGTAGAGGGAAGATAAATTCCTATTCACTCCAACAGCCAATTGCCGTTAGCTTATGTATGAACTAGAACGTTCAGATGAGTGTAAGGAGGAGGTTTAATTGTCTATGATTGGTAGTTTTCTGTAAAACATTGTTACTTGTGATTAAACACATTGTACAGTGAAGAAAGAAAGTAAGTTTGCCCACTGACAAAGACGTGATCAGTCTGTAATTTTAATGGAAGGTTTATTTGAATAGTTAGAGACAGAATAACCACGAAAATATCCAGAATAACGCATTTCAAGGTGAAGTATTTTACTAGTGAAGTAAGTATTTGACCCCTTTTGCAAAACATATCTTAGTGCTTGGTGGCAATACCCTTGTTGGCAATCACAGAGGTCAGATGTTTCTTGTAGTTGGTCACCAGGTTTGCACACATCTCAGGAGGGATTGTGTCCCAGACCTCTTGGCAGATCCTCTCCAAGTCATTAAGGTTTTGAGGCTGACGTTTGGCAACTCAAACCTTCAGCTCCCTCCACAGATTTTCTGGGGGATTAAGGTCTGTTGACTGGCTAGGCCACTCCAGGACCTTAACGTGCTTCTTCTTGAGCCACTCCATTATTGCCTTGCCCCTGTGTTTTGGGTCATTTTCATGCATGAATACCCATCCACGACCTATTTTCAATGCCCTGGCTGAGGGAAGGAGGTTCTCACCCATGATTTGACGATCTCCCATCTATCGTCCCTTTGATGCTGTAAGATGTCTTGTCCCCTTAGCAGAAAAACACCCCCAAAGCATAATGTTTCCACCTCCATGTTTGACCTTTGGATAGAGTTCTTGGGGTCATATCTGTCTTCCTACAAACACGGCGAGTTGAGTTTTGGTCTCATCGCTTGGTTTTGGTCTTATCTGACAACAAGAACTGTCACCCAGTTCTGAATCAAACAATACCTGTAAAGTGGCTCAGTGGGTTGAGTTGGTTATCTATCAATAGGAAGGTTGGTGGTTCGATCCCTGGTTCCTCCTGGGGAATTGTCGAGATGTCTATGAGCTGGCGAGCCTGCATGCCTTGCATGGTAGACGCGGTCGTCACTGTATGAATTTGGATAAAAGGGCAGCATTTACCTGGGAGCCAGAAATCGTGCTGATTGACAGGGGATCAAATACTTATTTCACTGAGTAAAATGCAAATCAGTGTATAACTTATTTGAAATGGGTTATTCTGGATTGTTTTTGCTGTTACGTTCTCTCACTGCTTAAATAAACCTAACATTAATTTAATTAAAATAATAGACTGATCGTGTCTTTGTCAGTGGGCCAACGTACAAAATCCGCAGGGGATCAAACACTTCCTTCACTGTAGATGGAACTGTGCACGAAAGAAATAGCATGAACAGTGACATTTTACAATAGCCCGAAATCAAGTGTCCCCACACAACACAGCACACCCTTTTCAAAGTTTTTCGGGCAAAATAACAACTCAACAGAATAAAAACCTAACAGATTTCCGCATGGTAACAAGACAATTCCTTTGTGACAAATGAATGCACACTCTAATCGACACCCGATACATCACTGTCCCTTGACACCGTGCGAAAGCCCGCGAACCGCCAACACACTCCACAGTTAAATGACTTGCCGTGTCTATGACTGTCAACCGCATGATAATGATAATTCATTTCTCCTCCGGTTTGTCCCCCCCAAACCCCCGCTGCCCGTCCCCCCCGCCCCCACTGTATTTTCTCCCCTGGAAGCGACGTCAACCCAAAACCCACTACCTCGAGATGGACCCGAAATGAGATCCATCATGTTTCTCATGAATGGTTATGTGCAGTACGGGACAGGGCTTGTCCCGCCAGGGGAGCGAGGCAGGGGCCCGCGGGCTCTCGGCCTTCTCGGAGATGTAAAAATTCCCACTTCCCATTATACGGGGACCATTTTTCATCGGGAACGTCTCTCCGCAGAATAAGCCACACGTCAGCAGAGTGACTCTCGATTGTTCGCCACTTGAGGGTGAACGCGAACGACCCGCGGCTCCGGTCCAAACGGGAGGAAGGCGAGCGAAAGAGAAACGGGAGAAGGCGGAGACATGTGACGGATGATGTCTTGTACAAGGGGAACGCAGGTTTTGTTATTAGATAGACGTGTGTTGGCGCCCATCCTTCAGCACCGTAACACTGTTCACCGGGTAACACAACTAAGAATCAACCTAACCAAATGTAGTTCACGCTTCAGAACGGCTCACACAGGAAGTTTTGCAATGCGTATATTTCATACGGCTCGCTGCAAGTTGAGTACGAATACAATGACCAGTTTAGACAGCTTTTACTATACTCACCCGGCATTTCTTAACATTCTGGGTTTCTCATTGGGACCCCATGCTGTTGCAAAGAGATCAATTTCCATTTTCTAACCCAGCTGTCCTTCATCAAAACATTTTCGTCCGGAGAAAATGTTTTCCTCGTAGGGGAGAGCGCAGCTGAGTAATTGTAATCAGAGGGAAAAGTCATTGTTTTGGCATCAGCCTACTGACCGGGAATCCAACCTGGCGTTTGGGGAATCTGTTACAGAAATATTCATATGATGTGTTACATAACGGTTGGCTATGTTGCCAAAGCCTACATGTTACATGTTTGCCAATAAGTCATGGTAGAAATGTCAAAGTCTTATTTGACAACATATTCTGTTGCGAATTACATTCACGATTAGTGTTTAGATTATACATCATTAAATTGCATATCTTTGAAAATACTCACAGCTGTCCGAGTCCAAACATGTTCCTAGTTACATTGTATTGAAGTTTGTTGTTCGCTTTTAGAGTTCCAGACAGAGTCTCTGTAAAAGCACTTTGCGACAAATGAAGATGTAAAAAGAAAGAATAAATGAACTAAATAAATGTGATTGATAGATTATTTCAATAGCTTTACGTTGAGTTAAGTGACTAAAAGTAAACTGTACTAAACTTTGTTTTTGGTCTTTGTAGATTCAGAACGTACACAATTTCTATTGATAGCACTTCCATTTCCGGTACATGGTCACAGATATTTCTAAATCTTTTTTCTGTACAAAACGTTTCAAGTTATAACCATTTTGTTTATTTAATATTCACGATTTTTCCCCTTAAAGACTTGCTGTGCTCAAATATCTCTCAGAATGTCACTGTCACCGTCTTGTGTGAGGCAGATGTGACACAAAGTACACAGTGTACTCATTCATCCCAACATAAAGTCCCTTTGTTCAGGTACAGTGAGCGTAGGTACGATGGTAAAGACAATGTGTCACCTTCAGGCGGTGTGGGTGTTGGCTCTCTTATGTTTAAACTTCATCATCAAATGGAAGTCACAAAAGTGCAGTTGGAGTCTGGAGATACAAAAATCAGAGATCATCAAGCTGCCTCCAGCATCCTCACAAGGTCCAGAAATAACGAGTGAAGTCGACGCGTCAATAACGAAGTGGTCGCAGTAAAGTTAATGTTGTTTTTTGGGATATATGTTGGAGAATTCGATGTGCCGGCCAATTTACGTTGCCGACTTGTCTACAAAAAAGAATGTTAGAAAAGAAACGTAACATAATTTACAATAGACTTCCCTCTCTTCTCCCACACACATTTTAACATGACCATTCCTGAACTAAACGACTGAAGTAACTGAACGGGTGGATAAACCAGTGCATGCAAATCATCACAAATGGGCTTATTGGAGCAGTAGCTGACAAACGTGGAACACGGAGATATGGGGCAGGGATGTTCTGTTTTGTCAAAAGGGACTGGCGAAAACATCACAAAAGGGAGACTTTCGATATCCTTGCTAATATCACAGAAAAATGCCAAGCTTCATCCAACCCGATGAATAAAGAATCTAAGATTAATAAGAGCCAACATATTTTTAATCTATCAAATGACAGAAATGGGTGTATGTGGACGGATGTATTGCAGACAATTTAGGGATTGTCAAACTATTAACCGACGTTCCTGATCACGCACAACTCAGGCAATGGAGATTTCAAGTGATTTTCTTGTTTATGTGTCTCCCTCGATATAAGAGGTTGCTAATATATTTTGGTAACTCTTAGATGCTTTTTTCCAGGAGAAATGTGTACCTCTTTCTCATGATTGTATTTGAAACAAACACTACCCCCTGGTTTGGTAAAATGTTGACAGACGGATTTACAGTACACTCCCTGCTTAATGCCAGATGATTGGGCTATAGTGAATTCATATCTTGACAGTGAAACATTGAAAAGCTATTGCTCAGCGGAAACATTTTTGATACCTTCACCTAAATTATTTTATTCCTTACTTAATCAGACAGTATTTGACAACATTCAAAAACGTTGTCAGATGTATTTGAATAAATCTGAAGTAGTTCAAGCACCCTTCCTATTTCATGTCCTATGCAGCAGGAGATTAGAGCTGTGGTTCATTGAACTATGTTTCAGTCACTGTAGCAAGCTTTTTACTAACAGATGGAACGCTCCCACTAAAGTTTCATTTACAGCACTCATTACCAACCCCCGCCATTCCACCCACACCCAAAATGACAGACGTCTCCCGGAGTCAAAGCAAAGCTGTCATAATCAACTGTAACAATCATGCTGAGAGATAAACCCCAACGACCCCTGCTGCTTGATGGGGAAACCCTGTAGAGAACCCGCTTTCATCCAAACCCCACGTGCACTCCTGTTGGTGCCGCCTCTCAAAGCGCAGAGGATCAACCCGAAATGGTAAAAGATACAACACAACACGACAATAGACCATATTCAATCAATTGGAAAACAGAGCAGGTCTAGAATATGCACACAGTATTTCTTCACAAAATATATAGATCAGAGAGACCCATAATGCCTCTGTCATTCGGGATGAAACAGCAATGCATTCCAGACGGAAATGGTGTCTTTCCGAAAGGCCCCACCGCTCTCAACCCCCCACCACCTTCACCCCCCACTCCCACTCATCGTACCCACCAGCAACAGCTCTAGCTCCCGTCATGACCATACGCTATAATTGCCAGGATAATTACAGAGACAATATCTGGCTGCACAGAGAGAACTGGGTGGCTTCTAATCTAAAGCCGGTCACTCTCTAGTAGACAGTGCTAACAGCTAAGCATCACAGTAAAGTAGTTGAAAGCTCTCCGCGGCAATATGAGGCACAGCGAACCAGCGAAATGAATTAAATACATTACGGAGCCGTTTTCTCAGCGGGT
This sequence comes from Dallia pectoralis, assembly GCA_029465975.1. Taxonomy (NCBI): domain Eukaryota; kingdom Metazoa; phylum Chordata; class Actinopteri; order Esociformes; family Umbridae; genus Dallia; species Dallia pectoralis. The sequence goes on from CM055744.1 coordinate 13,675,656, forward strand.
GACTGTTCTCTGCGACTCTATGATCACTAAATCAGTATCCTGGCTCCACCTGATTATCCTCTTATCCACTACCTGAGCCTATTAACCACCTCAACATGAATAATGTGTTGTTAATTAATAAAAGGTCACTGCTCGGTATCAATGGTTGAATGGGGTAAGTAGCAGGGTTTCTGCCTGAAAATACATACACAAAAGTCTTAGTTAAGTATGTATCATGACTCCACAAAGAGTGTCAACCTTTTGGTTGAATATGAACACTTAAGTCAAGTGAAATCTTGGGTTAATTTATTCTGCTAGCTCAAACCCTGGAAAGGGGTGCCTCCTGGCTGCTCTTGTGACTTGGTCACGCGGGTTTTCTTTCATTCCATATCATTTTTTGTTTTAACATTGCAATAGTTGTGTCGGGAGAACGAGTGTCGTACTAAATACAAAACTGAGGAATTCTTTTGGATCGAAAAACAGTCCATCAGTATGTATTGGCCGGATCAGAGATGTATTTGTGTCATGGCAAATAGTTACGGTTGTTACTGTACAGATGTTACGGTACAGCTGGAAGGCGGATGCTAATGCAGAGATTCCTTGGAACATTTTCTCTTTTTTATTCAAACTTAAATTACCAAACAACAAATGAATGACAGCCACAGGACTCAAGACAATGAAAGACAAAATGGCATCCACAAACACAAACTTAAATAAGCTTCCTAAATAGGACAACATAAGGCAGCTGCCAATAATTGGAGAGCAAACATGAAACACTTATATAAGAGGGATGTCATGCCCACCCTAAGGCCACCATGAAGTGGGCCAGAGTTCCAGACAGTGATGGCAGTTAGTACATAAGAAAGTATTTTTTTTTGTGTCAGTGATTTGTCTGAAATTTCGAAACTTCTTTTTGCTTGGTCATTAGTACTTTATATGAATTTGGGGGGAATGTCTTTCTACATTCTACATTCTACATTTCTACATTCTTCTTATTATCGCCCCCATCCTATTACAGAATAATTTACTTTTCAGCGTGCTTTGTTGTTTGTTTGTTTGTTATTGCTTTGAATTATAATAATGTCCTGTCAAATATAGTCCAGCGATCTGCCTTGCAAATTACCCTAACCTAACGACAAGGATACCAAAGGACAAAACAGGCCCTTTATGTCGGATAGAAAGTAGCCTCTGTGACAGATACCGTGTAAAAATTCATTTCGATGTTTCCCCATAACAGTTCTCTGGTATGTCCTGAGTCTTTCTAATTTGTGTCTTCTCCTTACCTTGTTTTTCCCAAGCTATCAGCACAAATAGAATGGTGCCTGTGCCTTAAGGCGATGGCTATTGATTTACATTGGATGTGAGAGGTTGTAGCCTGAGCCATAAACACAAAGGGTTCTATTTGTCAGGCCACATGGAGGAACACAGCGCTGTACTGATAGACAATAGAGTTGTCACATTGGCTAAAAGAATGGCTGTGTAAACAGTGGTTTTATTATGCTTACTTGAGCAATGTCGTCAGCCGATATAGGGCATGTTTGTTACTATTTTACAGACATGTTGAGGAAAGATCCCGAAACAAATGACACTGGAGAAGGCATCTGACATTATTTACGAGTAAAGATGTATTTTGTCGATTATATTGCCCACAGAGTACACTCATGGTAAATTGTCATTTGAGTAAATGTAATTGTTCACAAATAATATGCTTCTAAACACTTCTACGAGAATGTGGATATAGAGTACCATGATTACGGGTAACCCCGAATGAATAGTAAATTGATTTCTCAATCACAGTTAATTCTGCATAATCTATTATCATGGTTGCATTCACAGTACTGTAGCAGAAGCATCAGTTAATCTCACTGACAATAGCATGTATTACATTGAATTTATAATATTCCCTCGTTCAAATTATGAATATCTCTCGGACTTTAATGTGATACTGGACTTATACCATGCATCTTGACATAAGTGCAGCAAAGCAGGGAAAAAAATGGTGACCCCTTTTTCCTTGCACACATTAATCACACTCACTTATATCAAATTGAAAACATTTAAATACTTCACTTCGCACAAATAATTTGCAAAGCCAAGTTGAAAGTGTAAGAGGCGAAGAACGCGTAATTAGAGGTGACGATTCAAACACCTAATAAGAGATTAAGAAAAATGAATAAGGTGTCAGCTCGCTTCTCAGCGGCTGCACCAGCACAAGATTAATTGCCGGCTGAGCTAATTTGATTTGTAACATGGGAAAGGATGACCTGGTAAGTCAGTTAAAAAGACTCAACTCAATGACATATGACATTAATGAAACATGAACACAGATTTTAGGACAGGAATGGACATGCCTCTCTACTCTCAGCCCGGTAATGGTATGTTGGCAAGACAATAATTTAAAGGAGATGTTTACTAATTTAGGTGGTTCTTCATCATGAAAATGGTGTAATTCTTTTAACCAAAGAATGGCTGAAGAAGAAAGAAAACTGAACCGTAGTTACAATTTGTCATTGCCCATTGACTACTGTACGGGCAAGAAATCACCAAACTTTGAGATGGAAAATAGTGAAATTTATGTGAGTCAATGCCTCCATGAAAAAGGTCAATAATGTGACGAAGAATCGGTTATTTAACACCTGAGACCCAACTGAGAGCTAGCAGCGTGACCCACGTCTGGTTTTTGCTGCTCGTCTGCATTACATTCCAACAACGAAACAGTCAACCATAAAAACCCAGAAACAACACAAGGACCACTTGTTGGAAGGGAAATTAAAACGTTCTGATGTAAAAAGCGTAAAGGAAATCTTCGCCCTTGGTTAAACTAAGTAGTCCTGTTCTGCGGTGTGTGTGTGACAGCTCTGGCCAAACAGAGTCACAGTGAATGTCATTGATCACTACTTATTCAGCTCAGAGACCAGGGGAAAAGGCCTCTCTCTGAGGCATACAACAGCCCACCGCTTTAAAGGTCATCAAACTCAGGCATCAAAAAGAAAATAGGCTCAGAGCTTGTATAACACTTCCACCACATTAAAGCCAGTTGTTATGCTGCTTGAATACAATGTGCACCATTGTAAGATTTGATGGACATTCAAATGTTTCATAATTTCAGTCACACTGAATGATATTGGTGAAAAGACACAGGTAAGAAGACTAAGGACACGAGTGACTAAAGACCAGAGTGAGACGACTAAGGACACGAGTGACTAAAGACCAGAGTGAGACGACTAAGGACACGAGCGACTAAAGACACGAGCGACTGAAGACACGAGTGAGACGACTAAAGAGACAGGTAAGAAGACTAAAGACACGAGTGAGACGACTAAAGACACAATTGAGAAGACTAAAGACATCGATGAGAAGACTAAAGACACGAGTGAGAAGACTAAAGACACAATTGAGAAGACTAAAGACATCGATGAGAAGACTAAAGACACGAGTGAGAAGACTAAAGACACAAGGGAGAAGACTAAGGATACAAGTAAGACGACTAAAGCCTTAAGGTACCTTAAAAAATACAAAATACAAAAAAACAGCATCCACAAAAACAAGACCAATGGTTAATCCAAAAGAAACCCCAAAATGTTATTGGGGCTATGGAGGCTGTTCAAAGGGGGAGTAGCTATGCCCCCAGAGCCGGCCTTTAGGCTTTAGCCTCGACCCTTCAGTACAGGTCCTCAGGCCAGAGGCTAAAGTGCAGACCCTCAGCCCTGAGCTTGTGGCTAGCGGGGGGTTCTCGTTGCCACCCCTGGAGGTGTGGGACGTTGACCCTCTTCCACCACCGCTGCAAGACAAGTCCGAGGAGGAAGACTATCTTCTGATCCCGTTCAAGGGTTTTATTAAAGAAAAACAGCAAAGTGAACAGTGAAAAAACACATTTACACTGACTTAAATGAGAGTGTGTTAAATGAGTGACTACTAACATTAAAGCAGAACATACATGAAACACAAACACTCACCGAACAGATAGGATGTAACATGAAATAATGACAAGCAAAGTAACAATGAAATGAGCAACTTAAATTCCTCCACTAATTCCTGAACTAAAACGGGGGGTGCTTAATGTCAACTCAAAATGAAGGAAAACAGTGGAACAGCAAAAATAAAACACAGAATTGAGGAGAAGTCCTCAACCGTGACAGGATGACTGTTTGCTGTAAGCCACATGTCGTAAGTGATGCCATCTCTGTTTGAGCCTTTGTTATTTTCTTTTGCGTTAGTTCTTTAAATAAAACGAGAGATTATCACAAGAGAAGCTCTGCGCCTGTGTCCTCAATTGCCCTCAGAACTACCAACTTCCTGTGTATCTATTTGTCATACAATTCTGCATGTTTCGGCATTTAAGGCGCCACTGGTGTGGCGGCAGGATTTATGGGTAGCTCAGAAGCAACAGCCAGGGGGTGTGGATACCAGAGAGCAACAAATACTTGGGTACTAAAATTTGGACTTGATTGACGTGCGTAACGTAGAGGAAAGAAAACGTGATGAAATGTATTTTCGTTTGAATACTCCTTCAATTCACGTTCTGACGAAAAATATTTCTGTGCCGCAATTATGTGCCGCAATTATGTGTCAGGAATCCCACTGACCTAGAAATATCTCAAATAGAATAAAATCCATCTAATGGTCCCCCAGGGTGAACTCCTGTTGCATTCCCCAATGCTGCCGTTTTATTGTCGTAGCCTAATGGAACTAATGTAGTGCTATATTGCGTGTGACCTAATGCACTGGTCAAACTATTACATCCAATGAACGATTAAGCAATCAAAAGGTTGAACAACTAAGCGAATGTGATGAAGCAGAAAATAATTCCTGTATGCAATCAAGATATGACTAAGAAACACATATGCCAAAACGCACACAATTCTGGAAGTATTTTTCTTTTAATGCAGATACTTGCAGGTTCATAGATAATATTTGTTCTAAATGCAACAGTAAAACTTACTCTAAATATGATATCCAACCACCTGACTGAAAAATCATTCACTGTTGTTGGAGAATTTTGCCAACAATGGATGTTTTAAAAACAGCTCCATGTCTGGCATGTATCTGTTTACCCTCCATGTGTATTTTCACCCTCATTTTTCTACCTCAGTGTCTTGGCTGAGGTAGTTTGTTAATTTGTCATGGGCAGAGATTGCAGGGTTCACCAATAAAACAAGCTTTCCTAAATCACAATTCTGATCATCGCTGGGAGCAAAATAGTGACTAAGTAAAATCCGACGGGAAAGAAGTGAGGAGAAACAACTAAAAAGGTGAGCAGAAGCTATGAAATAAGGTCAAATTAAAAGATATGTAAATTGTGTTTACAAAAGCCAGGCTCCAATTATACGCCTGGCGGTTCTGTGGCTTGTGGAACAACAACCCGGACCTGCACTTCCTTATCGCAGGCTGCACACCAAGTGTGTCCCCTGATTGGTGCTTTGACCTCATCCAGCGGCACTTCAAAAAGACCAGAGTGAACAATGCGCTTCACCACATCAGATCGCTGGTGTGGTGATGCACGGCACTGTGATTGTGGATAACATCATTGACTTGTTTGTTCTGTGGCCGTGTGTTGTTGCCTCAGAGAAGAGCTCACAGTCCGGATTAAGTCTCCGATGACAACAATGCACTCTTTCTTCCCAGAGACGAGCGGCCAATACAAGCGCCATCTGGACAAAACCGGGTAGACATATATTTTTTAGAAGATTGAAAAGAGTTTTGAGAGGAAGGGGCGATGGGCATCTTTTGGCAAAGAAATCAAAAGCCGGAGAGAAATAGGGACACGTAATATATATTCCATTCTTGGTGCATGATGTGTTTAGGCCCCATTATGCTTCTGCGTCAACTCCACGGCGTAGCTACGCCGTCGCTCCTACGGCGTCGTGGCCGTTTTATGGTTCTGCGTCGGGTTGCGTTGCATTTCACCGCCAGATGTATAATCTGACCAATCACAGCCCTTGTGGTCTGCGTCGCCTCGACGCGTAGTTACAATTTTTTGGAGGTGCACGTCGAGCCTCCCCGGGAATCATCACCTTAACGTGGTGGAGAGGTTTGTGTGCCCCTATGAACCTGAGGGCTGGGTTGTCTGGAGCTTCATGCTCCTGGTAGGGTTTCCCAAGGCAAAGTGGTCTCAGGCGAGGGGCCAGACTAAGAATGGTTCACCAAGACCCCATGAAAGATAGAGGGAAAAGGAGCGAGACCCTGCCTGGAGGAAGCCCAGGGCCCTCGTCTGGAGCCAGGCCCAGACGGCGGGCTCGAAAGCGAGCGTCTGGTGGCCGGGTTTGCCACGGAGCCCGGCCGGGCACATCTCTCTCCTCTCCATCCTGTGGGCCCACCACTCACAGGAACAACCGCAGGGGTCGGGTGCGCTGTCATATGGGTGACAGTGAAGGTGGGGGGTCTCGACGGATCAGACCCGGGCGGCAGAAGCTTGCTTTGGGGACGTGGAACGTCACCTCACTGGGGGGGAAGGAGCCAGAACTTGTGCGTGAGGTGGAGCGATACCAGTTGGATCTGGTGGGACTTACCTCTACGCACAACCGTGGCTCTGGAACCTTACCCCTGGATAGGGGTTGGACTCTGTTCTTCTCTGGAGTTGCCCAGGGTGAGAGGCGGCGGGCTGGTGTGGGGATACTCACGAGCCCACGTCTGAGCACGGCGGTGTTGGAGTTTACCCCGGTGGATGAGAGGTTTGCCTCCCTACGCCTAAGGGTGGTGGGGGAAAACTCTGACTGTTGTTTGTGCTTATGCACCAAACAGCAGTTCGGAGTATTCAGCCTTCTTGGAGACCCTGAAGGGAGTCCTATATAGGGCTCCAGTAGGGGACTCCATCATTCTGCTGGGAGACTTCAACGCACATGTGGGCAACGATGGAGACACCTGGAGAGGCGTGATTGGGAGGAACGGCCTCCCTGATCTAAACCCGAGCGGTCGTTTGTTATTGGACTTCTGTGCTAGTCATGGATTGTCTATAACAAACACCATCTTCGAACATAAGGAGGCGCATAAGTGTACATGGTACCAGAGCACCCTAGGCCGAAGGTCAATGATCGATTTTGTGATCGTATCGGCTGATCTAAGGCCGCATGTTTTGGACACTCGGGTGAAGAGAGGGGCAGAGCTGTCAACTGATCACCATCTGGTAGTGAGTTGGATCAGAGGGTGGGGAAAGACTTTGGACAGACCAGGTAAGCCCAAACGGGTGGTGCGGGTGAACTGGGAACGTCTGGAGGAGGCCCCTGTCCGAAAGATCTTCAACTCACACCTCCGGCGGAGCTTTTCAGGCATCCCTGTGGAGGTTGGGGGCATTGAACCTGAGTGGGCAATGTTCAAAGCTTCTATTGCTGAAGCTGCGGCGGTGAGCTGTGGTCTCAAGGTCCTAGGTGCCTCAAGGGGTGGTAACCCTAGAACACCGTGGTGGACCACGGTGGTCAGGGAAGCTGTCCGACTGAAGAAGGAGGCCTTCAGGGATATGCTAGCCCTGGGGACTCCGGAGGCAGTTGCAGGGTACCGACAGGCCCGAAGGGCTGCAGCCGCTGCCGTGTCAGAGGCAAAGCAGCGGGTGTGGGAGAAGTTTGGAGAAGCTATGGAGAAGGACTTTCGGTCGGCACCAAAATGCTTCTGGAAAACCGTTCGGCACCTCAGAAGGGGAAAACGGGAACCATCCAAGCTGTGTACAGTAAGGATGGGACACTGTTGACCTCAACTGATGATGTGATCGGGCGCTGGAAAGAGCATTTTGAGGAGCTCCTGAATCCGACCTACACGCCCTCTAGTACAGAGGCAGAGCTGGAGGCTGATGGAGGGTCATCGTCAGTTTCCCTGGGGGAAGTCGCTGAGGTAGTCAAACAACTCCACAGTGGCAAAGCCCCAGGGACTGATGAGATTCGTCCAGAAATGCTAAAAGCTTTGGGTGGGGAAGGGCTGTCTTGGTTGACACGCCTCTTCAACATTGCATGGAAGTCTGGGACAGTGCCAGAGGAGTGGCAGACCGGGGTGGTGGTTCCCCTCTTTAAAAAGGGGGACCAGAGAGTGTGTGCCAATTACAGAGGTATCCCACTCCTCAGCCTCCCTGGTAAAGTGTACTCCAAAGTGCTGGAAAGGAGGGTTCGGCCAATAGTCGAACCTCAGATTGAAGAGGAACAATGCGGTTTTCGTCCTGGCCGAGGAACCACGGACCAGCTCTTTACTCTCGCAAGGATCCTGGAGGGGGCCTGGGAGTATGCCCATCCAGTCTAGATGTGTTTTGTGGATCTGGAGAAGGCGTATGACCGGGTACCCCGGGATCTTTTGTGGGAGGTGCTGCGGGAGTATGGGGTGAGGGGGTCTCTTCTCAGGGCCATCCAATCTCTGTACGCTCAAAGCATGAGCTGTGTCCGTGTCCTCGGCAGTAAGTCGGATTCGTTCCCGGTGGGGGTTGGCCTCCGCCAGGGCTGCGCTTTGTCACCAATCCTGTTTGTAATATTCATGGACAGGATATCAAGGCGTAGTCATGGGGGAGGGGTTCCCGTTCGGTGGGCTGATGGTCACATCACTGCTTTTTGCGGATGATGTGGTCCTGATGGCCTCATCGGTCGGTGACCTTCAGCACTCACTGGATCGGTTCGCAGCCGAGTGTGAAGCGGCTGGGATGAGGGTTAGCACCTCTAAATCTGAGGCCATGACTCTCAGCAGGAAACCGGTGGAGTGCCTACTCCGGGTAGGGAATGAGTCCTTACTCCAAGTGAAGGAGTTCAAGTACCTCGGGGTCCTGTTCGCGAGTGAGGGAACAATGGAGCGGGAGTTTGGTCGGAGGATCGGAGCAGCGGGGGCGGTGTTGCATTCGCTTCACCGCACCGTTGTGACGAAAAGAGAGCTGAGCCGAAAGGCAAAGCTCTCGATCTACCGGTCAATCTTTGTTCCTACCCTCACCTATGGTCATGAAAGCTGGGTCATGACCGAAAGAACGAGATCGCGGGTACAAGCGGCCGAAATGGGTTTTCTCAGAAAGGTGGCTGGCCTCTCCCTTAGGGATAGGGTGAGAAGCTCAGTCATCCGAGAGGAACTCGGAGTAGAGCCGCTGCTCCTTTGCATAGAAAGGAGCCAGTTGAGGTGGTTCGGGCATCTTGTAAGAATGCCACCTGGGCGCCTCCCTAGAGAGGTGTTCCAGGCACGTCCAGCTGGGAGGAGACCTCGGGGAAGACCCAGGACTAGGTGGAGAGATTATATCTCCACACTGGCCTGGGAACGCCTCGGGATTCCCCAGTCAGAGCTGGCTAATGTTGCCCGGGAAAGGGACGTTTGGCGTCCCCTGCTAGAGCTGCTACCCCCGCGACCCGACCCCGGATAAGCGGTTGAAGATGAGATGAGAGATGAGACGTCGAGCCATTCCCAACTATCGTCTGTTTCTAGAAATCAGAGAAATTTGTGTCAGGTACATGGAAAAGACAAAGAAAAGAGAGACAAGACACCTGACCGCAACTAGCTGAAAGCTAGCTAACATGCTGCTAATAATAAAAAAAACATATGTGATGCCACAAAGTACCACAAAACTCAGTCCTTAGCATGTCAACTCCATGCACATTTAAACAACTCTTTCAAATCCCAGCTGCTCCCCAGGTCGCCGTTGCAAATGAGAAATTGTTCTCAATCGGCCTACCTGGTTAAATAAAGGTTAAATAAAAATAAAACTGCTGCTGCTAGCATTTATCCTGCTTTAGCTCCATGAAATCGAACAATTAACAAAGAAAAACAGCTGACGTACTTTTTGTAAAACATTGCATCTGCTCTCCCTCGTTGATGACTCCAAAAGTGAGCGAACGCAGCGTTTGTGTTTACGACCAGAGGCTGCTTAAATAAGACAATGACAAGACAACGTGAAATTAACATGGTGCTGATTGTTTTCTAGTAGTAATTTGAGGTAATAATATGAGGACTGCTTCACGCCACTCTCTTCCGATTGTATTTTGAAGGGTTAATTGTATGTTTTGCAGATGTTATTATTTGGCTCTCTCAGCTACAGTATGTTTGTGTTTTCCCTCCCAGTTTCCAGCTCTCTCTGTTAAAGACCCTCCCCAGTCCCTCAGCTGCATAACAGCTAATCCAGTGTCCACAGCCCACACAACATGTGGATTTCCTGATCTCCGGCTGCTTTTGGATCAGTGGATCTGTTCATTTCATTCCCCGCCTGTCCTCGTTTGATTTCACCCTTTCGCTGTCACCTCCCACTCACAAAGCAGGCGATGTGCTTCACCGTATCTTCGCTGGACGCTCGGTTGACTAATGTCAACGCAGTTCCCACCACCGCACTAATCACTACATTCTCTCCATCTCCCCTTCTATGTCCTCCAGCCCTACCCACTCCAGCCCTAACCCTATTCGTGCGCCTCTACAATTCATCTCCTCACCTACTACTCTGTCTTTACTCCTTTGTCCCTGGATTCAGACTCCTTGCTTCTCTGACCTTCCCTCCTGCTATGTGTCTAAGCAACAGACAACAGTGATGTGGGCAGCTGAATAAAAAAAAGAAACTTCCCCCCACGCTACCTTCTCTTCCTCTCTATAGACTGCGAAAACTATCGTCTATCACTGCAAACTCAATGTTTCCCTTTGTCCCCTAAAGTCCTTTCCGGCATTTTGTCTCTCCTGAGTCCTATCCAGGTGACAGTGGCCACGCACAGTTGTCTTTTTCCGTACGGATTCCAGATGCCATTTTGGTTAGCCGCTTCTCACCTGTATGACGGTCGGTTTACTTGTTTATTGCGTTTTGGTTTGTGTTTTTATTTCTCTGACTTTGACTCGTTGTCTTATCGACGTTTAACACAGCTCCACATTCTCCCTCAGTGCTCCCATCGACTTGCGGCTCTACAAATCATGATGCGCTTCTACACACTTAAACAAAATGGACGCCTTCACCAGGAAGTCAGGGCTCACCTCCCACTTGGAGACCTACAAACTTCACCTCTCCACCTACAGAGATGCGCTCAGTGCTACCCGGTCTGCCAACTGCTATAACATAATCAACTCCTCCAATTAAAACTCCCAGACTCCACTGTCAGTAAACTACTCCTGCCCTGAAATGTCACCGTTCCTACCCCCTCCACTCAACTTCCCAACTACTTTTCTCATTTTTTCAAGGACAACATCACATAGATCCATTCATCACTCTCTGATCCATCTCCCTCAAGAGCTTTTCCCCTATCATCTTCTTTCTAGTCACCCATGAAACCCCATTCTCAACATTTGCCCCATCGGAAAACATATCACTGCATTGACGATGACCTGTTCTGGATCCTCACCCAATGGTTCTCATCACACATATATTAATGCACCAATAGACTCAGTAACCTTTGCACAGTATTCAACCTCCCCTACCTGGATAAAATCCTGGAAAGGACTATTGCCTGATTGACTCAGGCAATAGTCCTTTGGCCTGGTTAATTTGCCTGGTCCATAAAACAAAGAATTAGTTTCTGCATTATCCTTGTTTCCTTCTCTCTTTTCAATCAACCCAAACCTCTGTCCTCTTTATCCCATAGATAACTGGCCATGCTGAACAAACTATGAAAATATTGATCATTGAATAAATCATTCAGGAAACTTGTATAAACTTCCCGGCTTGGCTTTTCACCCGTTTTCGAAGAAGAGAATGTCAAAGCGGATCTATTGCTTCCTAAAATGCTGGGATTTGCATTTCTGTACAGTTCTTAGTGATGATTTTCTTTTGCACTGTATGAAAATCAGTAATCCACTTGTAGAGTGAGAAGTACGGCATGCTTAATTGGCTGGAGCACAGAGCAGGTTTTCAACATTTTGAAGTAGCAGCAATCTATCCAGCTGCAGTTCGCTCTATCCAGCTGCAGTTCACTCTGTCCTTCTGCAGTTCGCTCTATCCAGCAGTTCGCTTTTTATATACATAAACAATAATTATTCTCACATGGGTCACACACTACGTCAGAATCAAATCAGTCAATCAAGAAAATGTATTTTACAAACCCCATTCACACCAGCAGTTGTCAGAACAATGTGATTCTACAAATCTCCACCCTAAAACACAAAAACAGCAAGACTCAACAACAGATAGTTGTAGAGTGGCTAGAAAAAACTCCATAGTACGGCCTCTGGTGGACTAAAATAAGATCCCCCGGGGCCCTCGACATTTCCCAGTGGTGTTGTCATTTCAAAGGTAAGGTAAACAACAGAAAGCTGGGAATTTGGCATTATTGACAAACAGTATTCTCGAGGTGACCTCAAATTGATTTCTCTATCGGCTGGCTATGTTGAGTCGTCACTGGCATGCACACACACATACAGACACACACACACACATATAGTCACACACACACACACACACACACACAGTTCCTCAAATACATTCCACAAGAATACTCAGATACACACACACATACAGACACACACACACACACACACACAGACAAAATGTATTATTTCAGCTTCTCTGGAGCTTTAAAAGCCAGTCCAGTCCAGCTTCATGTCTAATATCCAGGTGCGAAGGGGTTGAAGGTTTAGCCAGCACTGTGTGATTGTGGAGATGGGAGACCTGACATGGTCTGCTATTTGTAGATTGATGTGGGCTTCAGAAGATCTCTATAGGTCTGTTGCTGTGTGGCAAATCAGCATGAATGTGCTCAAACACGCCCACAGCCAATTAAGAGGCTTACCTTCCCAACAACACGCCCACAGCCTATTAACAGGCTTACCTTCCCAACAACACGCCCACAGCCAATCAACAGGCTTACCTTTCCAACAACACGCCCACAGCCAATCAACAGGATTACCTTCCCAACAACACGCCCACAGCCTATCAACAGGCTTACCTTCCCAACAACACGCCCACAGCCAATCAACAGGCTTACCTTCCCAACAACACGCCCACAGCCAATCAACAGGCTTACCTTTCCAACAACACGCCCACAGCCAATCAACAGGCTTACCTTTCCAACAACACGCCCATTCAATCAAAAACCATATAAATCAAGAGAGCGCCCTCGAGAGCAGCCACGACTCTGAGCTGCGCGTCTTGGTTTGAAAAATCTATATCTATATTCTGAATGCTAAACTGGCATTATGAGTGGTTTTCAATAGTTTTCAGGATTGCTTTAAGTTGTTACTTGTTTCCCACAGTTCCACACCATTTAAAGACCCTGAAGTGCTATTTGGAGAAGAGAAAAAATACAGCAGCCATTTTCACTTTAACTCCCCTACCTTCATTTAAAGTCATGTCACAAAGCAATTAGCTTTTACCTCTATGCTTAGCACCAGGAGAGAAAAAAATCATTCAGTTTAATGTCAAGTGAAGCTCATAGCTCTCTTGTTTGTAATAAAGTCAAATTAAAATGAAGACTACTTTCAGCACCATATCTGTCAATTTGATTGATTATACTGCAACTATCAGCTGAAACTCCGGGCACCACAATGTCGTTTACTGGAACCGGGCTCGTCGTGAGGTAATTAACGCCGCTAAATAGCTTCACCGTGGGAAATAAACACATGTTAAAAGATTATAATGGTAGAAAGCTTTCAAAAGAGACCTCCAGTCCTCCTGTTCACTATCTGAAACTGAATGGAACAAGTGTAAAACTACTGTAGTATATGAGTATATGCTGTGTATTTTTTGTTACAAGTGTTAAAACAAACAATACTGGCATTGCACATTTCGAGATAAAAGATCACAATAGATTTTGTATCATGAAACGGGGTAGTGAATTGAAATTGAGGGTCACTAAGTTAACTAAGCTAGTTACCGTCTGTAACAGTGCAGCGTCACACTACAGCAACAAAGGCACTGTTGTTTGAGGTTCATGTCAGATTCCTTTATTAACAGTGAAACAGTGCAAAAACTTAGACTTTAAACTTGTGTTTGGCTACACTAAACCCTGATTGGATATTCTGGTATGGGCTTCCTCTTTGTCAGAGCGGACTCCTCTAAGCTTGCCAGAGCACCATGGCTGGTTGTTGCTCTGTGATACTAACAATTAATAGCGCTGTAGACAGGGTCCAGGATTTTATCGTGTACTTCTCGACATTTTGCCGGTTGCTCGTGTCTGGCAAGATAATGTTCAAGGCTTTTGTGGGTAAAGCTGTCGAATTCGACTGCACCTTTGAGAATTCTAAAGTTTAGCCATAATTAATTATATCTAATGGCGGAGGTAGGGGGAATCCCTTTCAGCATTTATCAGGACTTATAGTTCTTCCATTTTGTTTTGAATAGCATTCCTGTGTTATTTTAAAAGGGCAAAAAACTTTCAACAGTGCTACGGGAACCTTGCATTCTGGAGTGAATCAGAACCCCCTTTCCCAGTTCCCCCCACTTTCCTGTCGCATAGACGCGGCTCGATGTCCACAACCAGCTGCTTGTAATGTGTCTCTAATTACATTCAGTAGCTCATTTGGTTGAAAGAAATGTGCTTTATAGTTCTATTGCAAATCCTAACAAATAAACCGCGCCGCAGATTTGTTGGCCCACTTGGATGGACGCCATTGAAGCAATCATGGGACGGAAGACAACCAGTTGCTCCACAGCTCACAGGTGCGTCATCGCAAACGGGGTGAATACTTATCTAATCAATTCTTTTCCGTGCTTCATTTAGTCATTATGGACTTTGCTGCTTTAATCTGTGGTAAAAACTCAAGTAAATTAAATTTGATTTCATGTTGTAACTCTCATAAAATATAAACATCCGTGCTTGGGGTTACTAGTTTCAGTTAGTACTTAACTTCACTTGAACTTTGATTGTTACTTGGTTCTAGTTCTCAGATATGTCAACAATCTTCTTGGGCACAAACGCCAGAGGTGTGCAAAAACCCTTCGCCCAAAGTGAAGGACGGAGGTGGATTTGTGATGTTGTGTGGACTTGGTTAGGATACAGGGCATCGCGAACGATGTCAATTGTCACATTGTTTTAGACAAACATCTGTCTGCAACTGTCAATAAGTTAAACTGGGTTATCATCGGTAGTCTGTGAAGGATACTGTCAAGATAATGTCTCCAGGTAATGTCTCCAGGTCTGTACAAAATGGCAATATGTGCCGTCCACATATGTGAGCAAATCGATGCCTCCGACTTTGTAAGATAAATTGCGATGAAACATTTGATATTTGTAACCACGCCATCTTTTGTGATCCATTTTGTACTTGGCTGGCTACAATACCTACTAGTTAACACCCATACTGGATGCACTTACAATACCTACTAGTTAACACCCATACTGGATGCACTTACAATAACTACTAGTTAACACCCATACTGGATGCACTTACAATACCTACTAGTTAACACCCATACTGGATGCACTTACAATACCTACTAGTTAACACCATACTGGATGCACTTACTGGATGCACATACTACAATACCTACTAGTTAACACCCATACTGGATGCACTTACAATACCTACTAGTTAACACCCATACTGGATGCACTTACAATACCTACTAGTTAACACCCATACTGGATGCACTTACAATACCTACTAGTTAACACCCATACTGGATGCACTTACAATACCTACTAGTTAACACCCATACTGGATGCACTTACAATACCTACTAGTTAACACCCATACTGGATGCACTTACAATACCTACTAGTTAACACCCATACTGGATGCTTACAATACCTACTAGTTAACACCCAATACCTACTAGTTAACACCCATACTGGATGCACTTACAATACCTACTAGTTAACACCCATACTGGATGCACTTACAATACCTACTAGTTAACACCCATACTGGATGCACTTACAATACCTACTAGTTAACACCCATACTGGATGCACTTACAATACCTACTAGTTAACACCCATACTGGATGCACTTACAATACCTACTAGTTAACACCCATACTGGATGCACTTACAATACCTACTAGTTAACACGCATACTGGATGCACTTACAATACCTACTAGTTAACACCCATACTGGATGCACTTACAATACCTACTAGTTAACACCCATACTGGATGCACTTTCTGGAGATGTATAACTATGTCCTGGAATCCCTATGAATTATAGATATGGTAGTTCACTTTGGGACTGGTTGAAATTAATGACATGGGCTATCCGGAGAAAGAAGCCCCTGAAATATGGAAATGGTTGACCCAACCGCAAGCGAAATATATTTTCCCTCAACCCCCCGAGTGTTTCCGGGGAAAATAACCCTAAAAAAAAGGATTGATCACATTTTATTCCCAAAGACCAAGTCCCTGCTCAACAATATTTATGCAAATGTTGAGTATAGTATAGGCCTACTGTAGAAAACTGAGCCAATACAAGTGAAAATATTAAAATGTATTGACTATAGGCTAGACTAGCTATTATTTAAGCAGAACATATTCATGTTTCAGTTGTCATATAGCTTGGAAGTCGAGCCCGGTACATGTGTGTTCTGATGAGGCCCGGTCCAAGTGTGTTCTGATGAGGCCCGGTCCAAGTGTGTTCTGATGAGGCCCGGTCCAAGTGTGTTCTGATGAGGCCCGGTCCAAGTGTGTTCTGATGAGGCCCGGTCCAAGTGTGTTCTGATGAGGCCCGGTCCAAGTGTGTTCTGATGAGGCCCGGTTCAAGTGTGTTCGGATGAGGCCCGGTCCAAGTGTGTTCTGATGAGGCCCGAGCCTAGGTTTAATTACGAATGTTAATGATGCTGTTACTTTGTGCGCATAATGAGAACTATTTACAGAACAACAGTTGAAGGCAGGAAATTAAAAGAAATTAAAACTGCCTTTAATTAATTGTTAAGTATGCCTAGCTTGGTAATTATGTTGCATATTTTGAGTATTATTTTTTTACTATCATTTATTAATTTGAATCCTACACATCACTTCGGTCTTTAGCCTGTTTTTAATATGTGCTATGCTTCTCGAATAACTTGTATATCTCATATTTATGTCATATTCTAATTATTGGGTTGTTTTTACTTCTCGGCTAGAAATAATTAGAATAATTAACTTCAACACAATGACGACACCCGCTTATACGGATAGCCTAATATGAAAAAAGATTTATGAATGTTGATTGGATAAAAAAAACTAGTAAGCTGTTATATTATATACAAGATTCTTGCTGAAAGTATCACCTGAGAAGTAAACTGCATGGACACCTGGTAAAATGAATAGTTCTGTTGCTGAATATCAGCACCATCATCACCTGTGCTATTTCTGGGAATTCTGTTCCCAGCATAGACTCCTTGCAGATGATAGAGAGCGCTGGTATGTATTGTTATTCATCGTTGCATTTGAAAAATATATACAATCACTGTGTCACAAGCCTGGCCTTGCCCAACTAAATTCTCAGAATATAAAGCCCAGCTCGGCTCGATGTTGGCCTTGTTGAGTTTGGGCAGAGACTGACAACTCTACCTCTGGATATTTTCAGCATCAGTTATGCTGGCCTCCTCAGCTACTAGCCGTGCTTACAGATCAGCCTCTGTAGGTAGGATTTAGGTCTAGCTGAAACTGCATGATTTAACATTCCAATTACTCGCGTAAAACTAAACATGTTTTTTTAATTATCTAGGTGAGAAACATAATAGCCCATTGTTGTGAATAGTGAGGAAATGTGCAATTTTAAAGACGTGGGTACGGATTTCAGGGGGCCACTAATTGTAAAGCTGACGCTGTCAAGCAAAAAAAGGTCTCTGAAAATGTCACACTGTTATGTGTAAACAAATTTTTGCCAAGCTCACATCATCATATCATGACTAACTCGAAGGTTGATAGTGATTGTACTTTTAAACATAGTAAACATCTCGTCTAAGAAGGAGGGTTTTATAAAAAAAATGATTCACAAAGTCCCAGAAGGCCTTCAATAATAATATCATATGTAAATAATTTATTAATGTATAGGCTACAGTGAGAAAGTAGCTGCAAAATGTGCCTTCATATATAGTTGTTTGAAAGTCATACAGGTCATATTTCATATTTTCTGGGTTTTATACCTCCTTTTGGTTTTTCTAATTTTGTGTTATTCCAATGACTCTACAGCCCTGTTTCAAGATCAACCTCTGGTACTCACATCAGTCAAGATATTATTATGTGTGTGAGAACACCATGTCAACTGAAGGAGTTGCTATTGCACGTTGAGAACAGGAAATCCTAAATGATAATGACTTAATTGCAGCTCTCAGAGGCAACTTTCGGTCCACGGAGTCCAGGAGGCAAATACATATTTAAAAACACATTTGTAAAGTTAAATTGCATTCGCCAAACAACAAGTGTTTGATTTCCTTTTCTGTCTGACGCAACGTGTGCACAGGGATGTGGCGCTGTGTGTGAATGGTGCTGTGCTGAGCCAAGCTTGCTTCAGGTATAATGGAGTGGTAACTGGTCCAAAGGACAGCCAGTGGAAACTTACCAGGGAAACTTACCAGGGAAACTTACCAGAGGAAACTTACCAGAGGAAACTTACCAGAGGAAACTTACCAGAGGAAACTTACCAGAGGAAACTTACCGGGAAAACTTACCAGAGGAAACTTACCAGAGGAAACTTACCAGGAAAACTTACCAGGGGAAACTTACCAGGAAAACTTACCAGGGGAAACTTACCAGAGGAAACTTACCAGAGGAAACTTACCAGGAAAACTTACCAGGAAAACTTACCAGAGGAAACTTACCACAGGAAACTTACCAGAGGAAACTTACCAGGGGAAACTTACCAGAGGAAACTTACCAGGGGAAACTTACCAGGAAAACTTACCAGGGGAAACTTACCAGAGGAAACTTACCAGAGGAAACTTACCAGAGGAAACTTACCAGGAAAACTTACCAGGGGAAACTTACCAGGAAAACTTACCAGGGGAAACTTACCAGAGGAAACTTACCAGAGGAAACTTACCAGAGGAAACTTACCAGGAAAACTTACCAGGGGAAACTTACCAGAGGAAACTTACCAGAGGAAACTTACCAGGAAAACTTACCAGAAAAAACTTACCGGGAAAACTTACCAGAGGAAACTTACCAGAAGAAACTTACCGGGAAACATTACCAGAGGAAACTTATCAGAGGAAACTTACCGGGAAAACTGACCAGAGGAAACTTAACAGAGGAAACTTACCAGGAAAACTTACCAGGGGAAACTTACCAGGAAAACTTACCAGGGGAAACTTACCAGAGGAAACTTACCAGAGGAAACTTACCAGAGGAAACTTACCAGAGGAATTTTACCGGGAAAACTTACCGGGAAAACTTACCAGGGAAACTTACCAGGGAAACTTACCAGAGGAATTTTACCAGGAAAACTTACCAGGGGAAACTTACCAGAGGAAACTTACCAGAGGAAACTTACCGGGAAAACTTACCGGGAAAACTTACCAGGGAAACTTACCAGAGGAAACTTACCGGGAAAACTTACCGGGAAAACTTACCAGGGGAAACTTACCGGGAAAACTTACCGGGAAAACTTACCAGGGGAAACTTACCAGAGAAAAATACAAGGGAAAAATACCAGGTGAAACTTACCAGGAAAACTTACCAGGGGGAACTTACCAGGGGAACTTACCAGAGAAAAATACAAGGGAAAAATACCAGGTGAAACTTACCAGGAAAACTTACCAGGAAAATATGTACTTTAGTCAGTAGCACATCAGTCAAGCAGTCAAGATATGTCCTATGAATTCGAGCACACGGCAGATCTGGCCTCAGTCCACTACATTTTTATGGGGTGCCATTTGTAAAACTTTGCACATTCAATATTCCTACTCAGTTTCTACAGATTTAGCATTGCCATTGACAATGCATGTAAAACTAATTTTCATTTTCTCACTTTTCACAAATCCCAACTTTGGAGGCCGAGCTGTGCCCTCTTCTTTCCAATATGTTAAATATGTCCTTAGCACCTGAACTAATGCATTGTCTCATGCATCTCGTATCGTGACAATCTACAGCGCAATAAAATGTACAAATGTAACAATGCAGTGTCAACATTGACGTTCCTACCAGAGCCCTTCATATATGTGTCTTTCAATCAACAGTTCATTGTTATTTTTGTAAAGTTCCTGGTGGATGCCCTACGCAGTTTACAATGTCAATAAGAAGCCTGGTTTAATTATATCACCGCATAAGTCATACACCTATAATCTGATTTACGACATACTGAAGGAGTGTATTAACGCAGAGTTTCTCTGTAATTTACCGTCAAAGTTAAGTGTATGTTTACAGCTTACTATGGGCTGTTTATGCTATTACGCCATCTAATTAGTAGACCTCCACATTGGTCCCCTGATCACGATTCTCTGCTTTATGTGGTTCCAGCCAGACACACCGCAAGCATCTCCCAAATGAGCATCTGCAGATTGAATTGTCAAATTCACAGCCAAAATGAATTACAGTTACCTGTTTGGAATAAATGACACTCCGGAGATCTGTAGTAGCCCAAAAGAACGCTCCTACTAAAATAGAATCCGTTGGGTAAAAAAAAAACGGTTGAAATTTTTTGATGCAAATACTCTGTGATAAAAGACACTTATTTAGATACCCAGACCGCCGAGACTGTCAAATCACTGGTTTAAAATGCCATTCAAAATCTTTGCTGAAATGACAATGGAATTATTCACGCTGAGCTAAGTTTTCTGGCACTGAGCTACATTACAAAACGGCTGATTATATCAACTCCGTAATAATCAATTAGCCAATGACTGTGTTCTCGGCGCTCCCTTTGTTACATTAAGTGTATTAATTATTGGCAACGTAATTATCGGCACAATTGTAATTAAGCTGTCACTAATGAATCTTAAGACCTTTCCCGAAAGCTAATTGATTCCTCTGACTCGTTCTAACCTCTTTATCTGAAACCTTTTATAGCATTCAGTTTTCCCAGTCCCCCCGTCCCTCCCCTTGTCTGTATACAGTAGTGGCTGTCATCCCAGTCATATTTCACCTGTGGCACTGATGCACACACACACACAGTCATACACATCATTAGTTGACTGTTTGTATGGCTAGTGTTAGTTCTCCGTATTGATGAGCTCTGCCAAAGTCTTCTTAATGTCTGATGATAAAGCTAGTATGGGAAAGGGGATATTTTCTGGGATACTTTCTCTATTTCCGATGCCTCACTTTTGGTTATCGTCTCCAAATAAAAGAGAGGTTATTGTAACATTTCCTTCAGGTCTGACCATGGATAAAAACGCTGTAAGTGGAGGCAAATGTCTTCACTGGGTCGTCAGTCATTCTGTTGCGCTAGAACATCAAAATCAGACCTAAGAATATATCACTCATATAGATCGACGTGTTTACCACACCAGGAAATAAACCACCATCATAGCTAAAGATCATCCTGTAAAACACACTGCCAACGTTCACTTTCATTTGGCCCTGGAGGTTTGTTTTAGTCCAGGGATACAAGTTGACAGATATCACACGTAGACCTATAGGACCGGGATGTGATGTAGCACAGATGCCCTCGCCATGTAAGTCGTAAAGACAGTCAAAGGTCAGGCAGCCGAGGAACAGAAGGGGTGATACAGATTTAGCCATAGCTGCAGACCTAGCATCTCCCTTCAGCTGTCACATTACTGGGCACGGTGCCCTCAAAGCCCCTCGTCATTCCCAGGAGACCGACCAACCGACACGCCCATCGTCTCCAAACCCTTCCCCGTGTCCACGCTGGCCGGTAACGAGGGGACGGACTCAGGCCAGATGAGGAGATGCGACTTACCCGGCTGCTAAGTGTGGCCGTCCAGTATGCCTGCCAGGCAATATGGAAATCTGATAAGCAGAGCAGGTGGCCAGCGGTCTGGATCTAGACTTAACACAGACTCTGGGTGACGTCTTTCCGGGGGTGTAGGATCAGGCGGTGTTGGTGCGCTATGGTACGAGACCTTGGGACGGGTACATGTGCTTAAATTCAAGGTTTGTCCTGACCGGTCGTAGGGTCCCGCCGGATTTCAGAAGCTCTAGCATCTGTGGCAATGTCATTGGTATGAGGAGCTTTTTTTATTTTCATATCAATGAGGGCAAACCCTATCCACGAACAAACCCTATCCACGAACAAACCCTATCCACGAACAAACCCTATCCACGAACAAACCCTATCCACGAACAAACCCTAGCCACGAACAAACCCTAGCCACGAACAAACCTTAGCCACGAACAAACCCTAGCCACGAACAAATTACTAATGAATACAGAGCCAAGAGCGACTGAAGTAGCAAGAAATGTTGGCAAGTTATAAGCTTGTCCCAAAAGCCGAACTCGAAGTACCTGATAATGTGCATTGCGAGGATGCCAAGTCCCAATAAACATCGGCTCGTGATAAAAATGAAGTCACACCTCTGCCTGTATCTTTGTCTCTCTATTTCTCATTCCCTCTCTCTTTTTTACTCATATTTTCAGTCTCCCCTCTTTCTCTGCAATCTTCATCCATCTGTCTCTTTCTCTCCTTATTTCTTGCTCTACTGTTTCGATGAATGCCACTTCCCAGGCATACGGCCAAGTGAAATGCACATTCTTTATTGTCAGTGTCACAGCGACAGTTTTGTGTAACCATGAGGAAAATGGTCACAGTTAGTGCACTCCTGACAAATAGATTAAACCAAAGTTTATATAACTTTCTGGTAGGATAAAGCTTAAACGATAAAATGCATCACTCAAGGAAATGGTTCCAATCTGCGGCGGCTATTTACAACACGGTCTTCAGTTCAGTAATTCCAAATGTTATTGTTGGCCAAACGAAGGAAAATAACACCCGGGGAAAATGCTTTTGTGCAGAGAGCGTACGGGGTGTGACTGAATGATATGCGTATTACTATTTCAGCGGGTAATGCATAAGGACCTCCACAGCACAGGCTGTTTAAAGTGCAGTGTGCACTACGTGAGTCAACTGCATTTCTCATTAGCAGAGGCTCGGGTTGTAAACAGGCCACAATCATTACCAAGTCTGATTAGACCAGGGTCTAAGGTCCGGCTACACAGCCCCTGGCAGGACACACTAAGCAGGTAAGACACACAGATACGGCCGCTAATTAAAACCAACATCAGTCAGCGGAGAGGGAACCTTTCGGTTCACGCGTCTTTCCGGGGTTATGTTACAAACTGTGAGTTTTGTATGATGCGGTTGAGTGGGGGTGGAAAGAAACGTAGCGCTGATGTCAATCTATGGACCGCGGGACTCTGTGACATCGCAGTGACAGCCAGCCTATCACAGGTCTGGGAACAAAGATGTCGTCAAGACGACGTATACCTCATATTCCAGCAGCCTCTTTAGCCAGGCCAACAAGGACAGCAAACAGCGGCACTGTCACATTTAAAGTGATGGTGGTGTGGTGACATTGTGAAGACGAGGCACGCCACAAGAACAAAAAAAACCCAGAGAGAGACTCAGTAATTAAGACGAGGTAGAACGCTTCAATCGATGTAAGTCGGAGAAAGAACTGGGGAATTACGAGGTAAATACAAACATCCTTTACAACGAAATCACAGTGAAAATACAACGTTTTTAAAGAAGCCAATCAGCATAAAAGCATTTCCTGACCATTGTCGTTGGCGTATAATTGACTTCCTCTCTTTCTCCCCCATCTCTTCCTCTGCCCTCTCTTCCCCCCCCTCTCGGTCACACGTAGTAATGAGGATGCAGTGATTGCAATAATGCAATTTGGTTTGGAGGTTGATGCCGAGAATATTTAGGTCTACAGTCCATTGTAAGCTAATGATTTACGCCGCTGTGCCAGTGGCTACGGTGAAACGCGGGTCATTTCAGTGTTACTGAGCTCATATTCTACGACGAGGGTCTTCGCCAATTCCCCTCGCGTTGACAGACGAGGGATAGCCACGAGGCTGTACTGACGGTGTAACCCGCGCACACACGGAACCGTACGAAACACGCACGCC
This sequence comes from Dallia pectoralis, assembly GCA_029465975.1. Taxonomy (NCBI): domain Eukaryota; kingdom Metazoa; phylum Chordata; class Actinopteri; order Esociformes; family Umbridae; genus Dallia; species Dallia pectoralis. Next base: position 13,699,440 of record CM055744.1, read on the forward strand.
TCAGTGGCCACCGCGTGACATGTCAATCCTGGCCTTTCCGTTTGAGTATACCCGACTTCGTAACAAAATCTCTCGGACGACAGAAAAACGAACAGGAAGAAATTGTTCTAGTTAAATCTCCGAACCGAGAGTGTCTGTTTTCTAGGACGAACCCTCAAGGTTACATTAGTGTCGATGCCTAAGGCAGACGGGATGCAATATTCTGTTGTGACAGACTCTGTATTCTCTGACATACTCCCCCCCCCTCCCCACCGTCTCTCATTCCCTCTCTATATCCTTCCAAATCTCACTCCTTTTCTATGTGCATCCTTCGAAATCACTTTCTCTCTCCCCTCTCTCTCTCTCTCTCTCTCTTTTAGGCACCATCTGTTCCTTTGTTTTTTCCCTCCTGTGTGCTGTTGCTTTTGGCCACCCTGGCAGACTGGGAACACAGTGGCACACAGTTTCAGGGAGAAAAGCAGCCAAAAGGAGACCAGGGAAAGCAGTGGAAGAAAGAATGGTACAGAACGAGAGACCAGAATTTGAGTAACGAAATGTAGGAGAGGACGGTACCATGAAGATGGAAATGAACGCTTAAGAGTCATCGCTCCTATCGCCTTCTTCCGGAACGAATCAATGCCACAAAATCCTCCGAAGCCAGATTCACTTACAGCCCATCAATTATTTAGCCTGTCTCCTTTGTAGAAGCACTCCTGTTTACACGGACTCCACGTCCATTTGTAAATGTTTGTTTCCCTGCAGATTCCACTCACCACCTCGCCCCCCTGTTGATTGGAGTTAATTACGCAGCCCAAGTCTGCCCAGGTCTGCCCTGCACACGCATACGTTCAGACTGGCCACCTGACTTAGCATCTGGCAGTCAGTGAGTTGGCAAGGCCCAGGGTGGTGGAGGTTCAAGGTGCCAGTCACCACCCACAGAGCCAGAAGGAGGGTCAGGCAGGTAGGTCAGGCCAAGGCAAAGAGGCTGCTTTCGCCTGTCATGCCCACTGGCTGTGCCACAACACACAGGTGGATAAATGACACTGGCAGAGAGACCAGAAACGTGAAATACTGCTGTTTATATTAGTATAGCTCCTGCTAGTGGCGGGGTTCGTGAAAGAACTGTTCATGTTTTTAAGAGTTTCTGGAGAAGCCTGTAAGTGGCTTAGCGTGGGCGTGGCTTTAAAACATTTTGGCCTACTAATATGAGTAAATGGCTACTAAAATGAGTAAATGGATACTAATATGAGTAAATGGCTACTAATGGGAGTAAATAGATACTAATATGAGTAAATAGATACTAATATGAGTAAATGGCTACTAAAATGAGTAAATGGATACTAATATGAGTAAATGGCTACTAATGGGAGTAAATAGATACTAATATGAGTAAATAGATACTAATATGAGTAAATAGATACTAATATGAGTAAATGGCTACTAATATAAGTAAATGGCTACTAATATAAGTAAATGGCTACTAATATAAGTAAATGGCTACTAATATAAGTAAATGGCTACTAATATAAGTAAATGGCTACTAATATAAGTAAATGGCTACTAATATAAGTAAATAGATACTAATATAAGCAAATGGCTACTAATATAAGTAAATGGCTACTAATATAAGTAAATGGCTACTAAGGTTTTTCTCTTTTCTACTTCAACGCATGTAAAGGTTGAATAGGGAGGTTCTTTACTTGGAGCTTGAAACACTGAAGTGGCTAGCTGTAACTTCTTCTTTTAGGCCAACCTGAACCGGAAAGCAGTACTCAATAGTACCAATACTCGCACAGCGGGTTTTGGGTAAAAACAAGAAACTGCTTCCAAAACAGAAGGACCACAAACAGTAGGTACTCTCTTTGTTTTACGAAAACACGAAAACGACAATGAAACGTAACCCACCAATTTAACATTTACCCCAAAAATAAATAAAAACACATGCCAGTGAACTTAAATCGGGCACCCAATTAGAGACAACGGAATGCAAAACCCTCATATTAGGAGCCAGCAAAACCAAACATAGAAATACCTAGACAACCCCACATCCCAAAAAAGGACCTCTACGTCACCATAAAGGTGCCTAGATGTATGGATGTAAGTATGGATCTGGATTAAATCAAGTATCCAGTTAATATCTGCCTAGTCTTTTATGTAGGACCACGGTTAGCATAGATCACTCAGACAGAGTTCTGCTAAATGAATGCTGATTTGCATGCTTTCACATCAATTCAGTTTTTATTCGCTTTAGAATCTGAGTGCACACGGGACATTAGGACAGCCAGCACTTGGATACACTTTTACAACCGCGAGGTACCCGGACGGTTATCGAAGCACTTCGGCTATGGTCAGCCTGTGGTGATGAGGTCGGTGGTGAGATCCACTAAAGCAAAGAGCTATTGACCTCAGTGATCCTCTACCACACGTCGGTTGCATTGAGTTTGTATACCGAATGGTGTCAGTGTTATGGATGGAACCTCCCACTGTGTAGCGCTCAGACTGGATGCAGCCCGTCGTTCTGTTTGTCTGAATGTCTCCCTGTGTATATTCAGTTATTTATTCGCAATCAGATATCACCGCGGACAAAAAGGATTGCAGACTCCATCAAATCCGACTAGTATACAAAAAAATAACATTTTGAAGTTCAGCAGTATGACTGTTAAAGAATGAAACTTAAATAATAATGAATACTAATATAAAATAATTTATGCACCATTATATATAGGAAGGTAGCAACAACAGCCATGTTAATGGCATTAATTATAGTCTTTTAATGTTTTTTTGGTTCACCGTAAGAATAGAAGAAACAAGCAACTTTTTTTTTATTGTTTAGGCAGTACAACAAATATCAATTACAATCTAAAAATCAGTTTGTATTACAATACTTCACCGTTGTTTGAATATAAAGTAACTTGTTCGGTTTGATATGTTGTAGCCCATTGAAATTATCAGAAAAATACGCTGAGAGGTTTTTTAAATAAAAAGTAACAATTTTGTTGCATCCCCAGCTTACTGTATGATTTTCTACAGGTTTAGCCATCCTCACACATCACCTTGACAGAAAGACAGAAGACAACACAAAGCAATGGAGGCAGCATTCATTTGATACAGAAGATTCCTTGTGATCAGTGGTGCCAAAGAATAAACAGAGGAAAAAGTTACCTGAGCTTCTGACAAGATGGAATTGTTTAATTCTCTATACATAAAAAAGAACCTTCAAACGAAATACAGAACTCCATGCAACTGTCGCTTGAGTGCTTAATTTTAGTTTCGGTGGACAGATTTTTTTAAATTCAGGTTTGTGTAATGTAAAAATAGAAACACTCGAGACGACGAAAGTGTAATAAAACCACAACACTTTTGCAGCAAACCTGAGAACTGATGTTCAGATTGGTATTTCAATGTAAACACTTGTGTCAGTGTCATGTTACAAAGAAGGCTTAAAAACAGAACAAAAGTTATCTGAGACACTCAAAGTGGTTTTCCCTCAGCGTTTTAACATTTAGAGTGTCGCAAAAATCACATTCTCCGGTTTTGGTGCATGTTAAAGGCAGCATCAAAACACCAACATTTTCTGCCAGACGCATAAAACGAGATATTCTTAATTAGAGTTCAGAAATCAGTGTATTTAAATCAGATGGCCCTGTTCCATCTCACTCCATAGGTTTCCACTGCCCAGCCACAGAGCTTACTCTGAAGCTGTTTTTATTCAAAAAAGTATTCAAGCCCTGTTCTGTGTATGAGGTCACGTATTTCCCTCGTCTTCATCCTATCTAGGTATTCCGTTTGTCTGCCCTGTCTCATCTCTCTCTGTACTTTGTGTTCAGGTCCTGTGTCTGTAGTGTACGGTTTCGCACGAACAATAAACTACATTTAACAGACTTCATAACAAAGGAAGAAACTCCAAGCCACAGGAGACAAAACAATGATTGACCCTATTTGGGTCTGAGGAAAGGAAATATACAAAATGAGGAGTAAACAACGCACATGTGAAATCAAATAACACAAGAGAAAGAAACAGAACATAGAAACACACAAACTGGAACAAAAATACTTGAAAAAATATGTGCAACAGCCTGCTTTAAGCCCAAACCTGAACCCTTATACCGAACCCTAACGTAACCATTAAATGTTACTGTTTGAAATTAATTTCAGCTGAAGGATAGTGTAATTGGTTATTAGTTGACTCTTAATTGAGTCAACTAATAACATGAATTTATTTCCTAAGTCCAGATCTGCCTCTAGTTATGTTTGAGTATGTCAAATTTCAAAATCCTTTGGGCAAAGCACCAAAGGAAAATTCTATCTTATTAGGTTTGTGAGTTTGTGAGATCTGGGGTGGATTGTAGAAGCCATTTTGGGAGTAATGTTTTGATGACCATGTCACCACTCAGTCAAATTGACTATGCCTAGTCTGTGTCCACAAAACTGTTGCGAAATGTTCAAATCAAGATTTAGGAATGTCTGAAGAATTAAATGATTTCTTGTTGATACACCTTTTCAGAACACCTCAAAGGTTAACTACACAACTACATGACATGATGAATAATCCAAATATTTATAATTCCATCTTCAAGTTCAACTAGCACCAAGACACAAGTTGAAAAACATGTATTTCACCACTCTAATGTCGCTGGATTTAAAGTATTCATGTACAATTCGATCTTTGAAACAATTCGCACATTTGATTCTATCTATTGGTTGTCTTGGAAACCTTAGAACACTATCAAATACACACAGCGCACACACATACATGTGTGTCTATGTACATACGTGACCATAAGAACACTAACACATTGTGGCCTAAGATGGTCCAGCTGTCTTAACCGCTGCCTCTGGCATAATTCCCCTGAAGTGCAGGTTGAACTCAGAACCAGTGCACATTCAGTCTTCCTGAACTGTCTTCGTCTAATAATGCCGAACATGCCTGAACATATACGTATTTACAAATAAGAAATATTACTAATAGAAGTGCTGTGCATTTATCCTTCCCCGGTCATTGGTAACATTGAAGACGGAAAACTGCAAGCCTCTGTATATTCACAAAAACATAAATAACAACCAGAACAAGTCCAATACATTAAAAAAGGAAGGAAAACATTTACAGTAATACCAAAATATTACATTGATATACAATACAATGTATAAATACCGTATACAGTGCCAGTCAAACGGTTTGGACAGGTACTGTGTGTACAGGTACTGTGTGTGTATATATACATCTGTATAATCTGGGCAGTTCAGTTAAGTACGCATCAGCTCCCAGAAGCAGCCACACATTACGAACTGTGATTGTGCAGCTAGAGAATATGTCTTCCTATAATAGCCATTGTTGGTTATTACGCGTTGGTAACACTCCGCGTGTGTCGTCACGCTCTCTAGTTCACCTTCTGACTGGATAACGAGAACTGCATCTCTCCACCCAGTGCATTACAGTGGAGACGTGGAGGGAGAAAACGTACATTTTATAAATAAAGAATAGGATTCACGCGTACTGGATATCAATTATGAATAACACCAGCTTTTATTGCACTGTTGTCACTGGCAAAAAAAAACATTAATACACTTGCTCGAAACCCATTCCTCCGTTTTGCATAAACTGCTGTCATTTTTCCGGCAGTTTTGTTTTGCTATTTGTCAGTATTCTTGCCTTGGGTTGTATTATTACCCTGCCTTCTCATGTTAAGCACCGCATGTTTGACTATGATGGATTATTACAGTAAATCCTATTTCTACAAATCAGGAGTCGTTTTTTTTAAAACTGCTAGTGATGTATAAGCCTCTATTTACCACCCCCAACCAAACTATTTAATAGGGTTCACACACATTTTGACAGTGCCATTTATTTTGTTGTTCTGGCTCTGTTATCCAGCACATTAAATTCTAAATTAAACAATGAATAACAGAGCAACGAGCAATACATGACAGTTTTCATTTGAATGTATTTACATCAGCACACTGGGATTTTCAAACAACCCATTTATACATATATACGGTCTATTTTAGATAAGTCAACATTAATGATGAGTGTGGAGTATCTATAGACCAAGATGCCAATAACGCTGTTTTAAACGCACCTGACTTGAAATGTAAAGTATGCTTTTGCGTTTTTACGTTTGAACAGATGACAACCCAGAGGTCTTCAATGGAAGCTTCTATTACATCACATCCTGTATAGTTCGATGTCCATCGAAACCGTTGCCTTGGGTCGTTTTTTTAAAAGAATATATATCATGTATGCCGATGACTCACTGAGACGCTTCACAAGAAGTGTCAGAATAACTACAGGCGGTGTGTTTATTTGTATTTGTGTCTAAGGAATGTGACCATTAATTGAAAAAAATTAATTAATAAAAATTCCTAGGAAGAACATTGGATCTTCACCTATCGTCACAATGACAAAGTGATAATTCAAATGGGTACGTTTGTCATAAAAATATATTCAGCTTGTTTATTACAAAGAATTATCGTGCTAGTTGTTCAGACACAGGTTTTGTCACCTGTTCATTTCTGTCCTATAATGAACAAGATAAGATGGAGAGAAGAAAACTGCAGGTCGCAATACTCCTGCAGGGTAAATGTGTAAATAATATGTTGGTGGTTAATTTGTGTCATGACTAGGGTCTGTAATATAAAATTGTAGCCATTTATTGTGAACCCTTTATGAAAGCCATCTCACAGCAACAACGCCTTGTTATATCAGCATAGCCTTGGCAACAGAAATACTTAAAAAAAAAATAGAAATAGACTTTCATAGGATTTAACCAAAAAATGCAGTGAGTCAGTCTAGTTCCTTTAACATAACTTCATAACGCATCTCCTTAATGTCGTCCAGTACAACGAAAGTGTTTCATTAGCCGAAAGAAAACGCCCCAGACCTTTTTCACACGCGCAGAAAGAGTGTTTTTCTCTCAAATGACAAATATGTTTATTTCCCTGTTAGTGAGCGGAGAACCTGCGTACATGCTATGTACCTGTCTGTTCACTGACTACTCCGTGAAAGCGGACAAACTGGCGAGCAAACCCAAGTTGTGCTCATTATTTTGTCCTGCGGGTCTGTGTTTTTGTAGCTAATTTAAATCAACATAACGCCGTACGGAATGCTATCATCGTACCCTTTTAATGTTAATCCACTTTCCTCACAGTCGCAGACCACGTAACGACGGCAGTACAAAGCCCAGTCTATTTTCAGTATGGCAACCTGAAACTGTCACTGCTAAAACACAGTGCGGATGAGAGAAAAGGGCTTCTGAGCGGTACTGTTATTGATGTGTACTAGCAGCTGTACCGCCATGTTAAATCATGGGTATGTTTGGACATGGTCGCACACAAACGTGTCCACACAAACACGTACATACACACACACACACACACTTCACAAACTCTGATCAAACACACCCTGATCTGAATTACTTACAACTTGGATGTTTAATTGTTGTGTTATTTTCAGGGGAAAAACCACTCATCCTTACACAGTAACACACATTGATTAATCAAAACATCAGGCCTAATTAGCTGTTGGCCCACCCAAAACGGCCCAACCTGCCAAGTTTTGGACTCTACAAGACCCCTGAAGGTGTAAATTGTAAGGTAGAGCCGTCGTGGATTGGACTTGGGGAACACAGAGGTCGCCATGGACACAGTTCCATACGCAGCAGTGTGGGACGCACTGTGTGGGGTGACACAATCCTCCCGTAACCATCACTAACATTTTCTGTGACTTGTGCTGCAGGGCCCGGTTTTATCGGTGCCGGTTACATTGGCGCCTCCTCCGGCTTCTGTGCTCTGGCTACGCTCAATGTAGCGGGCTGCACCAGCAGCGGCCCGGGTCAATAGAGCCTCCAGTCGCTAATTGCTTTGGAGAGATAACATAGTTTAGCTAGGCAGCAGCGAGCTATGCGAAAGAGGAATGACGAAGAAAAATAAATCCTCAGCATCAATTTCAGCTCGGAGTCGCCGCCACGGTCCCGTGAATTAATCATAAAAACGCCGGTTTGAACTCAAACCCTGTGCTGTGTTTCCTTAAATTCAGTGTTTCCTCAGAGAAGGACAATTGTACTTTCTAATTACGTCGTCACATTGCTTATAGACAGATTGCCTCACATAAGAATTTACCATAAATCAACGGCACATGATCTCATACGTATTGATAATGTAGTTGTCTTTTGAATAAACATCTTTAATGAGAAAGGCCATCATACTGATCCCTGCGGCACACATCGGTCTGTGTGTTATTTTACCAAAGTTGTCAAGTAGTTTTCCGCGAATGACAATAACATCTCAAAGAACCGAGCCGGTTTGCCACATGCCTTTTAGTGCCGACGGTAGAATCACTAGATCAACAGAAGATCACCGTCGTCGGTGACCACGAAAACACCCGCATTTGCCGGGTCAGGCCGGACCGTAACACAAATTGGACTCGAGTGGTTGTGGTTGAGTGAAAAGCTAAAGAAGCGGCTTTTCTCGGGTGGATTTCCTCCCTTAGGTTATGATTGTGTAAATCGCCTCGGAGCTCGATGATGGACCCGCGGAGCTGCATCGTTTGCCAATGCAAGTGGACCCTGGGGACCCACTGAGCTCGGAACATAAACAATAGCACACTTAAAACACGCTTTACAGTCTCTCCCTGTCTCTCTAACTCTCTCTCTCTCACACACACTTTATCACCAGCTCCAATCTCTCTTCATCTTACCCGGGTCCCCACTGTCTCCATCCCTGCGTACTCATTTCTTTCCATCATCCTCCCAAGTCCCCGCCCCCCTTTATTAGCATGTTGATGACTAGTTAGTTAAGTAAATCTCTGTCGCAGGGCGAATTCCCACCGGATGTTTATCCTCACAATCAGATATTAGGGCGAGTCACATGACCACAGTACATTTGGTATAATATGAATAGCAAGTATAAAACACAGGGTTGTGTTTAGGTATATATAGGATAATGAATGGGGCCACTACACAGGGTTGTGTTCAGGTATATATAGGGGACTGAATGCGGCCACTACACAGGGTTGTGTTCAGGTATATATAGGGGACTGAATGGGGCCACTACACAGGGTTGTGTTCAGGTATATATAGGGGACTGAATGGGGCCACTACACAGGGTTGTGTTCAGGTATATATAGGGGACTGAATGGGGCCACTACACAGGGTTGTGTTCAGGTATATATAGGGGACTGAATGGGGCCACTACACAGGGTTGTGTTAAGGTGATGGCAGTTGCCTATAGGAGGACAGAGTGTATGGGCACTGAAGGTATCTTTGCTATACAACCAGCTTAATTGTATACATGGTGCTCTGTGCAGTGTTAATAATTTATTGACCTAATGAGCTGCTTGTTGTCTACGGTATTTGGGCAGGTCTCATCGCTCCCTCAAAGCCTGACAGGAGTTGCAATGTCAGGCCCCAGCCACCAGGGAGCAGCGCTGCGCAAATTGTCCTCAAATATTGATTCTGCTGCAGGGTAGGGGAGGACGGACCTAAGCTCCTGGCTCTACTACAGCACACAGCCCAAAAAGCCTTCCTCCAGAGAGCAGGGGAATGACGAGAGAAGGAGAAAACGAGAAGAAAGGTGGAGACAAAAGGAGCACAGCAGACACAAGACATTAATTCTTCAAACAAGTTAAATATTTGCTTCTCTGTATGTATATTTTTGGGGATGTGTTTGCATGTGTGTTTGTCTGCCAGAAGTGTGCGTGGACTTAAAATGGACCATTGGATTTGTGATAGATAGGAGAGAAAGCATGCCATTGTGACAATAAGGTCCATTATACAGTAGAACCTAAAAATACATGTAAGTGGTCCCAGGAGTGGGCTAGTGATATCCAGGCCTGGTTAATGACAGAGTGGAGCTGCCACTAGACCTGCTGTCCCCAGCTCCCTCTGGCGCAGGGCTCAGCACTGGAAATGCACCAGCTCAAATAGATTTATCATAGCTCTCAAAGCATCCAGTCTAGATGGCCTCTCCCAGTTCTGGCCTTGGGTCTGACGAGATGCAGAAGGGGAAGATAGAGAAGGAAAGGGAGACAGATCGGGAAAAGGAGAAGGAAACGATTGGGAGATAAAGGGAGAATGTAGATGAATGGTAGATGTTAGATGAACATGCAAACAAACACCAACTTTTATAAAAAAGCATAAGCGATTTATTTTTAAAGTGAATGGAGAGAGAGAAGGGTTAGATAGAGATTTTTTGTCAAATTGAAACATGACACAAGCATAAAGACCTATCTTTTAATGTTTTGGCGTTATATTTTACAGTTAACATAAGAGGTGTAACAGGTATCACCAAATTTTTGCTTTTGAATGTTTCTGGATCGAAATTGAGACAAATGTGGAATAGTTAATACAAGCAGAATGTAAGGCTCTCTAAAGTCTAGGTTTCTTTAAATGAAAGTTTTGTGTCAATTTCTACGTGGTTCTCAATTAATCCAAAGACAATGTAAAATATACTTTTAATGTGAATGATCTCTGAAATCTGAGCCTTGAATTGTCTTGTACAAATTCTACTAAGGAGTGAGATCTCAACATCACAACCAGAACTCTTCGAAAAGCTCTTCCTGTCTTTAATATTGTGACATCAACAAGAAAATACGAGAGATCACTAGAAACGCAAAACAATCCCAAAAACGGTCCTTAACCAGTGCAACTATCGTTACATTAATGTTTAATATGTTTTTATGATCCTAGTAAGCAAACCTAATTGGAACTGCAAAAACGACTCTCCGAAAACATCGCCATGGTACTGACCTGACCCGCAACAGTAATTTCACAATAATTTGCGATTGTGATGAGCTCAAACCCCTGCCAGCTCATAAATAGAAAGTGATCCTGATAGAGCAGCCAGACTCTACTGCCAACATGAAGTAGCTCTATGTCCAGTCCGACGGTCCCAGAACCAGAAACACACAGTAACATTGCAGAACCGCATCTCTTTGGATTTTCCCATTTGTCTAAAAGCCGGCGAAAGCCATTTGTCGTAGTCATTGGACGTAGTCATTTTTTAGGATAAATGATGCACCCTGGGTATCCGTGAAATCAGTAGAGCCATGTTTCGGGTGTAACGTGCACCTTCAGTGCCTCTGTCCATCGAAGTGTCTTTTTTACTTTTCTGTTGTTTTTTCTTGTCAAACCTCAGACTCGCGGTCTTCCTTCAGTTGACAGTACGAAAGTATCATATAAGCGCCGTCCTTTCTTTAAATATGGAGCTAACAGCAGGAGAGACTTGGCGATGTTTCTGCTTAGCGACTCTCTCGCTATCGCGTGACCTATGAAAGAGAGAACAGGGCAAAGTTAACCGAAGATACAACAAGAAACACTGCAAAGCCGACAGCATAATGTGTATACATAAGCACACATGCTGTGTGTGAGTGTGTGTGTCTGTGTGTATCATGTATATGCTAGTGACAGTGGTGAAAGATTCATGCTGCAGCAGTATATGACCCCCTCTGAGCCACACAGACAATTATCCGAGCGAGCCTGAGATCTAATCTAACCTGTGTCCTATTTATGACATTAATCTTGTTTGTGCACACTTCTATTTGTGTAAAGTTAAAGTGTCAGAAGAGGGAGCGTGCTAGCACAGCCCGTGTAAAGGCTGAGATGGAATTGGGCCAACACGCTTGTTTTCCGTTTGATGAAACAGTGATCTCGATAGAACTTTTAGCATTTTTCTTTAACCAAAAAGAAATGTTCAGGGCAAATAGAAAACTCCCAGGAATAAGATATACTTACCACAAACATCTCAATACACGCACGCTCTTGTTAGCTCATTCTTCACTCTGCCCACCTGACTATTTTCTGCCCACTCTGCTTCACTTGCTTCCCATAAGAAAAAACTGTGCGAGGGACATCTTCAAATAAAACATCTTGGGTAAAAGCAAAGCCGAGAGGAGTATCAACCTGGTAGTAAGTAGCAGGTTTTATTTACAACCCCAGGTGAGTCTGACAAATTGATAGGACCAATCGAGAAAGTGCCACGTGTCAATACTGCAATGCAGGTTCGATTTATAGAAGCACTTAGCAAGGAACACGATAAAACCATAGACAGCGAAATGACGGCGGAGCGAAGTGATGCCTACGAATCAGTGTATTTCACTATTAGTGCAAACCTTCATTTTACAGGGCCATCAGAGCCAGATGCCAGAGGCATTTATACCCCTTGAACGTGGGTGCGAGATGGACAAAAAGACAATGAAACACAGGCAGCGTCACACATATTGAACGCGGAGGGGAAAAAGAAGGTCGCGGACCGAGAGAGAGAGAGAGAGAGTGGCTGGAAGGAAGAGCAGTTGCCGTGGAGTCGGCATGGTCGCAGCAGTTTCGTTGCAGCAATCACCTGTGACATGTGCCAACAAGTCTCCTAGTAACTGTGCTCCTATTCCGCACTGAGCAAATGCAGAATTAATGTCCACTGAGGCAGCGCGGTTCCCCCTCGCACGCCCAGAAGGACCGTCAGTGAGAGAGAGAAAGCGACAGGGTTCGGGGACGACTTCACCCATCAGCCTTTCTGTGGTTCACAGACGCCGGGTTATTAATTCCATCGGCAGTCTCTCGGCCGCCGTTCATCCCTCTGTCTTTCTCCCTAACCGACATAATTAGAACTCTTAATTTGAAAGCCTCCACGGAACCTCTCGCCATAATGCATTCTAATGAACGCGACAGATGTTCTGCTGTTATTCCGTCTCTCCGAGCAATTACTCTTACGGAGCCTGCGTTCTCCCCGCAACTGTTTTCTTTTTCCTCTGTATTTTACCTGTGAGTAAACCGCACCTGCTCCATGAGTGCATAACCCCCCCCCCCCCCCACGCACACACACACACACACACACACACACACACACACTGTCTGTCAGTCAGTGCCGCAAATTAACTTCCACAGATCAACAGATTAGAAAGGCCATTTCTCCTTACAGATCCTTACAGGTAATTCACCAACAATGCTCATTTGAGAATCCCCAGCTGATTGGGGCTTTTCTTAAATGGTATTCCTATGCATGTGACATAAACAGGGTCTTCAAAGTGGCTATTCATGAAATTAAAAGTCCTGTATTTAAAAGATTAGCCTAACAAACAAACACAACACACATCCTAATCTTTGCTGTCTATTAAAACATGAAGACACGTGTCAGCATCCTATTCTCGAAAGTGTGTTGACGAAAACTTTAATTGAGACAGGAGGCTGAAGGGGAAAACGGTATCAATTTAATTGACGTTAAATTTCACTCAAGCTGCAGAACTTTTACATTGCACACGTCACAGGTTCCTTAGGATACACATTTCTGCTATAGATACTAATTGTACTATTTGTCAGAGTCACTCCGTTCATTTTACCTGTCCTTAATGTGGTGTCTGCCGTCTAGTGTGTATGTGGCCAGACTTGACATCTTATCATGGCCCTTATCTAATGATTAGAGCCTAGGCAATGTTTCAGTGTTCATATCTTTTTTCAGATATTCTCTATCTATCTATATATCTATCTATTTGTAAGGACATGAGTAGGACACATTTATAAGGGAAAACACATGTACCTGCCACCTCCTTTTAATCTTTCCCCTTTAAGACATACACATAATGGAGTTAAGTGATCCCGATCTTAAACGATAAAAGCACCCCTTTGTCACTCCTTTGTAATGGCAAGCAAGCTTTCTATTTTTCGGCAAAGCCAAAAGTGGACCAAAACCTGGTTAGTAGTTGTGGACTAAAACCTGAAAACCCTAGACGGAAAACTAAAACTGCATTACAAAAAAGCATCTAAGGTAAAGTTACTCCGAGGCTCCACCAGCTCAGAGAGGACAGAGGAAAACAAATTAATTTAATCAATCAGCTATTATCACAAAGATTTTTTTACTGAAACCCCAACAAGAGTTAAAAGGTAAAAGAGCCAGGTCGTTAAATCGTCTAAACGTAGTCTTGCCAACTTTAGTGACAAGATTCTAAAAGCTGAACCCTTAAATATAATCTATTTTTATTCAAATAAATACATATGTTCGTTATCTTTTGGTTGTTTTTCTATGTTCTTTTATTTGGTCCACCTGTGTCTCGTTTACTAACTAAGTCACTGTTTAGTTTCCTCGTTCCTTTGTTGGGAGTCATTGTGGTCCCTTGTCGGATGTGTTGATGGTTTTGTAATTAGATTTCGATTAAAACACCTTCTAATGCTTAACTGCACCTCTGCGCCCGCGTCCTGCTAAACCACAGCCGTGACACTAAGTGGGAGGGGCACCTATATTAATGAGCGACTGACAGCTCTTAGAAGACATCTTCTGTAGTCACTCGCAGGCAACTGAGTAAACAACAGGCCACAGTTCACAGATGAATTGCAGGTCTGCAGTATGTTCCGACCCGGTTCCGCAGTAAAAATCCCCGTTGGTTAACACAGTTGTTCACGGACTGTTGGATATCTGAAAAACAGCAGCAATACTTAGTTGCCTTTCAATAGCTGTAGATAAGTAAATAATGTGGTGCTCCAAAACACTTTTTAACACAAACATGCCATGCCTGAGTAACCTTAGGAGCCAAGTCCTAACAAAATCTACATGAAAACAGGGTTTAAAAAGCGTAAAGGACATTTCTTGGTGCCTCTCCATAAGCCTTGCAATATACAATTTTGTTATGAATACTGTTTGTGTCTATTTTTTTTTGATAATTTATTAATCATGCAAATACATTAATAAACATGTATTCTTCTGTTATATTTGGGAATAAATAGTTCTGTTACATATTTTGACACAGCTAAAGTATTACAAACGATAAGACGACCTTCAGTGTGCAGGCTTATTGAGTGACACTCACCCAAATTGTAAGAAATACAAAGACAAACATGTTATATATGTTATATATATGATGTTATATATCACCTAGAATGAATCAGTTGGTACTTTCTGGAAAGGCAACCAACTGGGAAGATTGGGAAGAGAGGCACAAATGGGAAGTGTAAGGCGACCTGTGGCATGTTACTCCTTCGTCAATCAGACGTGCTTCATAATTACAGCCACAAGGCAATCCAGTCGTAGCCTCACTCGTGTCAGACTTCTCAGACCTGGGCGTTTGCAGTCCTGGGGTACATAACTTACACAGAGTCTTAGCTGGATCAAGAGTTACCTATAATAACAGGTATTCCAGTTGGGTGACTGTTCACCCTGTTAGTATTTCTTTTGACCATTGTTTTTTAAATGAGTAGCGAACATAACACTCAAGTGGTCCGACCTGTGTACTTATAATATGAATATTTCCAAATATTTGGCTTCAAAATCAAATTTCAGGGTTATCTAAAATCACAAGGTTGGAAAAATAAACAGTTTTAGTCATTATAAATATGTATATGTTTAATAAAATACCGGTTTTTAATCTCAAGGTACTTCCAAAACAAAACTTTGAGTGTAAAAAAACGAGTTCCAGATGATTCTGGATTTTCCAACATTCTGATTTGATTGATCTAGTGTTTGGATCTCTCTCCAGCTGTCGAGAAAGTGACATCACACCAGGTACACATGTTATATGTCACTGTTACCATCCTCAGTCCTGTCACAAATGTTGTCCACCATATCAAACTCATTACATGTTAAACTGTTTACATTATGGTCAGTGCTTGCCAGATCCACTGGCAATTCTTATAGCACGTGTCTTCAGGATTGGCCACCCGGCAAGTCCTATTGACTATTCTTCCCAATTAATGGAAGAAAGTTCCTCAAAATATGTATTGAACATGTGGGGTTAGTATCAAAATTTGTCAAGTCTAAATGAGAAGAACTGTGGCTGCATACTTTGTTAAAATGGTGTACGGTTCAATTTACAAGATGGTATTCCACCACACAGTGTTTTTCAGGCATGCAGAGAATGAACTCAAATTAAAAGTTGTTTTGCTAGCAGTATAGTAGTATTTATAACTCACATGTTCTGCTTGAGCTAGCTAGCTAATAGCGGCTTCTGGTAGTCATCAAAGAACTTGTGTCTACTGCCAATTTGGCCTAATTTTAAAGAGCAACACACAGTTTTCATTATTGAAGTGTTATAAAGGGTTCCCTACACAAACTGCTGCTTCCAAATCTCATCTTACTTTTTGAATGCGATTCTGGACTTTCCAGTGCTGATTACAGAAAATAGTTGTTTTGATGTATTCTTGTAGTTAAACTTAATAAAAACACTCTTCTTTGCAAGGGCTCCAAAACTGTCAGATTGAGATCTCCTGTGCACAGCCCTCGTCAGTCACCTCACAGATATTCAATTGGATTCAGGTCTGGGCTCTGGCTGGGCCATTCCAAAACGTGAATAATCTTCTGGTAAAGCCTTGCTTTTGTGGATTTGGATGTGTGCTTTGGGTTGCTGTCGTGCTGAAAGGTGAACTTCCTCTTTATCTTCAGCTTTTTAACGGAAGCCTGAAGGTTTTGTGCCAAAATTGCAGGTATTTGGAACTGTTCATAATTCCCTCCAACCTGACTGCTGCACTGAGGGTATGGTGTTCTTTGGCTGCGGTGGTGTTTTTGTGCCAAACAAACCATTTGGAGTTTTGGCTAAAAAGTACAAACACATTTTCCCAGGATCCCAGGGGTGTGTAGACTTTTTATATCCACTTTATACCAAGCTGCATTTGCACATCAGCAAAATCTCTAGTGAATACTGTAGTATGAAGATGGATAAAGATCCCTAGTATACAACGGTATCTATAAGAATACCATACTATACATAAGCATAACAGCGTCTGCATACACTATAGTACTGTATACCTCTGTTACAGTGAATACTATTAAAACAATGCAGTAAATACTATATTACAATTCCATAACCATAACTGTAAATAGTAGAATACGCATGAACAAAAGCACAGGTAATATTATTGTGTGCTTTCACAAAATCACAACAGTGACTAAGAAAAGGAAGAGTGAATACTTAATAAATAAGTAATAATAAGTATCTTGTTTCCTTTCATATGCGTATCATGAACTGCCTTTGCCAGCTTGTATTTGAAGCTCAATGGATCTCAGGATTTGCTTCAACGTTTAGTTTTTACCGAGAGGATTTTCACTTTTGAATCACTTCCTTTATTTGAGTGGCAATTTAACTATTTAATTAGCACAAATAGAAGGGAATGTGATGCACCCTGGGTATAGTTTGGGATATAGTTGGGATGCGAACAAGGTCAAAGTATTGTTGAATCAAATTAAGACTGAACCGTTGGAAATTTGGCTAACGGTGGCTCACAATATTCATAGAAAATGAAATCACAACCAGAGCCAGCAACAGCAAATTAATCCCACTCTGTGTTCTTCAAAGATACAGCAGGCCTTTGTCAGCAATGCCGACTGGGCTGTTGGCAGTGCAACGTGAATTAATATTTGGGGCATCTACGGGAATGCGTGAAAATTCCTTCTCCATCCAAAGAATTTAGCCCTATTTAGTGAACACAGATGCAGTGCTGTATGTTTTATCATTCAAAAGCTGTTTGTTCAGCTGGCATTTGAAAAGGAACTGACAAGTAAAAACGGCCAGGAAGAAGAATGCAATCCAAAATATCGTGTGAGGTTCGACAAAGCAAAGATGTGGAGGATAAAACTAAGAAACAACATCCTCTATACCATTAGCCAAATGTGCCAGGTATGATTCATTTATATATAACTAGATAACAACATCCTCTATACCAGGGCTATTCAATTACAAATTCAGTTGGGCCAGATTTTCAAATGAAGAAAGGTTAGTTGGGCCAGTCATTTCAGCGGCGAAGCAGGTCGTAATGACAAATTTTAAAACCAACACAAACAAATTTATTGAAAAACATGTAAGGTTTATTCATTGTTTCTCTTTTAACTTTGGTCAGTTTGCACAGGAAAAGGTGCAAAGGTGCCTTCGAACGGCAGTAGGGTGAGCAGCTGCTCTCGGAAGCATTTGCAGTCAAGAAAACGGACATATATGCACAACTGAGAAGTATCAGTTTTGTCTATGGACTCATCTACTGCTATAGACATAGTGTCAGCTTTCCTCAGGTCTCCTAACATCGTTTCATACACATCTGAAGCAAGAATTTCAACTCTCCGACTGTTGGAAGTATCTGACAGGGGTATGTTTTTTATAGCAGATGCCACGCTCGTTTTCATTTTATCGTCATTTATCACCTCATCCACGATGGCCAGCATACAGTCCTTCACGGTTTCAGAGTCTGTGAATGGCCTTTTCTTTTTTGCCAATATCCAGGAAACACGAAGGGCTGCTGCGGTAGCTCTCTCTTGGGCTGTAAATGACCGTACCATGGTAACACTGGTACCATGGTAGCACTGGTACCATGGTAGCACTGCTCCGGTTGTAAGATGCAATCAAACTCTGCACTTTTGCAGCCCTCTTGAGATCCCTCGGAAAAATTGGTGCGGAAAGTCTGGTGTTTCTCAACGTGGTGCTGCCTCAGATTGTAATCTTTAAGTACTGCAACGCACTCATTACAAATTAAGCACATCGGTTTGGCATTTGGATGTGGTGGTAAAATAAACAAGTATTTGTCATTCCAGGCAGGGTTAAACTGACGGTTTTTATTGTCAATTTTACGTTTCAGTGTTGAGAAAGACATATTGATAGTAATGTAGGCTACTACCGGCACAGCAAGCTCTGCATTGTTTACATGTTGGTAGTTTTGGCGGGACCCAAAATTACCAATCCCACTATGGCCACGCCAAGACCCGCCCTACGAAGCAGTCAGGGGATAGGACCTGTGCATGGACACCTGGCCAATAGTAGTGTGCGAATGCTATTGAAGGGCGGGTCTTGGCGTGGCCATAGTGGGGGAAAAAATATCGCTGGCGGGACCCTTTTATACTGTCTATTGCGGAACTACGGGCTGGGCCACTCTGAGGTTGCTTTCGGGCCGCATGTGGCCCGCGGGCCGCCATTTGAATAGCCCTGCTCTATACCATTAGCCAAATGTGCTAGGCATGATTCATATATATAACTAGATAACAACATCCTCAATACCATTAGCCAAATGTGCTAGGTAAGTGACTGTAATAACAAGTACAGGTTATTAGGTATTTACTGAAATTGGACAGGGATAAAGTATCTCTAAATATCCATACATATAGAGTATACTGAACTGGGTGTTACTATTATGTCCTGTTTTGACTCCTACCTGACACCTGTCCTGACTCCTACCTGACACCTGTCCTGACTCCTACCTGACACCTGTCCTGACTCCTACCTGACACGTCCCAAAAAAACAGCGCTAGTCTGAGACCTGGATTGCTTTTTTTATTATCGAAATAAATCATGGTTAAGTAATCACAGAAACTCAGTATCACCAGGGTTTCCAATGCTGAAGGATATCACCAGGGTATCACCAGTGTATCACCAGCGTATCACCAGGGTATCACCAGGGTATCACCAGGGCATCACCAGGGTATCACCCGGGTTACAAACATACACAGTAAGAAGAACCCTGCACTCTCACCTTGGTAGTTTTGACTTTGTTTCCAGTGCTGCAGGACCAGCCAGTCAGATCAGGGAGCACCTTACACTCCTCTCCCTCCATACACGGGTTCATCTGACACCACCACTTCTGTATCACGATGGAGGCTGTCGAGACAGGAGAGAGAGAGAGAGCACAGAGAGCTCAGATAAGAAGACGAAGGACAGCACAGGGCCCAGCAGTGTATAGGAACCAACTGACATGGTAAGTCTGGAGACAATCAATTATTTAGAGACCAGGGTTTTCTGGATGTTGGCTCAGCCGTGGTCAGTATGTGTTTAGCTATTGATACGGCGCAATAGCATGTGTCCAACTGTGAAAACCACAGCTGTAAAAACTACAGCAAAATAACATTCTGAAATAGAGACATTTCATTGTCAAGCCCCTAATAAAACATTCCACTGGGCTTTGCATGGAGCCATGCAAAGAAATGTGTTTTTCAATCAGGAATAAGATACAATTATCCCTCAAGGCTTTTCTATGTAACATAATCACTGGGAGAATGGTGTAGAAACCCGGACAGGCATTCCCAAAATAACAACACTTCCTGCCAAACAGTGGAAAGGCATGTGCCAACAGCAACACTGAAATACATTATTCTAACAAGCAAGGTGAGTGTCCTGGAATCAATTAAACATTATCTGTAATTGGCATGATATCAGACATTATGAACATGGCACATTGAATTAATATGCTCACAACGACACAAACATACACAGAACAATAACACACATACAAACATAGATGCAGACTGTCTCGTGTCCAAAACATCTGCAACGTCACAGTAAATGCCTTTTTGTGGGCAATATGGAAAGCCTCGCCGTTTCCAAAAGGATTTTTTTCAGCTTTTCTTCACATTGATCTATGCCCTGGACCTATTTTTGAAAAACCAAGTCTATATACCACACCATTTACATTCATAACAGAGGTTTGGTTGAGGAGTGAACTTTAACCTCTCCATATCAGCCTCACAAGGCGCTCCCATATAGATCTATTTCTTCACAATCTGATTGTCAGGGGAGGCCAGTCCCGTCAGTGATCCCTGCAATCTGACTTCCTGTCTAGACAGCTATACAGTTAAAACCAGGCAAACGGATCTGCCTCTCTTCATCTGTTCTCCCTCCTCTAGTGGAACCGGAGGAGGAATGGCCACTTAAGCACATATTTGGCTTTGATAAGCCAATCAATTAAAAAAGAAAATATTGTGTGGATTAAATGAAGTCTCCCATCGAGTTCTGATTTATTGCCCATTATTCCTCACGAAGAAAAGCGGAGTAGCGAGATCTGCAGCAAATTGAACGCTCAGCAAAAGTATGCAAAAGAACACCAGCCAACACTCTCCGGTGCTGTGTAACAACCACAGAGAGAGAAAGCAAGATGTCGAAGGAGTACTTGTATGCACATCAGGTGCATGCTGTGTAGTAAGAGGAAATTCTCTGTTTAATTTGAAATGCGTCCGTGTCAACAGGACGGCCGAAGGTAGCCAACTACAGTACTGACTGTTCGTTATTAAGCTACTTTGGTCTTTGAAATGGCATGAACATGTATCCAATAGAAACAACAAAATTGAGCATGTTTATTTTACACTGGGTAAGGATTTGAGTGCCCGAAGGTGACAGATTGTGGGGGGGGAAAAAAACACATTAAATACTGAGAAGAGAGTAGCTAGAGAAGTACGCAGATCTCCCAATTACACAACAGAAACTCAACAGAAAAAGTATTTACTATAATATACCAATTATTGAGAAACTAAATACTCAAAAAAGTTCAATAGATAAACAAATAACATACAGCTCATATACAGAACCATGCACTACGGTTCTGGCCACCAGTACCGGGGCGTGAAACTCACCCAGAGTGACCCACAGTATAGAACTATGATAACATCAGCGTTTCGTTATTCATTACATTTAGTCTTTTCTGTAGATCCCAGGAAGAGTGCTGCTGCTGGTTCTGTTGGATATAATGGGTTTTCCTAATGAATAAACAATAAAGGTTACTCGTGGTACACTCTACATAGAACACAAGTGCCCGTGTTAAAACACGCCATCTGTCTTCTCAATGAGCGATGAGGTGAAAAAATTCAGAGAAACGCAAAACAGTAAGAAAACAAGAGAAAAAAAGGACAGAGAGACGATGAACCGGTCGAATGGCGGACTGAAAGGTTGTGGACGGAAGAGTGAGAGGCGACGAGAAAGAACTGGAAACCGAGAGAGACGCGCGAATGAGGGCCGAGGAGAAGACGCAATTCAAGAAGACGAAGAGTCCCCTCAATAAATTAAGCGAAGCTTGTCGGGGCACTCCAGAGGACGTGCTGTTATGATGCACGAGCTCAGTGGCTGTAAGTGGTTCTAAAAACCAATGACTGTGTAATGGTCGTTAATGTTGCCATTACGGTGTCTGCCGCGGCGCTTTACTCCACCACCGTGTTATTTAGAGCTAATGAGGGTGGCCCGGAGAAGGGCCATTAGAGCTGTTGTTTCTTCCCTCCAGAGACTCCCTCTCAGGTCGCCCAGAGTGGGCGGGGAGACTGTGACACGGCGGGACTGCCCGTCACCGCACGGAACAGACGGGCGTGGCTGACAGCTGATGATGACGTCGCGGCGGGGTCGGGTGTCATTTGATGGAGTTGTGTCAAGGAACGACGCTAATGAAGACAAGCGTTGACAGACAACTTTAAATGGTTAAATGGCAATGATGCATCTACTTCAAAAAGGCGCCACGTTTGGAGTCTACGAAATACGGACCAGACCTTCCGTAGTCTCTTCGCCCGGAGACAAACGGGGGATCCATCTCTCTTCATCAGCAGCTGGTGAGGAGGCTTACAGTCTAATGAAAAAATTACCGTCATCTCATAGAGAAAAGAAGGACCACGTCACGTCCTTCTCCCATCCAGAAGCGGTGCTTCACCAGTCATTAACCGTGTGACTGCTGAGGTGTAGATCAACAGTGAGTCACTAACTTCTGCAAGGGAACGTGTCGTTATTTACGCGGTACGCACTCGTTCATAGCACCTTCCATGAATGCCATTAGCAAGTTAGTGTTGCTTTCCCATATCCCTGGGTCTCAGGGGGTGTGAATCTAAATAAGGTGTGTGGAGAGCTATGCCTAAAGGCAGCCTAGAGGATTAGACGGAGATTATATCAATCCACCAAAGCACTGACACAGCGTCACAGCAAACTGTCAGAATCTGCAAACGCTCGCGCGTGAGTGTGGATCAAACCTCACTTCCCTTTGTTCTGTTGGATTCTGTCACTTCTTCCAACACTGTTGTTGAAATGTTTCTGACACCCTGTGGCCAAATATGAAACTGCAGCGGCTTTCGGTTTCCTAGCAAAGCTGCCACACTGTGGATCTCTCACCCAAGGCCACATGTAATTGCTGAAGCTTTTTCTGTGTTTCTTGATATAAAACATTATGTTAACAGCCACAACATGAGAATTGCACAAAACATCTAGCTGAGAGTTAGAATGAGAGTCAAATAACACACTCCCAAAATATCTCTCGGGGTTTTCACAGCAAGATTCTGGTAGTTTTCCCACACACAAGAACGAACAAACAAACACATTTGTTTTTCTATCCTTGTGGGGATCAGAAATCAAAATGTTTTCCCTTATTTTTACAAAAGTGTTGGTATGATACTGACATGGCATGTTAAATGTTGTGGTTAAAACTGGATAGAAAACATTTCTGTATTGACATAAGACATTGACATTCATAGTGGTGAAAACATATAATATAATATATAATATATTATATATAATATATGATTCTCGTTTGATTTCAATAATCAAGGTTTTACTTTGAAAGTTGGCTCAGAAAAATGTCAACACCTGATGAGTGGACTTAACAGTCTAGATAGTGGAGGTATGACTTAACAGTAGAGATAGTGGAGGTATGACTTAACAGGAGAGATAGTGGAGGTATGACTTAACAGTAGAGATAGTGGAGGTATGACTTAACAGTAGAGATAGTGGAGGTATGACTTAACAGTAGAGATAGTGGAGGTATGACTTAACAGTAGAGATAGTGGAGGTATGACTTAACAGTAGAGATAGTGGAGGTATGACTTAACAGTAGAGATAGTGGAGGTATGACTTAACAGTCTAGATAGTGGAGGAATGACTTAACAGTAGAGACAGTGGAGGTATAACCTGGTATCTCCTGCTATGGGTCTGTTGTGGTCTGTGTTCCAGTGATAATGTGTAGTTGTTAGTTTACACAACAATCGTAATTAAATGGCGTATTACATGGTGTTTCTTTTACTTTGGAAGTTAGCGTAGGCCAATTGACCTGATTATACTTGTTAAACATATTAGAATAATAAATTATCAACGAGGAGGAGTGAAATAACGACAATATACACCACCACAACTCCCAAAGATGCCTCATTGCTCCGATATACTGATGGCATACCTATGGTATACAGTCTCTGGTTACATCTTGATTTTGTCTTACATCCGCGGTTAACCTGACCGTGTACCACAGGTATCCGAATGACAACATGGCAAGGTGCGGCGTGCAGGCACTCCGAGATGTGTCATACTTAAGAACAGCTATTAGCCGTGGATCATTAGCAATATATCACATCCCCTGGTGACTTATTGCTTATAATATGTTAAACGCGTATAATCACTGTGAAGGACTCCCGCGTTTAAATGTCTGAACGGCATTGCAATGAGAGACCCGTTGGGTTCTTGTAAAATACCTCGTAATAAATTGCTGAGATTAATATGCAGAGATTCGTCTGTAATCGACTTTAGGCCACTAAACTGGTACCCTTGTGTGATGTGCTAATATTCTATTGGGAATATTCCTAATAATAGCAAGCGATAAAAGCAGTCTTTTGGTCCATTAGGTACATCTAACAGATCTGGATAAGTAAAAAGTCCCCTTATTGGTGTTTAAGTAGCTGTGTACATTTTCATGCTTATAAACCGGGGTCACTTATTACACCACTTCCTCCTTTAAATTAAATGCAATAATGCTAGCCGATGACTCAGCAGCTAACCACAACACACTATATCACCCGTGGTCACAAAACGCATGTGTAAGACAAGACCAAGTACACACACACACATGCACACGCATATAAACACACACATGCACATGCATACAAACACACACACACACTCATGAACAGCAGATGAGCCAGAATGACTTTAGACAAAAAACAACAGACAACAAACACAGAAAGGGCAGCATGGGGTACGCCTCCCACAGCGCCCCCCCCCCCCCCCATCAAAGGCTCACAGCGGCCAATCGGAATCCACAGACCGTTCCTCTCCACCGCCACACAGCCACGCCTGAGACCACCCGATTTGGACCACTGCTACGCCGACTGGGGATGTTAACGCTGACTTTGACACAGGTGAATGTTGTATAATAATAGCCGCGATATCCCGCGCGGACAAGGGGAGAACTCACCTCTCCTCCTGGACATCCCAGAAGACCACGCCGAGCAATAGAGGTGATCTTATCAACCTCTGCTTATTGGCCATTAGGAATTCACCCCACAGACTAAATCTCAGATCAGCGCACGCCGGAGCACCGGCAATGAATTCATCAGGGGACTCCCCAGTCTGTGCTTCTGACTCCAGCTGAGTCTTTATTAACCATAGCACACAGCTTAAGGAAATCTCCAGTAACTCCCGTGTAAAGCCTGCAGGGAATGCTCGTCGAGATGAACCTTTACCAGAAAAGAGAAAAGCACTGTGATTCTGATACACTAATCCTGGGGAAAAAAGAAGGGTAATCCATTGCTCTTTAACGAGATAGCTTAATGGCAAGAGGTCAGACTACGCTGCGTCAATAGCGGTAAATGGTCTCGTTCAAAATGTAGAGATTGTGTCCAGTGGCGGCGGGCTGTTGGAGGCTGACATTGTTCGGAGGTAATGGAAATGTAGCTAATCCCGAACCGTGGTGTTTTTGCTGATGACAGAGTAGAGACGTCAGCGTGTGTTGACATTATAACTCGCTGGTGCACGGTGAGGGACTTTCTGTTTGTATGACAAGCGCGACACTGTGTGCGTCTACAAGTTGTTCGATATCCTCTAATGCCCTCAACCTTTAGACATACTATCTATCCAAGCGCGAGGCGCTTACGTGCCTCACATTTAGAAGGGAATGAGATTCCAAAAAAGGGAAAGAATGTGGGTAGTTTGGCAAAAGAAACTGTGGTCAGATGGTTCCCCGAAGCCTCTCTTCCAGAGGGCTTTCCCTGTGACCCCTGACCTTGAGGGTCAAAGTTAAACACAGCAGCACAGTGCTCCTGGGGCCCCTCTTCAGTCTATTCAACTCCAGAGAGTTAGACCAGAGGAAGCCTCTCTCTCTCTCTCTCTCTGTGTTCATTGCCTAAGAGAACACAATGCCTCACAGCAGAATTAAATGATGTTTTAATAGCTATATCGTCAGTGGACTGGCTCTCTGTGGCATTGTGTGTCGTTATGAGGGTTCGACGAGTGGGATGATTTTCGGTGTTCTGTACAGTGTACACCTATTAAATTCAGGCTATGCTGCAGTATCACACAGCATTGTACCTCACGTAGCCTTTGGATGTACACACATTTCTGATACTTTGAAAACATAGTTATATTATTTCTGTGTATTGTTTCCGTTATTAGGTGAAGCATTTTAGCAACGAAACGTTTTGTGTTCGTGTTTGCCCGCCTGCCATTTATCATTGGGTAACGGCTGGCGAGTTTCGCTAAAACATGAGTGGTGAACAGTGCTCTCTACTGGTCAGTCATAGGGACTGCACACCATTTGTTGGATAAGTAAATGGTAACAGTCACACAAAGTGCATTCAAATGACAACAGGCGTAGAGTAATTCATATACACACGCAGCATTATTATAGAGGGAAAACGCCGTTATGGTTGGTTGTTGTCAAAATGTACATAATGTCCCAATAACAGCTGTACTTTAACATCAAAGATAAATGGCTTCATAAGTATTAAGACGCTAAATAAATGCATTCAAACGGCGCCATACCATGAATAAAAAGCAGCAGCGATAGTTATGACGAATAGCAATCAGTCCCAGATGAAAATTGTACAGCAATTGCTGAAAAAGTGCGGGTCTTAAATGAAAGAGAAAAGGAGGCCTCTCACTTATTCATTCTCCTTGTATCCTACTTGATATTTTGAAAGTACTGAAAACGAAATAATCTCTCTGTCCCAATATGTCAGCTGATTTGAGATGTTTCCAAAAATAGAAAACAGGTTTCTACGTCAAGGAGCCTTGGGTCAGCACTGGGAAACAGAAGAGAGCATTTTTAGCTCGACCTTAAGGGAAACACCAGAAACAGGGAACGTTAAAGTTAAAGGCCAGACGCACTGATGTACTGTATTTCCAGTCTGTTGATTTTAAATTCTCCCTTCCTTTCTATACTTTGTACTTCAAACACAGTACAAGAATCAAGTTTCCCTTCCATTAGAAAACTCCTTGGAGTTCAGTCTGTCCGTACGGAACAACTTGTTTTTTTCTCTAAGGAAGCTGAAGAGAAAAGGATGGGGAAACAGAACAGACACACCAGAGCCGGAAGTTACTGCAGCAGGTGAGTCTCATTTAAATCTGATTCATCTTCTCTATTCACACGTGCTACATTGATGCATTTCCTTTTTAAGTGGGGTTAATGAGGAGGAAGATGGAGGAAGCTGAACAGGAAAGAGAAGAATGGAGGAAGCTGGACAGGAAAGAGAAGAATGGAGGAAGCTGGACAGGAAAGAGAAGAATGGAGGAAGCTGGACAGGAAAGAGAAGAATGGAGGAAGCTGGACCGGAGGAAGATTGAGGAAGCTGAACAGGGTGGAGAAGAAAGGAGGAAACTGAACAAGATTGAGGAAGCTTGGCAGTAGAGAAGGACGGAGGGAGCTAGGTAAGAGACAGAAATATGGAGGAAGCTGAACAGGAGAGGAAAATGAGAAGGACAGAGAAGGACGAAGAAGAACGGGGACACCAAAGACTGAGGTTACTGCTGCAGGTTAGTCTCACTCCAGTCTGATTCATCTGCTCTTCTCGCACGCGCTACAACCATCCGCTTCCTGCTTAATGCATCCGGATTGGCTGTTAGACAGAGTTACGGCTCTGTGTGTTTTGTCTGTTTGTGTGTGTGTATAAGAGCGGCAACAGAAGAGAAGACCTGTCTGATGAGGGTCAACGCCACTCAGTGGCTCTTTCGCTCCCTCCTGGCCAGGAACCTGCAGAGTCCACAGACGGGCGGACCGAAGTCTATCAAAATGACCCCTGGGTTCATTCTATCATCTCTAAGACAACATCATCCTCTCCATAATTCCTCACATTCTCTTGCTCTATTTCTCATTCTCTCTCTCTCTGTCTCTCGTACATAGACACACCCAACCCTCTAAACCACACACACACACACACAAACACACACACTCTCAATTCTCAATTCTAATCTATTTTCCCAGCCCAGTATACTGTATTTGAAAACCTGTCTGGAGATATGAAAAAGTACTAGAGAGAAGGAAAGAAATCTATAACCATTTGGTTTTTGGTGGGAAGTTGCGAATAGACGGAATGCTTTCCCAAACGAAGTCATCCCTTTTAAACTGTGGTTTTTGATTTCATGCCTTGTGCCAGACCTACAGAGACTGACATATAGTATGTACATTTCCCCTACTTTTCATATTCCATTAAGGGGATAAAAGACGGAAGGTGACACTGCAGAGTGATCTGCCATTACATGCATTAGTCTGCCGTGCCACTAACCTTAAATGTTACATGATCTACTAAAGACAGGATAGGGTACAGGCTAGAAGAATTAGGTAGAGATCTTCTGACAACTTCCTGTCCCTGCAGTGGAATATTTCAATATCTCAGCTCTGATCATGGCTACAGCTTGGCTACTTGAGCTACATGAGTCTAGACAGATGGAGAAAAGTCCATAAAAATGACCACTGGGTTCAGATAACAGCAACCTCACACTTTATTATACCATTATACCTCCTCACACTTTATACCATTATACCTCCTCACACTTTATACCATTATACCTCCTCACACTTTATACCATTATACCTCCTCACACTTTATACCATTATACCTCCTCACACTTTATACCATTATACCTCCTCACACTTTATTATACCATTATACCTCCTCACACTTTATACCATTATACCTCCTCACACTTTATACCATTATACCTCCTCACACTTTATACCATTATACCTCCTCACACTTTATACCATTATACCTCCTCACACTTTATACCATTATACCTCCTCACACTTTATACCATTATACCTCCTCACACTTTATACCATTATACCTCCTCACACTTTATACCATTATACCTCCTCACACTTTATACCATTATACCTCCTCACACTTTATACCATTATACCTCCTCACACTTTCCTGCACCATTTCTCCATCCATCTCTTTCTTTGTCTAGTTTACATACCCCCCCCCACCCATTCTTCACACCTCCACACACATGTTTACCTTCCACACAAGAGGGCCTGGCTCTTGTTGTGCCAGCCACCTGGCCGGGGAAACAGGAGCACTTGACGGTTTGAGAGCGCTCCTCGATCTTGTTCTTATTACAACAGCGGTGGATGGCCACCACTTCACACGTCCCTTGCTTCACCTGGTAGGAGACTGACAGAGAGTGGGGAGAGAGGGGAAAGAGAGAGAGGGGAAAGAGAAAGGGGAAGTAGAGAGAGGAAATAGAGAGGGGAAGTAGAGAGAGGAAATAGAGAGGGGAAAGAGAGAGGGGAGAGAGGGGAAAGAGAGAGAGGGGAAAGAGAGAGGGGAAGTAGAGAGAGGGGAAAAAGAGGGGAAAGAGAGAGGGAAAGGGGAGAGGGGAAATAGAGGGGAAAGAGAGGGGGCAAAGAGAGAGGGGAAAGAGAGAGGGTAAGTAGAGAGGGAAAAGAGCGAGGAGAAAGAGAAAGGGCAAAGAGAGAGGGGAAATAGAGAGGGGAAGTAGAGAGGAAATAGAGAGGGGAAAGAGAGAGGGGAGAGAGGGGAAAGAGAGAGAGGGGAAAGAGAGAGGGGAAGTAGAGAGAGGGGAAAGAGAGGGGAAAGAGAGAGGGAAAGAGGAGAGGGGAAATAGAGGGGAAAGAGAGGGGGCAAAGAGAGAGGGGAAATAGAGAGGGGAAAGAGAGAGGGTAAGTAGAGGGGAAAGAGAGAGGAGAAAGAGAGAGGGCAAAGAGAGAGGGGAAATAGAGAGGGGAAGTAGAGAGGAAATAGAGAGGGGAAATAGAGAGGGGAAGTAGAGAGGAAATAGAGAGGGGAAGTAGAGAGGAAATAGAGAGGGGAAAGAGAGAAGGAAATAGACAGGGGAAATATAGAGGGGTAATAGAGGGGAAAGAGAGAGGGGAAGTAGAGAGGAAATAGAGAGGGGAAATAGAAAGGGGAAAGAGAGAGGGAAAGGAGAGAGAGGAAATAGAGGGGAAAGAGAGAGAGGAAATAGAGAGGGGAATAGAGAGGGGAAATAGAGGGGAAAGAGAGAGGGGAAGTAGAGAGGAAATAGACAGGGGAAATATAGAGGGGAAATATAGAGGGGAAAGAGAGAGGAAAAGAGCAAGAGATAAAGTGAGTACCCTCCCAGCTTAATTCATGTCGTTACTGGCACAGTTATACTTCCATATGCGCATCTAAAAACAGCCACTTATCAAATACAAGAAAAAAACACATTGAAAAGTCACAGTTTATACAATGGAAAAAAACTGTTGAATTATTTACGGTTGAATGGACGTGTTTATTCAGAATTATTCCAACAGTTTTTAGCTCAACATTAAATGAGTGAATAAAACAATGTACCCAGTAAAATTCTATATTATAATTAACAACAGCAGTAGAAAAACTGCAGCTTGAAAATATAAAACATTCCACGAACCTCACCAGGGGTCTTGATTATGTCACTTTTAGCATTTAATATAATATATCATTTCACATAGAATAATGCTAACCTCTACAGGTGGCCAGAGTATTTAACATTTAGCATTACGCTAACCTCACCAGCAACCCTGATTATTACACATTTAGCATTACGCTAACCTCACCATCTACCCTGATTATTACACATTTAGCATTACCCTAACCTCACCAGCTACCCTGATTATTACACATTTAGCATTACGCTAACCTCACCAGCTACACTGATTATTACACATTTAGCACTAGGCTAACCTCACCAGCTACCATAATTATTACACATTTAGCATTACACTAACCTCACCAGCTACCATAATTATTACACATTTAGCACTAAGCTAATCTCACCAGCAACCCTGATTTTTACACATTTAGCATTACGCTAACCTCACCAGCTACCCTGATTATTACACATTTAGCATTACGCTAACCTCACCATCTACCCTGATTATTACACATTTAGCCATACGCCAACCTGCTGACCTTACAAGGGGGTCTTCATTATTTCACATTTATCATAATGCAAACATAACTAGGTGTCCTGATTATTTCAGATGTAGCATTAAGCTAACTTTACCAGGCGTCATAATTTTTTCATAGTTAATTGCTAAATGTCCTCATTTTAATTTGCACCTCATATGGATTACTGAATTACTAATCTCTAGAGGAACTTAAAGAAATACATTTCTATATCGTTATGCCATCTGGTAGGTGCCATGCATTAAAAACCTAACACCAAATCTACTTGAGAAATTCTAAGGCTAGCATTTGCTTTTGAAGCAGTCTTTCTGAGAAGACGCTCAGCATTTAAACCCCGGGTTGTAGGCACAGCCAGGGATAGGTTTGCACTCTAACCAAACTATACGCCCTCCAGCTCCACTGCTCTCATGGTTTTGCCCAAATCTGTTTAATTAATTCAGAATGTCATCAAAAGCATTGATTCTCTTGTATCAGAGTATAAATATGTTGGGCACATTAAAATGAGTGATCCTGTGATTCAGCGATTTGTCGCCTTATTCCAGGGAATTACCCCAAGCGGGATTATTAAATTGCCCGGAATGTCCTGGAATTCTTAAACCAAACGACTTGCGAAATTGTTTAAAAGTTGACAGTGTTCATGTTCAACCCTGAGATGAATGAGCTTTGTAACCTTCCGAACACGAACACACCGAGACTCGCCAGTCCACGGTCCCTCTCATCCATCCAGATTTAAAGTTTGTTTGTTCTCTTCAGAGAGCCCTCGCACTGATCCCTCTCTCTCCTCCGCCATCATCCCCCTGTTTTCATTTCCCTCCGTCCTCTGTCCCCATCTCTCCCGGGGCACAGGGAGCTAGCAGATTACCTCCAAAAAATGCACACACAGATGCGCACACACAAATCTCAGATGGAAAAAGCCACAACATATATTCCACTTAAACGAGAAACGTGGAACAAAATGAGGAAATAAGGAATACGATTGACAGAAAGAAAGAAAGAAAGAAAGAAAAGGGTTGAGAGAGAGAAAGAAAAAAAGAAAAAGAAAGTCATGAATGAGGATTGTCCTGTTGCTTGAAAAAACACCCTTCCTGGTTTCATTGTAACTCAGATGGCTAATACCGGCCATCGCAGTAACAGATGACTCTCACAACACATGAATAACTGACAAAACCCAGCACAGCTTTCATACCAGAGCCAAACGACTGACAAGTAATTAACCATAAATGGCCAGCTATCCACATGTGTTTAACTCACTGGTACCAACTCATTTACATGCTACTTTACCCCATATCGTATTAACTGTATATTGACTCTTGTTGTGTCCCATTGCTATTTGCACTTTTGTATTCGGCGTGTTTATTGTGTAACTGTACGTTGTTTCGCACGTTTCCGCTTTATCTTGGCCAGGTCTCTGTTGCAAATGAGAATTTGTTCTCAATTGACCTGATTAATTAAAGGTTAAACAGTTTACTATTCCTTCAGAAATTACAATACACACACACAAACACACATTAATATATGTCTAAAATACCCTTTACCCTGCACACTGTAATTCTCAAGGTATTATTTTAGGATTTTATTTATTTGTTGATATTGTTATTCCTATTACTTGTGTGTCTATAAATGTTTCATTTAGTTCAGTCAGCATTTTCCTCCTGAATAGTAAGTAACACACACCTACCCACAGTCACACACCTACCCACAGACACACACCTACCCACACACACACACACACACACACACCTACCCACAGTCACACACCTACCCACAGACCCACACCTACCCACAGACCCACACCTACCCACAGTCACACACCTACCCACAGACACACACCTACCCACAGACACACACCTACCCCCACACACACACACACACACACACACACCTACCCACAAACACACCTACCCACAAACACAGCTACTCACAAACACAGCTAATCACAAACACACACCTACCCACAGACACACACCTACCCACAAACACACCTACCCACAGACACACACCTACCCACAAACACACCTACCCACAAACACACACCTACTCACAAACACACACCTACTCACAGACACACACCTACCCACAAACACACCTACCCACAAACACACACCTACTCACAAACACACACCTACCCACAAACACACACCTACTCACAAACACACACCTACCCACAAACACACACCTACTCACAAACACACACCTACCCACAAACACACACCTACTCACAAACACACACCTACCCACAAACACACACCTACCCACAAACACACACCTACCCACAAACACACATCTACCCACAAACACACACCTGCCCACAAACACACACCTACCCACAAACACACACCTGCCCACAAACACACACCTGCCCACAAACACACAGCTACCCAAAAACACACACACACACACAGCATTCGATTTCTTCCCATTTATCTATACAAAGAAATGTCCTTCAAAAACAATTCCATTGTTATAGTGGCATCCTGTACAACAGTCTGCATACCAATGTTTGGGAAAAGGAGAGTTAAAGCTGCCATCGTCAAAAACACAAGAAAAGTGGAGCAGAGAGATAGAACGTGTGTGTGTGTGACAGAGATATATATATATTGTGTGTGTGTGTGTGTGTGTGTGTGACTGAGATAGATATTATTTGTGTGACTGAGAGATATTGTGTGTGTGTGTGTGTGTGACTGAGAGATATATTGTGTGCGTCTGCGACTGAGAGATTGAACGTGTGTGTGTGACTAAGAGATAGAATGTGTGTGTGACTGAGAGATATATTGTGTGTGTGTGTGTGCATGTGTGACTGAAAGACATATTTTGTGTGTTTGACTGAGAGATAGAATGTGTATGTGTGTGTGTGTGTGTGCAACAGAGAGATAATAGGTGTGTGTGACTGAGAGATAGAATGTGTAGGTGTGTGTGACTAAGAGATAAAAGGTGTATGTGTGTGTGTGTGTGTGTGTGTGTGTGTGTGTGTGTGTGTGTGTGTGTGTGTGTGTGTGTGTGTGTGTGTGTGTGTGTGTGTGACTGAGAGATAAAGGTGTGTGTGTGTGTGTGTGTGTGTGTGTGAGTGACTGAGAGATAGAATGTGTGTGTGTGTGCGACTGAGAGATAAAATTTGTGTGTGTCTGACTGAGAGTTATCATTTGTGTGTGTGACTGAGAGATTTAGCGTGTGTGTGACTGAGAGATAAAATGTGTGTGTGTGTGTGCGACTGAGAGATAGAATATGTGTGTATGTGTGCGCGACTGAGGGACAGTTGTCACAGGCAGTGAGGAGAACAAAGAACACACTGCCTCCTGTTGGCATAATGAGGTCACAGGGTCAGAATTCCACTAAACATGAAGCGTCATCTCCCACGACATCTCTTGCTCACTCTTCCTAATCACTTAATTTTTCTCTCTGCAGCTTTTTCCTTGTCTATCAATATACAGCAAAAGTGAACCCCTGACCCGAGTCTAACCAGGGTAGGAGAGCATTCCTCTGTTACCAGAAGGCACCCTGTTGTCTTGACTGCTCCCAATCTGGAAAGATCATTCCATTGCTGGAGATCCGAGTCAAAGACCCGGCGGAGCCAGTGAACAGTGGAACTAATGTCCCTCGCGCTCTGCTTAAACCATCTTGTTCGGGATCTTAAAGTGTGTTATGGCGGTCGTAATGTCATCAAGCTCAGCTCGGGCTGAAATGAAAAGGATTTTCAAGCAAGGCTAAATGCTTCTATTGCTGTGGCAGCCAGGCGAGCGATGGCTCGGCGCCCGACTAACCAGCGCTACATTGGGCTGATGGACGCGGCCATTCCACAGGTAATCAAAAGGCTTGTCTTTCCCCTGTCAATACATGACTAGCATGTCTCTTGGGAAAGGCCAGAAATGGCTGTGTCTGCAGGAAGCCCTTTCTATACTGGGACTGATATAAACTGCAGCATTAATACATGACCAGTGGACATTAATTAGAAAACTGAGCTGAATTGATACAATCGAGACAATTAAAAAGAGGATTCCGAGTTTTTAGTAAATCCAATATTGCCAACTTTTGCTTTAAGAAATATAAAAAAGTTATAAAATATATATCACACATCTAACCAATCTCTACCACCTCCTCCACACATCTAATAAATCTCTACCACCTCCATTAAACATCTAACCCATCGCGACCACCTCCTCCACATATCTAATAAATGTATACCACCTCCTTCACACATCTAACCAATCTCTACCACCTCCTTCACACATCTAACCAATGTCTACCACCTCCTTCACACATCTAACCAATCTCTACCACCACCTTCACACATCTAACCAATCTCTACCACCTCCTTCACACATCTAACCAATCTCTACCACCTCCTTCACACATCTAACCAATGTCTACCACCTCCTTCACACATCTAACCAATCTCTACCACCACCTTCACACATCTAACCAATCTCTACCACCTCCTTCACACATCTAACCAATCTCTACCACCACCTTCACACATCTAACCCATCTCGACCACCTCCTTCACACATCTAACCCATCTCGACCACCTCCTTCACACATCTAACCAATCTCTACCACCACCTTCACACATCTAACCAATCTCTACCACCTCCTTCACACATCTAACCAATGTCTACCACCTCCTTCACACATCTGACCAATCTCTACCACCTCCTTCACACATCTAACCCATCTCGACCACCTCCTTCACACATCTAACCAATCTCTACCACCACCTTCACACATCTAACCAATCTCTACCACCTCCTTCACACATCTAACCAATCTCTACCACCTTCACACATCTAACCAATCTCTTCCACCTCCTTTACACATCTAACCCATCTCTTCCACCTCCTTTACATACATATATATATATATCCCCTCTCCATCACCTCATTTACAAAACTAACCCCTCTCGAACACCTTCTTTACGCATTTAACCTCTCTTTTCTACTTTCTTCACACATATAACCCCTCTCAGTCACCGCCATCCACCCATTCACCCCGTCCAATACAGGAGACCTTCTCCCTCTCCCCCCCCCCGCCCCTCTCGGCTGTGAACAGTCCTATTCTGCACAGTCCATCAATCAGGCTGACATTATCTGTGTTTAACAGGTCTAAGTCAGGCCCCGTCCACAGATTTATGCTAATCTAACAGGTTGTTTGTACGGCTGAGTGGTCCTCTGCAGGCACCTCATTTATACGCAAATCTATCCCCAATAAAACCCACTCACTGTGACCGCAAAGTAGTGTTTGTCGAGGAGGAAAACACACACTTACTGCCTAACACACACATTCTCTGTCATACACACACGTGCGCACACACACACACACACACACACACACACACACACACACACACACACACACACATGCTTGCATACTCTCTCACACACACATTCTCTCTCTCTCTCTCTCTCTCTCTCTCTCTCTCTCTCTCGCTTTCTCTGAGAAACACACTTCTCTTTCTAACACCGTGTAACTGTCATATGTGGCTTGTATAATACCCTCATCTAATAACCAGACTAGAGCAGAACAGTGGGATGCCGTTCAACAACAAAAAAACAGCGTATTATTCTGAAGATTACGGCGCCTATGTAGCACGCACGGAAGAGAAGAACTGCCGCAGAGTTTGACACAATGTCAGCTCAGAGAGAATAGTTTTCACACGGTTAATGACACGCATTATGTCTGATGAAACGTCTGCAAGAACGACAACCCCAAGACGTTGCAGACAGCGTCCATGTTTTAGGGTGATTGTGGAGGATCTGGAGTGACCCTCAGATCTGCTGATGGTCTCCGGTGGGACACCAACCCGGAGAGGAGAGAGAAGGGTAACGATATAATTTGTTCGGTGCTCAGTGTGAAATCCAGAATGATATTGGTGAACAACCACAGCTGCCTAACATCATATCTAGAGTCAACAATTAAAGAGTCAACCGTTTCCTATTAAATAGGTGAACCAAAACCCCAGGGGGGACTGGTCGCCTTCGTTCTGGCCCTAGACTTCCTGTCTAGCTTTTTCGTGATCAAAAGCTTCTGTGGCTATGAGGCCGAAACAGCAAACACAACCCAAATTGGTTTTCAGTCTGACAGACCTGTAGCCTGCAGTCACCTATCTGTGAACTGTCTGTATCCACCACAAGAGTTTGTTTGATGGGCCATAGTGGACTAAAAGTGTGTGTGTGTGTGTGTGTGTGTGTATAGATTCTGTTCTGGGGAAAGAGACCATTACTGTGAGAGAACAAAGACGGTGACTCGGAGCCAACTGTCTTTCATGGCCCTGCAAACGTTGACAGGAAACAAGTAAAAAAGCTGCCGCGGCTGGTTATCTGTCTATTCCGTCTGACAAGCATCAGTCAGAGCTTCCCTCCTTGATTAGAGGAGATTCAGTCGCGTCGTTGCTATTAGTGTTACTGTTTCCTGGTGAACACCCTCACAACCACAGTGTCACTTTGAATGACATTGAGTAAATGAGCCTGAAGGAGAAGAAGTGCAGGTACAGTACTGTATTTCTGGATCTTCAGTGCCACCATGTGGCCACCATGTGGCAATGACAGGACAACAAAACTAGAAAAACAAAACAGTGGAACCAAGCGGGAAAAACCGAGAAAAGCATACGCGTTCGTCGAACCGCCGGACCAATTATTTTCCTCTTTTAGAACAAATTGTTGTGTAACACGTGGCGTTACGGGGAACAGGTCCTTAAAGTTTTCCCAATTAGCGGAAAGGCTGTAACGAATTGCCGCCGTGTGGAAACGGAGTCTCCTGGCTTGCTCTGTTGTCGAGAAAGGCAGTCGGCGAGTGAAATCAGAGGGGAGAGGAGGCCCCGGCTGACCTTCACAACAGACCGAGACTGCAATTAGCACCGGGCCCTCCGCACCATCCCAAACATCATCACGCCAGAGCCTGCATGCCTTCCCTCCGTCAAAAGGAAACGAACACCATCAGTCACCCTCACTGGATGCTCGTGGCATTTCTGTGCCAGCTAAAGGTCACCTTGCATCGCGGGGATAGAAAACGCGGAGAAGAGACAAAATAGATTGCGAGGCATAATTAAGGAAATAGTCCTAATTAAGTAAGGTACGGCGACTCTCGGGGAAGCTGGGGGGTTGGTGCGTGTAGGAGGGCCGGGGGCCAGGAGGGCTGAGGGCCCGGGCTCACCGTAGCGCGCTGTGACTCAGCAATATGGTCCCCATGGCGACCCCCTGGCATCCTGAAAAATTGATGGGGATGTGTTGGTCACTTTGTTTTGGCCACGAGGGGCTACTATGGTAATGAATTATGCAAAGCACAACGTCTTAGCTTGTGGGTGTCAATTAGTGTTGGGTGGCCGACGTGTTTCAGCCCTGAACAGAGTGGTTCTCTGAGGGGAGTGATAATGGAGAGAGGCTGGGTGGGGTCAGTACCGGGAGGAGAACTTATTACGGGGGCAGTTTAAGTCGTGCATATTAATATGCTTATTACTGGGCACGCTTTCAAACTCTTTAACCAAAGCAGGCGACGCGTCCACCAATCTGAATATCCTACAGTACCAATGAATCGTTGATGTGTTCAGCGTTATCCAATGAGGCGCTGTCCGCTAACGCGCCCGGTGTCAAGGGCCGTCTCCACCTCGGTGGGCAGCCACGGGAACAGACGGAGAGGCACAGAGGAGGAATGCTTAATGACAGACTCACGACACACATTAACCTCGTGTGGGGTTTCGAGGCTGAGAGAGGGACCCACTGTACCTGTCTGGCCTCTATGGTTACGACTGCCGGCGGAGACGGGGCAACCACAGAACATCACCATGGTGACAAGGAGGGCAAACTGCAAAGGCCAAGCTGACCTCCCCGACAGCTTCATTCTACGGGAGAGAAGGGGGGGGGGGTTAGGGAGAAAGAGAAAGTTTAAAATAAAGTTCATTTTTTTATGGGGAAAAAAGGATGCTTTGTTACCTTTCTGTCCCGTCTGTCCTTGTCCTTTCAGTCCCGTCTGCCCTTGTCCTTTCAGTCCCGTCTGTCCTTCTCCTTCCTGTCCAGTCTGTCCTCCTTCCTGTCCAGTCTGTCCTTCTCCTTCCTGTCCCGTCTGGCCTTCTCGTCCTGTCCCGTCTGTCCTTCTCCTTCCTGTCCTTCTCCTCCCAGTCCAGTCTCTTTCCTGTCCCGTCTGTCCTTCCTGTCGGATCTTCTCCCTCCTGTCTGGTCTGTTATTTACGTTCCTGTCTGGTTTGTCCTCCTTCCTGTCCCGTCTGTCCTTCCTGTCTGGTTTGTCCTCCTTCCTGTCCCGTCTGTTCTTTTCTTTCCAGGACAGTCTGGCTCTGAGTTAGATTCCCAATCAGATGAAGGTCAGTGTCATTGTCCCTGGTTCCTCATTTGCTTCCTTCAGCTCCTCCTCTTCCTCCTCCTCTCATGCAGCACCTGTCCCTGACGATACAGAGGGGGAAATTCAGTGAGAAAATCATCCAGATACTCTGTAGTCACCCCTGTATTTATCTCATCCCACCCCAATCCCCCCTCTCTGATCAAGGTCCTGACCCCCTTCCCAATCCAGTCTCCCTTGGGCCCCCCAGGTCCAACCCTTGACACCCCCCCCTCGATCCAGGCCCTGGTCCCCTTCCCTGGTGCCACCCCCGTCTCGGACCTGGGCCCAGTACCCGGCGGTAGAGGGGCACGTGGTGCTGATGGGAGATGTGTGGGACAGGGTTCTGGGTCAGATTCAGTGTTTACAGTGGGCTCACCCCTCCTCGGGCTGACATGATCTCATCCAGATCATACAGCTTCACAGACACAGGTCCAGTGGTGAGCAGGAAGACGCTCAACACACACACACACACACAATATCCCATACACTGTAACTGTATTCTGTGACAGTGGAATAAAACCATGTACGTTTAGAAAGTACATACCAAAACGTATGATGTAATTATTAGTACACACACATGTTTAAAGGCTACATTCAGACAGTACTGAAGGACAGAAAAGCCTCTAATTTACAATGAGTGACTGACAACCTCTAATGTGCCTCACAGATATAACAGGTCTCACAGATATACACTCACACACAAACACACTCACACACACAGACACACACATAACACATACGTGTTGAGCTCGCCAGTTGTTGCGGACATCGAAGCCAGCAGACAATTCTTCCGCCTCCCCTGTCAACACATTAACTATGTCTCTCATGTTCTAGTGGATTATTTCCTTTTATTAGGTGGTGTTATTCAGCTGAATATTGTGTTAGCCCATTGAGAATTCTGTTCCTCCAACCTCTCGTTCTAAGCCGCTGAGTGTGGTTCTTCTGCCCCCTGGTGGTTTCATTCAGACATACTCTGAGGTAAAACAAACTCAAGACAATAACTCTGTTTTTTGGTGCCAGTGATTATGTTGAAGGATAGAGACAAACTAGTGATATAAAGAAGTGCTAGAGAGAGAGTGGGAGAAAAAATGAATGCAACTAATCTATCTGTCTGTATAACTGACCAGAGTACGACTGTACAACAGACCAATCAATAAAATACTGACCAATCTGTCACTATAACTGACCAATTTGACTGAAAAACTGATCAGTCTGACAGTATAACTAACCAGAGTCTTACTGTAAAACTAACCAGAGTCTGGCTGTAAAGAGAACCTGTCTTACTGAATAACTGACCAGTCTGAAAGTATAACTAACCAGGAGGCTGGGTGTAAAAATAACTTGTCTTACTGTATAACTGACCAGTCTGAAAGTATAACTAACCAGAGTCTTACTGTATAACTGACCAGTCAGAAGTATTTTGTATAGAGCTCCACATACAGGATATATAGATTTTTGGACATGAACTTGGAATTGTGTGTATGTACAGAGCCAGCAGATATATGACAGGTAATGCTATGTGTTTCTCACATGCAGTGTGTTCGTGCTCAGCGTCTATACAGTCTGTGGTGTGATTATGAATGCTACACCACTTCACATTGTCTCATTTCCTATTCTCTTTCTAAAGTCAGGTCCATGGTTTGCATTTTTATCAGCTTTGTTCTCTGACACGTTCATTAAAAGAGCACAATGCTCTCTCTCTCTCTCTCTCTCTCTCTCTCTCTCTCTATCTGTGTGTGTGTGTGTGTGTGTGTGTGTGTGTGTGTGTGTGTGTGTGTGTGTGTGTGTGTGTGTGTGTGTGTGTGTGTGTGTGTGTGTGTGTGTGTGTGTGTGTGTGTCTGTGTGTGTGTCTGTGTGTGTGTCTGTGTGTGTGTCTGTGTGTGTGTGTGTGTGTGTGTTCGTTGGATTGTCTTTTTCTCCAGATGCGACTCGTTCTCCACAGGACCATGAGGACAATACACACCGTCAGTCACCCTGGCATCCGTTTCCTATCTCTCCCAACACCCCCGCGGTCATCTCTCAGCACACACACACACTCACACACACCGCACTAAAACGCAAACATCACAGCAGTACACATTTTAAACGGGTCCGTCAGCAGAAACAGTACCACGCCAGGCGACCCGGGGGCAGATGACGCGGGGGTCTAAGCATGTGCGCATCAGCTGTTAAGGAACGGTATGTTGGACGGCGCATTAAGTCAACCGTATTCGGGCAACATGAATCAGCTTATCCCTCAACTTCTGTTTTTCTCCGACCAGCGGAGAGACACGGCCTGGCGTTGATTATAACCCCTGCAGGGACGCGGGGGGGGGGGATTTCATTGACATGCAGTGAGACAATTCACATCTGTCAGAAGTGTATCTGTGCGCCCGGCATCCACAGTACACGCACGGCCAGCGGACACATCGAGTGGTCAGGAGTGTGTTGACCTAACAGAACCCGCACTCAGTAAACATGAACCCAATACCGGCAGGTCCTCTATACAAATAAAGCCTCACATGTCGTCTGTAAAGTGCAAATAAAAAAAACGTTGTTGTTGCTGTTGTATAATTTTTGTCACTTTGTCAACTTTTTTCTTTCTTTTTTCTGCAGACTGCTCACACATCTAGACATTGCTCCTTTGCACCCAATTCAGATACATAATACAGATTCTATTTACTCAGTACATATTTCTACTAGGCAGGGTCTCTTGGGGGTTTTGTGTATGTCTCAGGGTTTTGTGTATGTCTTAATAAGTCTTAAAATGTGTGTTCTAAATGCAGCAGCTTGTGGTCAGAAAAAATCCTTGTGTGTAAACAGACTTGGCAAATAAAACTGATTCTGATTCTGTACAATTTTGTTTCTGGTTTTTAATCTTTCTATCTTTTTTTTTAAATCAACATTTTATCACGTGAGTTATTAGACATCATTGTCAGACCTAAGAGCAATGAGGGTTTAGTGCTGTCCTCTGGGAGATAACGACAAGTGTTAATATAAAGGTAAATAACAACAGTCAATATTCTCCTTTCTAATTCACAGCAGCTCTAAAACTAAATTGTCCAGACACCTGCAGAGACAGTTCTAAAAGTCTGGGCACAAACAAGTCAGACAAACCACATCTGTGTAAAACAACCTGGTGTCCAAAGTGCCAGGAAGATACCGTATAGAAAATGAACTCAACAGAGACTGGCTTCTTAAAAGGATTTCAGATTTCCGCAGATGTGCACAAAATTACAATTGTGGTGGTGCACAGTGGCCATCGTCCTGGTCCTGTGAATGTATCTATCTCTGAGGATAACCTATTACAACACTGTTCTCTTACATTTCCCCCTGATCGCAGATACAACCCAACATATAGCCAGCACACTGGAAACAGACATCTATGAACCCGCTCTCCCTCTCCCCCGCCCCTCTCTCCCTCTCCCCCCTCTCTCACCATCTCACTCCTACTCTCCCTCACTCTTCCTCTATCTCTCTCACCCCCTCTCTCTCTCTTCTCTCTCTCTCTCTCTCTCTCTCACCCCCTCTCATCATCTCACCATCTCACCCCCTCTCATCATCTCACCATCTCACTCTCCCACTCACTCTCTCTTCCTCTCTCTCTCTTCCCCTCTCCCACTCTTCCTCTATCTCTCTCACCATTTCTCCTCCCTCTGCCACTCTCTCCATCTTGATTTTTCCTTCTTCTCCTCCACCCTTCGTCTACTCTCTACTCCGTCTCTACCCTCTCTTTCTCATATTCTAGGCCTTTTTTCTCTTCTACCCCTTTATCTAACTCTCGCTGTGAGTTGATGAGTATTTTTCACCTCCTCTCCCACTGCTTTTCGTCTGCTCCAAACTCAATATCTCCCTAGTGCTATATCTAATAATGACGGGCCAATTTGTCGTTCTCCTTCCTTGGTTTCAAGTCATTCTTCTTTGCGTGTGTGTGGCGTGTGTGGGCGTGTGTGTGTGTGGTTGAGAGTAATTCACTTTGCCTGTTGAGATTATACAGAACGCATAATGCAAAATAACACACATATCTGAAAACAGTTCATAATTGTCAGGCCTGCCTGTGCGTCGATTTTCTCAAATACTCCATGGTGAATGTTGAGTGAAAGCCTATGTTCCCACGAAACACACAGGCAGAATATCGACTAAATCAAAAACCAAACAAATGCCACGGCACAGAAAGCGAGAGGGTTTACTGGAGACGTGTATTCAGAACCGTTAGACTTTACCTTAGCGGTGAAAGTGTGAATGCCTTTGCGCGCAAGCAACACGGAGTTAACGCGTCCGAAACGATTCAGGGAAGCGCTGCATGCATAATGACACACCCAAGCTGAGACCCGAAACACTACTGTAGCTCTCCAATACTAATGCCTTAGCTCGATGGGTTCTTAAGTCAGTCTTAATATGCCTCTGGGTCCTATACTAGGCTCATTTAAATGTAGGACAAAACTCCCCTCAGTCAGACGCCTCAGTGTGTGCGCTGTGCGGGCTGCCAGACGGGTCACAGGGCACCGCCGGGGGAGACAATCCCTCACGCCCACGGGCCATTCATTTAGGATCCCACATCTGGTGTTGTGGATGTCTCTTAGAACAGGGGGGGAGGCTGGATTGCGTGGGCGGTATACGCGCCCGAGAGCTCTCCGGGTATCGACTGCAGGCCTCAGAGACGGCATGCCGGTGAGCTATCATTACGGCGCGATTGATCGGACCGCACTTAAATCTAACTCGGAGCCTGTTGCACGGAGCAGAGGCTCAGACCTGCCCGACGTGTCCGTCTTTGTCTTTCTTTACGCACTTGGGGGTTTTCTCTTTTCTTTCTCTTTTTTCCAGCAGTTCCTTTCCGTGTTTTCTGTGTCCGAGCAGGTCGCAGCCAGGGAATCTGGAGCCCATGCCGACACACAGACAAACACACACACAACGAGACACACACACATACACACACACTCACTAAACACGCATAGAGAGTGGACGGCTAACACGTCCATCAAGTACCATTCCCTGGTTGTGCATGACAGTCCATTTCAGAGGCCAACAACCCAAATCAGAAAGCAGCTAGCTAGGCGAAGGAGGGTCGAGAGAGGTGGGTCCATCCTGCTCTCTGCTTTATGGGACAACAGACCGGTACACGTGCACGCTAACAGGCTAATAAACATTAGCGCGCTACGCCAACCCGCCCGGAGCAACCGTGCCCAGGTCCGTTCTTTACGAGGACGTCGTTTTAAACCCAGACGTAGATCAGAGCAGCTCCTACAGCACTCCAACAGACAGAGGCGTCGCGGCCGACGCCATAAATCCGGCGCTATCTAATAAAGCAATAAAAGAGCATTAAAAGTCAGGTCCCTCAGCACGGGGAGATGGATGGAGGAAGACAGTGGATACACCAGCCGGCAAACAGCCGTTGTGCTGCCGTCCGCTGTCGTCAGCCAGGCGAGTGTGGGAACGGGAAATCTGCTATCTTTATGTGTGCCTTCACAACTTCTCTTATGACAAAGACGGCAACTGTACGGTTCTGGTAAGCAGTGTGATTTAACACCGTAGTTTAAGAACAATATTTATGTCCCCAAATGTTGCTATGTGACTCT
The DNA here is from genome assembly GCA_029465975.1 of Dallia pectoralis. NCBI lineage: Eukaryota > Metazoa > Chordata > Actinopteri > Esociformes > Umbridae > Dallia > Dallia pectoralis. The sequence goes on from CM055744.1 coordinate 13,744,115, forward strand.
CTCTGACTAATCTGTTTGTCTTCAATGGCCACCCTTCCTTCTTTCTTCATACCTGTCTCCCGGTTCTCTCATCTTCTTCTCTTTAGCCCTCTCTTTTCTACGGTCTATCTTTTCTTCTTTCTTTGTCTCTCGTCTCATCGGTTCCATTTGTTCTCGCCCGCGTGGAGGTGAAGGATCAAAGTTCTAGAAGTTCTGAGAGGCGGTAAACCACAACAGAGCACAGCGGTAATTACAGAGAAGGTGATGAAAGACACCGGGAAAAATGTTCAACAATGACTCACTGAATCTCTGATCACTGTTCTAACACCTCAGAGGGAGAGAGAGAAGGGAGAGAGAAAAGAGAGAGAAAGCGAGAGGAGAGACCAACCTTCTACAGTTTATCAAGCGACTTCACAGCAAACTAAGCCGAAAGGAGCCCAGACAGGCAAATCGCCCGAGAACTGCAGCAATTCATCGTGCTTTGTGTCCAAATTATGATTAATGGAAAATAAACAACCTTGATGTGAAGTGAGGTTTGATTTTCTATGCGTGGCACAACAGCCTCTCTGAAGTTGAGCTAATCCTGGGTCTTTAGCGGGGAGGAATGCAGTGGGTTCATTGACTCCTCCACCCAGCAGACTACGTGATATATGCCTGTGGACCAGATCAATCAATGGGCCTCGTCTCATGGAGAGAGAGAGTGAGGGGGCTAAGTCCTTGGCCCCAAGTCCTCACACACACACACACACACACACACACACATACACACACACACACACACACACACACACATACTCACCACTCTGATTATTTCAGACCCCTCCGCTGCTAATGACCAGGACCGTGATGGCTAGCACGTAATTATATTAAATGACCGAACGTGCCACGCGTGCAAACGGGCAAGCCCGGAAGAGTGGGGGGGGGGGGTTGGTAACCGAGAGAGGTTGAAGAGGTATGTCAGAGAGAAAGTGAAAGCCTGATCAATTGTTCATTTTACAAAGTCACTGAGACGTGTCAGTGGTGTCAATAAGTGAATTAATTTGTCTGTGGGACTCCAGAGCGTGACACCACATCGCTCAGATCCCCTCGAGACAAGAGGCCTCTAACCCGGGCACTCTAACCCACTACAACTGCTAACACGCACACACACGCGCACACACGCACACACACACACACACACACACGCACACACACACACACACACACACACACCGAATGAAGTCTCACCGTCCAACTAACACACCCCCTCTCCCAAGCAGGGCGTTGTTTCCTGACCCTGTGAGTGACATCAGTTGTCTACTGACCAGCTCTCATTACAAATCCATCACCCGAAACACACTGCCGCAACACTCCAACACAACTGTCTACGCCTCCAACACAGCCGGCACACAGATAAAGTATTGACTCGCCTCACCACGCACTCTTAAAAGACAACAGCCATCGCCTTCCCTCTAACGTGCACACCAGCAGGCGGAACATACCGGCCTCCATGTTTCCGGTCCAGTGTTCGAGGCCCGCTGGGCTAAATCCTCCGGCGGCCTGTAGCGCCGTTCCGGCGGTCTGTAGCGCCGTTCCGGCTGCCACAGACACGGACAACAACTGGGCTTTACCGGAGTTGGACGGCGGGCTTCCGCGGTGACCCCACGCCGGGCCTACACTGGGGAGTCTTTAATAATCACTGACACGCGCCGTATCACTCGCGCATACCTGCACATCTGCCAGCTGTCACCGCTGTGCGGTTAGCGGGGGCAGGAACAGAGCGCATCCTGAGAGAGAGATACGCAGCGCCGCGCTTGTGTACGTTCAATTACAATCATTACCGTGCACACAGGGGAGCCGTGGTTGTCGTAAGGCATGTAGCAATGTGTTAATGCGTTTGTGTTATTTTGAGTCCATGAATAGAAGCGTACAGCAATGGTCTTTCTTGACATGCGTGTCAAATGCCAGAGCGTTGATCATAGGAAAAGAAAGTATGCAGTGTGTTATTAGTGGAAGCCCCTCCAATGGAAGTGGGTAGATTTTGTTATCATGTGAAGCCAAAACAATTAGGAAGTTATCGTTTAACCCAAAAAAAAAACGCCATGCTTTGAGACGACATGGCCTGGTACACAGGGGACCGCGGCGCCAATATCGGTCTCCTCCCTCGCTTCTGCCTCCGTTCTCCGGGGGATGCCTTCCTCATTCACACACCACACATTCTCATCTCCCTCACAGTATCACTGCAGCCTCCAGGGGTGCAGAGCATACAGACACACACACACACACACACACACACAGACACACAGGAAGGGAGGGAGCGTAACAGAGATTAAAGTGGATTGTGGGTAGAGATGGTTGGAGGGGGGGGGGCAGATCACAGGGGACTCAGCCTTTCTTCAATCGTATCCTTAACTAATCACTCTTTGGAGAGGCTCCCTTTGATTCACCAAAGCGAGGGCTAACTCAAATGTCCCACAGTTGGACGCCACATTACACGCTCTCCCCAGTTGCAGAGTGAACAAGGCTTCGACTGGCTCTGCTCTGCTCTTTTACCCTTTTCATGGCCCCTCTTCCAGACAGAGGTCATGTCCTCTGGCTCCTCCTGCTCAAGGCGCAGACACGTTGTTCCTGTAATGTTAATGTGCCCTGCACACATCTTCCTCCGGTCTGTGGCAAAGGTCACACAGCTCTCTGGCAGCAATATCTGAGCCTGGCCTCTACGGAAGGTCGGATGGAGGTGGACTGTCCGGTCCTTTTGCTGCTTTAGAATATGCTTGACTATGATCCATCTCTTGGGTCGACCCGGTGCAGTACGGTCGTGATCCATCTCTTGGGTCGACCCGGTTCAGTACGGTACTAATCCATGTCTTGAGTCGACCCGTTGCAGTACGATCGTGATCCATCTCTTGAGTCGACCCGGTGCAGTAGGGTCGTGACTCATCTCTTGACTCGACCCGGTACAGTACGGTCGTGACTCATCTCTAGAGTCGACCCACAGTATGGTCCGGACAGAAGGGGAGGCGATAAATGGCCATCAGGACCAATCACACTTACAGATGAGAGGCCCCTCAGCAGGCAGCATCCCTCTCCTCTCTGGATCTCAATGCATCAATCACAGTGGCACACAGTGAATCTGATAATGCCAGTGCAGTGCTGGTCTCAGATCTGTGGCACTGCTGCCTAGATCATTGTGTTATTAATCTAGCATATCAGCCAGGAGTGGCTGGTCTGTCTCCCTGCCCGTCTCCCTGCACGTCTCCCTGCTTGTCTTCCTGCCCGTCTCCCTGCCCGTCTCCCTGCACGTCTCCCTGCTTGTCTTCCTGTCCGTCTCCCTGCCCTTCTCCCTGCCCGTCTCCCTGCCCGTCTCCCGGCCCGTCTCCCTGCACGTCTCCCTGCCTGTCTCCCGGCCCGTCTCCCTGCCCGTCACCCTGCCGTCTCCCTGCCCGTCTCCCTGCACGTCTCCCTGCCTGTCTCCCTGCCCGTCTCCCGGCCCGTCACCCTGCCGTCTCCCTGCCCGTCTCCCTGCCCGTCTCCCTGCCCGTCTCCCGGCCCGTCTCCCTGCCCGTCTCCCTGCCCGTCCCGGCCCGTCTCCCTGCCCGTCTCCCTGCCCGTCTCCCTGCCCGTCTCCCTGCCCGTCTCCCTGCCCGTCTCCCGGCGCGTCTCCCTGCCCGTCTCCCTGCCCGTCTCCCTGCCCGTCACCCTGCCGTCTCCCTGCCCGTCTCCCTGCCCGTCTCCCTGCCGTCTCCCTGCCGTCTCCCTGCCCGTCTCCCTGCCCGTCTCCCTGCCCGTCTCCCTGCCCGTCTCCCGGCGCGTCTCCCTGCCCGTCTCCCTGCCCGTCTCCCTGCCCGTCACCCTGCCGTCTCCCTGCCCGTCTCCCTGCCCGTCTCCCTGCCCGTCTCCCTGCCGTCTCCCTGCCGTCTCCCTGCCGTCTCCCTGCCGTCTCCCTGCCCGTCTCCCTGCCTACCCAGCCTCCTGCTCATGCACAATCATAAAGGCAAACAATACACTCCTCTTCATTCTCAATCAGTCAGTCAGATAAATCCGCCGCCAGGAACGCATGACACCATATCATGTAATGTAAAGGCCTCACATGAAAGGACTGGTCCCTGTCTGGTAGGGGTCCCGAGAAGGATGGCGTTGAGTCTGAATATGAGGAGGTGCAGGGGAGGAGACAAAAGACAGAAAGGGATGCGCTGATAGGAATCCTCATGGAATCTCCTCATCTGCAGGATGTCGACGACAGGCCCGTACACGCACATGTGGCGCGCGCGTGGTGGTATAAGATGCGACCTGCATGTGTGTGTTGTTTATGTTGGTGTTGATGGCGGTTGTGTGTGTGTGTGTGGGGGGGGTTGCTGGAGTAATCTTGTTGAGATGAAGTGTGTTACACCTGTGTTGCACCGTTTTTAATGTGACTGCCAATGAGCGTTTAGTCCACAAAGCGAGCCTTTCCCCCAGGGACGCCTCCCTCTCCGGTCTAATGACACGGTCTCTTAAAGAGTGCCACTATACCGCACAATGAAAGAATGGGGAAATAATTAAAGCACCGCTACTGTACAAATTGCAGAGCAGAGAATGAGCGGAGGGGCGGGGGGGGGGTGGCTGAGGGAGAAGGATGACTAACAATTACAACATAATAGGGGTTGGCTGTCATTAATGCACCTATTAACATGGACAAGTAATTCCCCTTTTAGAGCGTCTGTTTTCGAGAGGGTCAGAGAGATGAAGTGGGAACGTGAATAATATTTATTATATTTTCCATGAGGTCTGATCATGCACATGAAACCTCTCACCTCACCCATCCACGCTCCAGCTCTGTTCCCACCCGATCGGGATCCATTATAAGCTCGGTGAATAAGAGCCAGATCAGCGGATCAGTCTTGCGGACCACTCAATGGGCACTAAAGCCGCAGAGACCCGTCAACGGGTCGCTTATTTAACCTCGCTGTGAACACATCAATCTCCCCTCAATCTCCACTGTCTCCCTGGCCTTACTGAGAACACATTCTCAGTTGGTTTGTTTTCTTATTTCTTATTTCTCCTTTCTGATCATTTAATACTGTCTGCGGAATTCAGTCTTGGGAAATAAACTAAAATTCAAAGTGACTTTGATCACCCAAAACGCCATGCTGTAGAGACCCAGACCATCCAAGTTATTTCTCCCCACCGCCTTCCCTCTGTGCTGGGTGTCGGAAACAAGTATCCTCCAGAGTCCAGACCCTGATCCTATATTTCATTATAGCAAACCATTGATTGAGTGCATGGAACATGGATCAAGGAAGCTATAGGTGATCTATACAAATCTATGCATATGATGTACAATGGTGTAAATGATCTTACCTAAATCTATAAAAAAGATGACATAATCAAAATGTTTTAGGATCCCAGGTAGCACGCCGGGCAGTGTGTTACTTTCTCCTCACACCACTAAATCCGGGTTATTGCGACTATACGGCAATCCATCCATTCAGCCACCGGTCCATTTCGCAGAGTCGGCCACACGCACGCACGCACGCAGGCTGTCGGGTGGTCCACACAGCCCAAATCCGGAGACACCGCGGCGGATCTGGGTGAACTGTCTGAGTTCGGTAATCGGCTGGATCCGATGGCTCGATCTCTGACCGCGTCCCCGGGGAACAAACACACACAGCGGCAGCAGTAGAGATCGGGAGGGGGGGGGTCACTCACTTATAACGGAACAAAAGTGACAAAAAGTCAATTAATCCAAAGATGCGAATGCAAACCGATGTTCTCTAAACATTCCGCACAGTTTCATTGCGCTGTTCATTGCAGCCTCCCGCAGATGCCGGTGTGATGGTCCTGCTGATGGCTGGATGGTAGAGTGATAGTAGAGTGATAGTAGAGTGATAGTTGCGCTCCCCTCCCGCCCGCCCGCTCTGCTCCCCAGCTGGGATCGATTGGACCAGAGAACCGGGGGTCTATCCTCCCCATTCAGATCACGCGCACTGCGCCGCCCCGTATGCCATCTCTCAAGTATTAGTCCACGTTAAGTGACGTCATAGTTTACAAGTTGTCAAGACAGAGATGTACGTGCCGAAATGACGGCATCAGGAAAAGTCGAGGAAGAAGAAAACCATGAGAGAGGTGACGATGTGAATGGATCCGATGGTCACTGGTTTTGTGTGCGTGCGTGCGTGCGTGTGTGTGTACGTGCGCGTGTGCGCGTGCGGGTGAGCCCTCTTTTAGGCTATGAACCTTTAACAGTTATAGACAGATTGGCAGGTGCTCGACTGTGGACCGATTGAATCGATTGCACTCTGCACCACATAATAGGTCGGTGTGCTTTCCACAGTTCGATCATATTACAAACGATGCATGAATATCAATACTTGATTCATTGCCCATATCTGTACTGTATAGGTGTAAATGAAAACCCCGCAGATGATTTTAAAACTAATTGAATCTCCCCCGTTTAACAGATATGCTTCGAGGTATTATACTATTCATTATCGGATCTCGATGATGTTATGGGGCTTTGAAATTAATTTATTAAAGGCTTTGGCCAGGTCGATGTCCTCCAATTCCGACCCACCGTGGTTGGGATCTGTTCATGTTTTACACTTATCAGCGAATATGACCTGTATTTGGAGGACCTAATTCTCATATATGTTTATCATAGCTGTTTAATTTGTTCTACATTGATCGGAGGGGCGAATAACAGAACTAATGTTGCAAAAAGCAAGGGGCGTTATATAAAATATATACAAACATTTTTGTGCTCAGATGCAATTCAGCCACATCCCTTTTTTTGGGCTATTACTTTCCAACACCGACCACACTCCCATTCCCATTCCCAGAAATGTATCTAATAAAGGATTTACCAGACACAGCTTCTCGTTGTGCAATAGACGTTTTAGGACACTGGCTATGAAAGTGTGCTGTATTTGCAGTTGAATGTATTGTCAACCTATTATCTGGTCTTGTTAAGCTTAAGACTTATTGGAACACATTATATTGATCTTAAGAGGTGATTTCAATGTGTGAACCGATTACTGTCTGTCTGACATTTTTGAGCGGCTTATGAGAAAATATATATAGGCAACTCTGGAAATAACAGTCTAAGCGCAAAGGCAAAACCTTTCCAAAGTTTGGTTGCCAACTGATGTTTTAGTGTTTGTCTGAAAATAGATCTGGCTTCACTTCTGTCAACGTCAGAGGACAAGTATCTGAATATAGGACTATACGCAAAAGGACAGGGCCGGTCGATTGGACTTCAGCCCCATTGAGAGCACCCACTTGAAGGCCTCAAAACCTCTGTCTGCCTGCGTTGCCTCAGCTGTCAGGACAGCCATTCAATTCTGTTTTATTCAACAGGAACTGTTATGAAACCAGAACCATCTGAGCTCCAGTAGGTAGATGTGAAGCGAAATAAAATGCATGGAATTCCAACACAGAGTTAATGCGCTGCGGAATGTAAACTATGTGCATGTGTTGGGCTTTTGAGCAAAACTGTGAGAACCTCTAATGGGTTTGTTCCAAACGGCTGACAATTCCGTTTATATTATTTCATCAAAAGCACTTATCTCATCTATCTTCTACAAACGGCCGGGTGGTATTGGACCGAATCAAATTAAGAGAAGAAAACACTTTGCTGGGCATTAAGGTATAAGGTTAAATGGTGTGAAATTCAATTTGTCCCTATACGTTTCTTGGTGAGTGGCGCGTCGACAAAAACTGGTAGTTTCAGCCAGAGTAGCACTTTTTATAGACCACCCCAAGAATATCATAAGGACACATTTTTGGTATTTATAATAACTTTATAAATCCTATTTGAAAACAGAATTGATGGTGGTAATACTGCTGAATGGGTAAGATTAGAGTTGCAGACCCTAAAGGGCACGTTTTGGGTTCCGGTGACCCAGGTTATAGGATCCCTTCGGGGAATATTTCACCCCATAGTCATAGCCTCCGGGATAAAAACATTGTGAACATATCAGGTCATAACTTGAGGAATATATCTTCCCACAATCAATATTTTCTACATTTATCTCTAGAAAAATAATGTTTTCCTGCTTTGCGGACGCATGTAGAAGTGGTGTGGTAAGATGAGCTCAAAGATTGATTTATCTTTGTTCGGTGGTGAGACAGAGGGTTATGAGATAAATTAGATTAGGTCGAGAGATACTGGATATTGTGCATGAAGACCGTCGGAAATGGACGAGAGCTATATGATTGAACCAAAATCAAATGTAAAAAAAATACTTGACTAACAATTGACACCAGGGGAATGTCTCTTATCTCTTAAAATAATTAACATAGCAACAATTGTAAAGCTCATAATTCTTTCCGAAAAGCTACAGTTGTGACGTACATGGCTCTTGTCATCGATTTCATCCTGCTGACAGGGGGGTTAATGACTGTCGACATTGAGGTTTCTCATCTTTTGATCTGAGATTTTTTTGTTGAAGAGGTCACTGGCTGTAACCTGACCGGAGCCAAAAATGATGGCCATCTCAGACAGTGCTGGTGTATGTCAATACAGGGAAAGTTCAGCCACAACATCCGCATCTGCCAAGAGCAGATATTGATTTATTGTGGCAGTGTTATGGGGTACACGTGTAAATACTAACTCTTTATAATATAGACAATGTATTCTGACAACGTATCCTGGCATATCCTAATATGATCAACTTAGTAAATATGATTGTAGAACATACAAGGAAAGCAGTCTTACATCAATCAAATCGTTTTTACACATCGTACAATCATCTCTGTGATCCTGCAATGAACTAATTTAACCCATTTGTGGTGTTCTACTGCCATCTAGTGGAGAATAGGGTCTATCCATGGTGGTTTTGAGGTCAGTCAGATTTATGGCGATGACAGAAAGACCTGAACCAGCGCCCCTTTGTGAGGAACTATTCCCTCACAGTCACCAGTCAACTAAAAATAATGACCCACACCAAATAACTGTCCACGATCCGCACTAAATTTGTAAAAGTTGAGAGATTCTGTTCACGGTAATTTAAAATCTGAATTAAAAGGATATGATAAAAAAATGGGTCAGATTTCCATAGAAATGTGTATGTCAGCACTTATAGTTTATTTTTTTTAAACGTTTTCATAAAGGAGTTGGCATGTTATAGTGTTGAATAATGTTACAGCTTTGAATAATAAAATCAAAACAAATTCAAGTCAAAACATAGAACAAAAAATCTGTCTAACTTAACGTAATAAATAAAACATCCAGCTTTAGTACATAGATTTACGTTTGCCTTTCAGATATTGTTCTGTTCAGTTTTGTAGTGACTACAGCATACGTGCAAAGATAAAATGTGTACCTCTATCACATGAATCAGAAAATATTCACCTTGCTTAGGAAAGTAATAAACTAGATTTCCGGCACCAGTGGCAACATGGAATATAAATTGAACAGACTTCACAATACTATTGCCATCAAGATGCACACTAGGCTTTGTAAAAAGTAAATAAATAGTTAAAAACCTACAAGTAACCACAGTGATATTCAACAAATGTAGTTTTAAAATACTTAAGACATCCTTGTTTTAGTCTTGTGTTTGACTTCACCAGACCGATATCTGGTCCTTTCGTTGTGGCGTCTTTACAGTTCATCACGGCCAGGCCGACTACGCCATTTGGGGTGTTTCAGGACAAGGTCTGTCGCTTTCAGCACAAGACGCATGAACTCCTCCACGTCGAAGGAGTAGTTTGTGAACTTCGGATGCTCCCCCAGAGAGGGATGGTGACCCTTGGGGGGGGGGGGAAGTCAGCCACATGAATATTCCAACTTTGGTTCTCCGACACGCAAGTCAGTGTAAAAGCTTAACGACAGAACGCAGCATCTTAGTGGATTACAAAAATGTGATCATGAGATCTGCGGAGTTACCTCATCCTCCGGGAACACTTTGTCCTCTTTGGACCAAGTCACGTATCGGATCCCCCGGAGCCGAGCCAGATCTCGATAGCAGCTCTCGTCCTGACAGTTATATCTGTGGAAAACAGACGTGGACACTTTGTCACCCGCGTTCCCTCCTCCCCTCTCTCCTCTGCGTCCGCGCCCCCCCCAGCCCTGCCTGATAAATGCCTGTTTAATTAGGCCGTATTTCACTGTCACGCCTCGCGGCTAAGGGCTAACAGAGCGCAGCCCGCTGCCAGACCTGTCACACAGATAGATACTGAGGACTATATCCAGCGCAGACAGCACGGGAGGCGCTGTGTTGGCCTGACAGAGATCCAGTGGGACAAAGTGACACGCAGGGCGGCTAAGACCCAACGACATACACCTGTGGGGAACGACGGAACGGCGCCACTCACAGCTCAAATACGACCGCCCAGTCAGGGAGGAAGAGCAGGTGGGTGAGTCCTGCCCCGTGAATCCCGATAAAGATGTCAGTGTTGTGGGTAATCCTGAGTTGCTCCAGGAATGAAATGTCCCTACAGACATACAGAAAGACAGGTCCATGGTTATGTAATGAAAAACAGTTTTCACTCACAGACATTATAGCATTATATCATTAAACATACTAGTTAACTGGCGTTAATCACAGACATTATGCCATTATATCATTAAACATACTAGTTAACTGGCGTTAATCACAGACATTATGCCATTATATCATTAAACATACTAGTTAACTGGCGTTAATCACAGACATTATGCCATTATATCATTAAACATACTAGTTAACTGGCGTTAATCACAGACATTATACCATTATATCATTAAACATAGTATTTTACTGGCGTTAATCACAGACATAATACCATTATATCATTAAACATACTAGTTAACTGGCCTTACTCACAGACATATGAGGTTGAATAGGAAATATAATGAAATAAATCAAATAATTATTTTTCCTGTCAAACTTTGCTTTCGTCAAAGAAGCCTCCATTTGCAGCAATTACAGTCTTACAGACCTTTGGCATTCTAGTAGTCTGAAGAAATTTCACCCCATGCTTCATGAAGCACCTCCCACAAGTTGGATTGGCATGATGGGCACTTCTTACATACAATACGGTCAAGCTGCTTACAGGGATGAGATCCCGGGACCGTGCTGGTCCACTCCACTATAGACAGAACACAAGCTGACTGCTTCTTCCCTAAATAGTCCTTGCATAGTTTGGAGATGTGCTCTGGGTCACTGTCGTCATGTAGGACAATTTTGGCTGTGCTAACATAATTGCAAAATGGTTTTCAAACTATCAATTAGCCTTTTAAAATGATAAACTTGGATTAGCAAACACAAAGTGCATTCGAACCCAAGACGGACGGTTACCGACATTGGGCTTCTAAACGTCTATGCAGATATTCTATAAGAAATCTCCCCTGTTTCCAGTCATTTACGAAACACAAAATATGACATTTCCTTCGAAAACAAGAGGCTAAATAGGACCCAAAGTTTTGAATGAGATGATTCCTCTCAGGCTGCATCCAAACAATACAAACAGGACACTCACTTGTATTTGTAATCAACCACTCTGACCTCCAGTGAAGGGATGGCCTCCATGGCGTCCAACAGCTGTATGAACACAGTGGATGGATTTGTCTGATCAATGAGAGCCCCAACAAACACAGAAACCGTCCACATAAATCACAGGCATTTTACTCATGCCGTTTATAGGAAATACGATTTTAAATGACCGGTTAGAGTTGGAGGAGGCAGTAAATCGATAAGAGTAAAAAAGGAAAGGACCCGAGGAAGGGAAACGAGGCAGCATGAGCTTGGACTCACCTCCTGCTGGTTTAATATCTGACGGTAGTCTGTGCTGCGTGCTAACAATGTGATACGGACCGTCCCCTCCTGAAACCAGGCACACACCACCGATCAAGGGTGATGACACAATCGTTACGACACGTGGGAATTCAACACGTTTTTTATGACACGGGCAGAAGCGATTGCACGCATCTGCCTGTATTAACATTTGCATCCTATTGCATTCGTTTCAGGTGTTCCGTCTGAACGTTGTCTAAACTCCCGCGGTCGAAAAGCGGCGTGGACCCCCGCTGTGGAAGGCAGGAAGTGGGATATTATCTAGAGTGCTGTGTTTTATTCCCTAACAGAATGTGTCGTGACGATAAAGTGTAAATGTGTCGTGACGTGTCGTGAACAGCCACAACGGAAGACAACAGCTGATGTTCAAAACGGAGAAGCTGGGAAGGTGATTAGCCACCAACCGTCACCAGGACAACCCCCCAGGGGATACACCAGCACACAATGCAGAAGGAAATGCATTTAGCCAAACGAGATAACATATCGGATGGGTGACATGAGAAATCACAGCGTGTGCACAAGGCGAGCCGATATGACGGCGAGGGGAGCACAATGGCAGGGGGAGCAATTAATCAGAGGGCTGAAAAGAGGAGCTGAGTTGGGGGTCAGGGCTGGTCACAACTCTCATTCAGCGGGGAGACGCTATCGCGCAAGCAGCGCCATCTCACAGGAAGCCAGTTAGCATATTCCTAGCATCGCCCGTGAATACACAATGAGTTGCATCCACACACTACCATCGCCGGCAGCCACGGAGATACAGTCGAATGCACCGAGGAGGCAGAGAAGCGTGCGTCCGTGAGTTCGGGACTGCTGGAAAAAAGGCAGGTGTTCGTGCGCACGCGCGCGTGTGTGTGTGGTCATTTTAACTTACCGTGGGACCGTTCTGTGTAATGCCGAGTCGATGCAGAACATGCTGGGAGAAGGCCCTGAACATCCCATCACTGTGGCAGTACGATATCTGCCATTTGCACGACAATAGATCAGTTTAGTCAGTCCCTCGCACTCACACACGCACACACACACACACTCACTCACACACACAAACACACACACACTCATTCACACACACAATGAACATCTGATTTAACCGAAATCTACCAGAAGGAAACATCTCCCATTTACACTGAGACAGACAAATCATTTGAATCCATTCATGGAGCAGGTCTCTGATTCACTCCCACAGCCCAGCGGTCATAAATAAGCACATGAATATAAACATGACATGGGCAGCAGGAGAAATCAAGCATCGAACGAGACTAACCCATCTATATTTCACACCTCGAGCCCCCCGGAACCCCCAGAACTACATTTACATGATACCATCTTTACATAAATATCCTTGAAATGATCGTTGACAGGACGAACGCACACATTTGACCCAAATTGCATGCCACGACCGAAATAGTTCGCGGAGGGTGCCGAAAATGGCACGAGGAGACGAGGACAAACAAGGACGTCGAGCCTCTGTGGCACGAAAAAATATGAAAAAGCGTGACCCGAAAGGTGTGGTCATCCCAAGCTGTTTACAGGGATTCAAATGTAGATGGGCGACGCACTTCTATTTCTGTATTGACCCGGCAGGCTGAATACGTACCAGAGGTGTGTTATAGAACAATCCATATCTCATCCTGGGGAGCAGGGAGAACACGACATCTTTAAAGCACACCTGTTTCAAGGGAATAAATCCATTATACAACTTTGTTTCGGGCGAGTGCACACGTACGTGCACACAGACAAACAGTTGCACTTCCTTTCTTTCCGGCAGCTTTTCACATTGTTAATCTCTCTGTGTAAGAAGTGCCCATTATTTTGTGTCGACTTGATTATAATTGATTCAATATATTATAATCTACACATAATGACAAAGCCAAAGTACATTTTATTCAAAACTCAATTTCTTGAAAATAGGGCAGTGAAAATAAATTGCCTTTCAGTCAGCTCGAATGATGTGAGCAGTTCTCCTCTGACCTCTCTTATTAAAAAAAGGCGTTTTCACCCACAGAACAGCCGCTCACTGGATGGTTTTTGCTTATCGCATCATTCTCTGTGAACTGGAGACTGTAGAGCGCGAAAATCCCAGGAGGTCTGATGTTTTTCCAACGCTGGAAACACCACACCTGGCACCAACAATCATACCACAGTCCAAGTCGCTTAGACCACACATTCTACCCCGTTCTAATGTTTGGTCAGACTCCAGCTGAATATCTTAAATGTGTCTGCTTTATAGAACCGTGCAGACACAGGTTCACTCTTTGGCTATTGGCTTTAACCATGAGGTGTACTTAATTATTATAAGTCACACATGATTTGATTCTTACCCTATTAGTGTCAAACGTTTTCAGGTGGATGATGTCGTGGTCCGAAAAAGCCTTCCATGTCTCACTGAACAGATCACCGTATCCATAAACACTCTGAAAATACAAATGCAACAGAAGGGCTACAGGTAAATTGCTGAAAGTAAGAATGTGTATATAGTCCTATTTCCCCAAAACAAAAATCTGTATATTAAACGTTACTTTAAAATTCGGTGGCATCATTTATGCAGTGTCTAACTAAACAACTGTTTGTAGAACTACACTTGCGGTTTTTTTAACCTTATACTTTGCCTCCTTAGACGGGAGGGGGTACACAATGAACTGGATAAGGATTCCCATAAATCTGTTTTTCAGCCATCCGATCCTCATGCCCTCCATGACACAAGCCGGGAAACACTTGAGTGTGACACACAGCACTCTGGTTAACGACCAGACATTTCTATAACAACCACATTGGACAAAACAACAGCGTGTTGAGGAGACAGCATCATGGTCACCTAGCTAACTAGTCTACTGGAGTGCCCAGCGGAGAAATCACCATGGTTACTGCACCATAACAGTCACATCAGTAAACTGCAGATGACGTCCATAATGTACTCACCGTGTCCCACATGAGGATGTAAACATCTCGGCTGAAGGAGTTGTTGATGTGCTGGGAGACGTACAAGTTGACAAAGTCACAGAAGTGATGGTACATGTTCACCCCTGACAAAAAGACACAAGCCGGGGTTGTTTCGTCACATTTTGGCCCGGGACGCCAGTAACTGTCGCCCTAACCCGTTCTCTCTCACAAACCATACTAGGACACACCTGCGTCAAGCTTCATGATAACTGTAGGTTTCTCCATGACAATGTCACAGTGGTCTCCGTCGGCAGGGTTAAAGCCCAACTCTGTGTAGGTCTGCAGTTCAGCAAACCTTTGGATGGAAAAATTACATTTTTACAAGTTTGACAAGGCAGACAAATCTCTTAGCGTGTTGCTAATAATTATGCTACACAGAGAAACACTGTGTAGTGAGGGGGGACATTTCTGGGCGTCATAATTTGCCTCACCAGGACTGCAGAGGGCTCTTGTGCCCTCCTTCAGCGGCTAGCGCCCGGCTGTTCAGTCTGCAGCGCCCACCAATCTCACCCACCTGAAGAAAGTCCTCCTTGTACCTGGAGGGAGAATACAGGGAAATGCTACATTGCTTTGACATAAGCGTTATTTCTTTCCTAGGCTAACTGAGAGGGTCTGCTACACAGATTATTTTCCTGACATGGTAGCCACAGGAACATGAAATATCTAGCTGCAGCTCTGGACAGGAAGTGTACTTCAGGGGTGCACTGACCTCTCATGACCCCTGCGAGGGTTCCGTAAGTCCAGGTACAGGTTGGTGGCCTGGCAGAAACGAGTGTGGCTGGTGCATTTTAGAGATGAGTCTCCCTACAGAATGAAACATGAGCATTTAGCCAGTATGATGTTCTGTCGTAATTCCCGTGGATTCCTGATTACGTTCCACAGCTCCTTCAAGTGTAGACTGGACTTACAGGATCGGTGGCCTTGCAGAGAGTCTTCATCTCACTCAGGCGCTCCCTGACATAACCAAAGTCTGCTTGTTTCCAGAAAAGTTCCTGGGCTGCATCCAATGAACTGGCCCTGGGGAGGACAACGAACTCTGTGAGGCCAACCCAGTGGCAGAAACCAATTATTTAAGGGAAACAGACTCCTGTTAGTCAAGGCAGAGAGAGAGGGGGATTGTACCATCCAGAGTCCACTCTGGTGCAGACAGGATAGCCAAAGCGGTCCTCTAAGGCACAGTTCTTCTCGTATCCCCAGCATGACGACACATCCAGCAAAGCATCCTGTCGTAAAAAAATTTAAAGGGTAGGAGAGGGGGGATGAGCAAAACCAAAGATGTGCTAAACACATGGAACACTAAACACTTGGAACATTAAACACGGGGAAGACTAAACACGCGGAACACTAAACACGCAGAACACTAAACATGCAGAACACTAAACACGCAGAACACTAAACACTACGATCACTAAACACTTGGAACAGTAAACACATGGAACACTAAACACTTGGAACATTAAACACGGGGAAGACTAAACACATGGAACACTAAACACTTGGAACACTAAAAACGTGGAACACTAAACACGTGGAACACTAAACACGTGGAACACTAAACACTTGGAACACTAAACACGTGGAACACTAAACACGCGGAACACTAAACACGCGGAACACTAAACACGCGGAACACTAAACACGCGGAACACTAAACACGCGGAACACTAAACACTTGGAACAGCTTGCTGTAATGGGATCCGCTAACATATAACGTGTGGTCTGCACAACAACGTGAACTGTCCACGGTCTTAGGCACTTTAAGGCCTTAAGCCATTTTAGCACTTTGACCAAAAGGCCGAGGCAGCTTTGCCAGTAGATTTATCTGGACAGGAAATTACTTAATCCCTGCCCATACATCCAACACTGTCATACCTGCCCCTCTCCACAGAACACCTTGTAGCGGTGCCATTTTTGTCTCAATCCCTTAAAATAACTACACAAGGACCTGGCAGTTTATGCTTCGGAAAACCGAGCGTTTGGGGAAAGTGTTGCAGAAGACGATTGGTCGGTAGACCCATTAAATCAATGATTTTCGCAGCAGTTGTTTTTTGAAGTTGTACTTATAGGCTACAGAAGGCCTCTTCGTTGAGATAGTCCACCCTACCTGCTGAAAATCGGTGTCATAGTTACAATGTATTTGTTTCTTCATTTTCAAAGTAAACTGATATTTACTCCAGAGCATCATCTGACCCTTAAAATAACATATTTTTATTTTTTGTGTTTATGTGTTAAGCATGGCACATTCAAATGTTTGAATGCACTTAGGTTTAACCTAATTCATCTTTCACTTCGTCAGCCGTGTGATTTGAACTGACAACCTTTTGGTTCCTTGTCACCTGCAATAATCGCTAGGCTTTCCGGTCACCCTGCTGCCCAGTGATCATAGATAATCTGGCTTTAATAGGCCAGGTATTTGTAAAACAGCTAGACTGGTGCTGGCCAGAATCCCCGCTATAATTCTTCTCAAGTGCCTGCAATTCCAGGGATGTTTTCATAACCACTGTGGACATTTGTATTTAAGATGGGTATCTGTAGGAGCACTTATGACTGCTGTGGTATAATAGAAATGTATTAAATAAATAGATTGACATGGCCCACATATCACATCACATAACATGTTGTTTCCCGGTCAACATAACAAAACAAATATTATCACATAACATAACCAACACTTCGATTCCAGTCTCCCATAACCACACTAATTACATCAAATGACCAACATGGCGAATCCAGACCCACACACTGACAATAATGAATGGATGGATTCCCATCACATAACCATATCCCAGTCAGTATAGCGCAGTAGCACAACTGTATAATTAAAACAGAGAAAGATCAGGTCTTACTTGAAAAGGGCAAAGCGAATCCTCCCCACAGAGCCTGGCCACTCTCCTGTTACTGCGCAGGAAGTAGGGGATATGGTGCCGGGGCAGGGCGAAGCTGCTGTAGTTGAGCAGTGGTTTGGGGCTGGTGTCCAGGGCCTCCGCAGCTGACCCCACAGTGCGAGTACAGACCATGGCCAGTGCTACCAGCAGCAGCATAATCAGATCCACACAAACACATGGGAGAGTTGCCGAGGCTTACCTTACAGCACAACCCAAACTCTGTGGAGAGAGGAGCGAGACAGATACTGTAATCTAGGCTAAAAGAGGGATACCACGGTCTGTATAGGCATTATTTAGACAATAGTGTGGGAACCTGCCTCGAGGCGGACCTGATACAGGAGGGGTCCTGTTGCAGGAAATATTAGTGACCCTTTTCCTACCATTGTTTAAAGCTGTCTGGGTTATGGGAAATTAACAGCAAAAATAAGTGCAGGACCAGTGTGACATGTGATTCATGAGAAAATAGGCATCAGGCAGGAAGACACCGAGAAGTAAGAGAATAGAATAGACCAATATTGTCAGTTGTACAACTGAATGCCTTCAATGTGAAATGTGTTCTCTGCATTTTACCCAACCCTGAGGTGCAGGGGGCAGCCCTAATCAGTTACCTGATTTGACTTCCACGTCACGGCGCCCGGGGAGCATTTTAGGGTTAACCAGGGACCTTCCAGACCCAAGCCCTAGTCCCTAACCACTAGGCCACCTTGACGCATATATATGTTCATATTTCCATACAGTTATGCCTATAATGCCTTCTGGTAACCCGGTGTAGTGTTTGTCAGGCATATTGCAAATCTACTATGCATAACGTCAGTAGGATGAGGACCTTTCATTTCTGGAACAATGAGTCTAATACTATCTTAGTATGCCAGGATGCCAGCCAGGCCTTTGAAACAGAAATATAGGCTGGATCTGAAGTTTCAGGTTGCTGCCCAAGGCATAAGCAGTAGTGGCTATTGTTAGTAGGATTCCTGATTGTGCTTTTAAGACACAACTGTTAGAATAAATAGATAACCACGAAATGGGTAAGGAACACACATCATTATAGCAGATTTATACAGGAGTATGTTAAAACTATATAATTATCTGTAAATTATGGTTATTACGAGGAGTGATCAAAACTTCCATCTTTTGTAATTTACGTGGAGCGATTCAGATCACGCTGCCAGGGAACCCTTACCCAGTTCAAATGTTATTATAGGGGCGTAACATTGTAACGATCCGGAGGAACTTCATGTTGCAGAACAGATCATCACTGTGCTTCTACAATCCAGACATCATCAGTGTGCAAGCATACATTTGTGGTGGCACGGCGCTTATTTGGCAAGATCATTCATAGGCAAACAGCATTCAGAGTACAAATGGTATGTGATAGGACCAGCATACATATAAAATCACATTCTTACTAATAACACGCATATAATGTGGTCTGTTGAAAAATGTTTACGTTACAAAAATCTATTCAATTCAACCAGGCGCGCTTACCTTCTGCAACGACATGTGAAACCTCCAGGTCGCCATAACACCGGAAACATGACACCGGCATGCAGTATATTATTGGCCACAAGGTGGCGTTGTAGGATAGTTTACATTCGGAGACATCAGTTTGCCCACTGAACAGGCACAGCTTACACAATATTATCTCCCGTCAATACGTGATCCACAAGATGCACATCTAATGCACCAAATGTCCTAAGTATTTGAAATAGATTGAATATCAACCATTTAAATGTATTATATATAAAAATGTGTTGCACTTACATCACTTCTGTGATTTAATTTTGTTTCTATTCCAATTCTGTGCCAATATCGTCTTCATCCAGTGAATGAACAGCATACACTTTACAACATTGCTTGGATCTTCACTTGCCTTTCTGTGTCTTCAAGTAGCGTTCATCTCTGATCTCCCGCATTTAGAAACCAAGTCCTGGCCAAAACTATTCAACGTTTAAATTGAAATATTACAATAAAGCTCTTCTGGTATCACTGTTCAGAACATTGTAATGATCTCCAAACTTAAATCCTATTAAACACCAGATTATCTAGATAACTGCTGTTGAAAGATATCCTAAAGCAGTTTGCTCAGGAAGTCCGGGCCAAAGTGCCAGAGATGCAGGAAGCATCAACGACAAAACAAACATGTGATGAGATATTTTGGCCATAGGTTGTGCCAACAAATGCTGAGAATACAAGGTACATTTCGTGCCAATTCAGTTTATTTTCTGAATCAAAATGATATATTAGGTTCCAAATCAAAAACAAAGTTTGGATATATCAACAGACAAATATAGAATTGTGAAGACCGAATACTTTGGTCGATCTCAACGTTAATGACAGTGTAAGTTAGTGGAAGAATGTGCAAGGTGCCACAAAGCCTTCAGCCACATTGTGCGATGCTAAATAGGATGCTAGGGATATGGGGTAGAAACTGTCAATAGAACTTGATAGTTTACTCTGGGTCTACCTACTGAACACAGAGTGAAATGGTAAGTGAGTTGATCACAGAGGACAGTAATATCTGAAACAACATGTGGGATTTGATTAACTGTCGAATCACAGAGAATTTGATTGATTGTAGGATCTTAATAGTGACTATGCTCTATATATATATGTACATGTGAAGATACTGATTTCTTACCCATATTCTTAGATTTTCCCTATTAAATAGACATATTTAGATAATAAAATGAATAAAATAATCAGATTTTTAAATCCCATTTCCTTTAGAGACAGTGGATGGAGCATCTAAAATGAAATTGACTGTAATCCGAAATAAGAGGAACATGTTCGCTACAGTCCTTTATGGTAAATGCACCTAAACTAAAAAAGAGGTTTATTGTATTATCAGTGAGTTTGTAGTGTCTGGACATGGAGAGTCTATTTCTGGTTCTTGAGCAGTTCATCAATCTGGATTTTATACATGTTCTTGACATCCTCCAAGTCGAGTCTCAGCTCCTGTGCCTCTTCAGCCTTCTCTCCATACATCTGGAGGATGGTGTTGTGTCTTTGATCCAGCTCCTGCAGCCCAAGAACACAGTCTCAGGAGGAGCACACTGACGGTACAAACTAGAACAGCACACTAGAAGTCTCTAGAATTCTCCATCTTTGCACATTTTTTTTTCTTTGGATAAAACATTCGTTAAACACACTCATACCAACAATAAAAAAACATTCACATTTTACACTAACTGATTGTTATTCTAATAGATTAGTTTACCTGAAGTCGCACTTTCAGTGCGGGGATCTCCTTCACACTGTCCTCCATCTCCTCATTCTGATTGGTCAATCTGACCATTTCCTCAGCCATAGATGAGCGAGTCCTTTCCAGACTAGAGATCTCCAGCTAAGAATGAGATGGAAGAAGGAACAACGTTCTGACAAGCAGCCATTGAGAGAGACTAAACAGATGAGCCACTCTTCCCACTGTAGTCCTGTAGGCAGTTTGAAAGCAGCGAGGCAGTCAGAGAAGCGGTACCTGTAGCTGCGCTATCTCTCCGTCCCGGAGTTTGAGCTGGGACTGCAGGTTCTCTATGATGCTGGAGCCTCCGCTGAGTCGCGCCGCCTCGTACAGGTTGGTCCCACTCATGGACATACTCATGGCACTCATCGTGCCCAATGAGTGATCCAGAGTGTCCTCCTGGTGTTGACAAAACACCCCAGATTAAAGCAACCACATTAACAAACTAGTTCAGGTTGGGCCCTTGTCATTGAGTTGTAATGTTGTTTTGTTCACATACACATTATAGCAGATGACGGGGTTGAGACATACACATTATAGTAGATGACAGGGGTTGAGACATACACATTATAGTAGATGACGGGGTTGAGACATACACATAGTAGATGACGGGGTTGAGACATACACACTATAGTAGATGACGGGGTTGAGACATACACACTATAGTAGATGACGGGGTTGAGACACACACATTTTAGTAGATGACGGGGTTGAGACATACACATTTTAGTAGATGTCGGGGTTGAGACATACACATTTTAGTAGATGACGGGGTTGAGACATACACACTATAGTAGATGGACGGGGTTGAGACATACACACTATAGTAGATGACGGGGTTGAGACATACACACTATAGTAGATGACGGGGTTGAGACACACACATTATAGTAGATGACGGGGTTGAGACATACACATTTTAGTAGATGTAGTAGACTCACCTGGATGAAGGAAGTGTGAAGGCCGGCATGGTCTACCCCACTGATAGAGCTGGAACGGGATAGGGAGGGAGTAGAGGAGGCTGGGGGTTCACCTACAGATTGAACCAGTGCCCTCCGCTCCTAATGACAGGGGAACATACCGTGATTCAGGTCTATCTAGTTCTATACACTACATTAAGACGAATCAACAACCGACACAAAATCATACACACAGAACATTGATTAACAGATCTACCTTTTCCTTCAGGGCCTCCTGTGCTAGGTAGCATTTCTTCTTCTCTTGCTCAACCTTCATCTTCTCCATCTCCAGTTGATTGGTTAGGAGTAGCTGGTGGGAGGAGCCAACAAAGGAGTCCATTGATGCGTGTCTCTATGCTAAACTATATCAGATTCCTGTTCCAATACTTCCTACCGTGGGTAACAGCCCGACAGAGAAGGCATTCTGAGATGATCATAAACAGGAATACCAGAGGCCTACATATCACCAAGATACATCAGTAACCAGGAGTGTCAGTTTATCCGGATTCACAACTATAAAAAACAACAAAACTATCTGATAGTAATACATTGACAATGCCATCCATATGACACTGACCCAACATACAACAGAGAGTCAAAATTCACCCCACCGAGTCATTGACAACTGCCCACTTTTTTACAGTTTTATATTTTTCCAAATATATCCACTACTATAGTGTTGACATGCCTTACCACGGACAGCATACCGTATTCAAAATGATCACCATGGATTTCATCTCATGACAATAATATCACACACCCACAACTGGGTTTGTATATTCTTCTTTCTTTGTGTACTCAAATAATTTAACCTGATGAACTTAAAATAAAAGAATGTCTATAAACCAGTAGTGGCCGGTTGAGGAGGGCAGGAGACCGGCAATACCTTCTCCTTCCTGGCCTCCTCATGTGCTCGGGTGTGATCTCCCCTGAGATTCTCCAGCTCCACATGCTCCCTACATCAAAATGGTAACAGACAATGGTCATTAATAAAGGCTTCAATGCTTAGTATTTCATTCATATATTAGTTATTTGTTAAATCTACCTAAGTAGAACAGTCATTGTCTCTTCTTGTTTAAAGTCTCCATTACCTGCTGCTTTCATCCTCCAGTTTCTCCCGCCTGGTCCTCTCTGCATCCAGCTGACCATGCAGACGCCCTTTCTCATGGCGAAGCAAGGAATTCTGGGATTCCAGTGAGGCCAGCTGGGCCTTAATGGCCAGCAGCTCTTCGGTTGCTGCTCGCTCCTTTTCCACAGCAACAGCTAGCTGGGCCTGTGCCTCCACTGTTGAGTTAAAAGACAGGAAGTTACAACAGCTAGCTGGGCCTGTGCCTCCACTGTTGAGTTAAAAGACAGGAAGTTACAACAGCTAGCTGGGCCTGTGCCTCCACTGTTGAGTTAAAAGACAGGAAGTTACAACAGCTAGCTGGGCCTGTGCCTCCACTGTTGAGTGAAACAAAAAATGTCAATACAAAGTAATGTATTAATATTTTATTTTTTTAGGACAATCTGAAATGGTGGATAAAATTACTCCACCTAGACGATCTGAAATGCTCTTCTCCAGTTTTTCCCATGATGCCGTTTGGCCCACCAGCGACGCCTGCAGGTTCTCGATCTGTCTGAGCAGTGGACGTGTTGCAGAGGTAACACTCTGACTCAGCTCCTGGTTCCGGTTCTCCGCCCCCTGCAGTCTCTATAGAGACAACCAGCAAGCACATGATCACTGTGACTTGTGACACCTACCACACAAGCACATGATCACTGTGACTTGTGACGCCTACCACACAAGCACATGATCACTGTGACTGGTGACGCCTTCCACACAAGCACATGATCACTGTGACTGGTGACGGCTACCACACAAGCACATGATCACTGTGACTGGTGACGGCTACCACACAAGCACATGATCACTGTGACTGTTGACGCCTACCACACAAGCACATGATCACTGTGACTGTTGACGCCTACCACACAATCACATGTCTGTCACCCTTCCAATCACCTCAAGTCACCAGGCTCGTACCTGCTGCAGGTCACTAATCTCCTCCCTCATGTAGTCTTCTTTCCTGGCTTGCTGCTGTTCAGCCCTCTGCAGAGCCAGACGCAGATCAGCCACCTGGTTGACCAGAGCATCCTGCTGCAGACGGGCCTCCTCCTGGGACTTCACCAGGGCCAGAGCCAGCTCCTCCTTGGCCTGGGTTTCCTTGCTCAGAGCGATCTCCTGGGCCTCACTGGCATGGCTGACCTTGGCTTTGTGCAGCCCTGCCAGCTCCCTGA
This sequence comes from Dallia pectoralis, assembly GCA_029465975.1. NCBI lineage: Eukaryota > Metazoa > Chordata > Actinopteri > Esociformes > Umbridae > Dallia > Dallia pectoralis. The sequence continues at coordinate 13,768,128 of CM055744.1, forward strand.
GATCACACACACACACACATTACCACACTAGCTTGAAGACATGATTGGACTTAAACCCGTCTGTATACAGTGCCTCCGTAGGACGTCGAAATGACCAGCCCATTGAAATGTCTAAAGCAGGATGTGGCAGTGTAGGGTCATAACGACTAAAACACAAAGAAATGCATTCCTTTCAGTCAAAGTAGCCGTGTGGTCCGTGGCTGAAATGCTTGCCAACAAAAAGTTTCAACTATGTTGTTTAATGTATCTTTGATGTTTCATTTCATAGCTTTAACGGCTTGCCCGTAGAATAATGAAATTCTTGATTCTTTATTATTTCACAGTGAATTACTGTTCATTGGTTACGTTGACCAGGGAAGTCCTAGCTTTTGAGGTGACAAATCCTGTACATGTTTAAAGGCCTGTTATTCTGTTATACTGATGATGTGCTTCAGATGCTTCTGGAAATAAAAACTTTGGCTGAGATGGTGGACTCTGCTGTCATATGTACGTGCATGAGCTGGGCGAGTTGTATTAAAGAGACACACCCAAAAACCCCACAACAATACGCTTGAAAACGTCCACAAGAGTGACTACAGCTATCTTTACAGGCTACAGGCCATAACATGCATGTCTACAGACAATAAATGGCTATTTCTACAATTACACAAATAATTTTTTGACGTGTAAACCGTGTTGATCTTCCGCCATCGAATGGAAACATTAGTTATGATTCATTAATTGGAAAGAAAACAAGGGGGAAACTTCTGCCCTTCAATATGTTTTTCAAAAATGCATATTACGAATAGCAAATGACAGCTAATAGACAGCCTTACTTGTAGGAGTTGTCAAGGGCAGCCTGTAGGCTCCTGTTGTTTTCCTGGAGCTCCTCTGCATCACTTTGGAGTTTGATTATGTCTTTCTCCTGGCGCTCCACCACAACGGTTAGCTTCTTAATGTTGTCCCTGTGCTGCTTCTCCAGCTCCTCCTTTGCTTCCAGAACCTTAAAATGCACGCACACACACACGCGCACACACACACACACACACACAGTAAGACCCTAACAGGACATCGGGATCCATAACAGACGGACGGCCACAGAACAAAGGTGATTTTTCGATAAAACATATTCACATATATTCACGGACCTGATGTAGATGTTTGACCTCTTCCTCCTGCTCGTTAAGCTTCAGGTTGTCTTTAGTGATTCTGGCCTCGTTCTCCTTCTCCTTTGCCCGCAGCTTCTTAATGATATTGGAGTGTTGCAG